>JAOXJJ010000725.1:6877524-6892657 GCA_025769935.1 Phoenix roebelenii | reverse complement strand
CTCCCTCTCCCTCGCCGCTGCTCCTAACGCCCTTCGCCTCTTCTCCCTCCTTCTCTGCCGCTCCCGCTCCCTCGTTGCGGCCCCCGACGCCCTCTCTTCCTCTTCTCCCTCCTCCTCTATCACTCCCTTTCCCACGCCGCCACCCCCGAAGCCCTCCGCCTCTTCTTCCTCCTCCTCTGCCGCTCCCTCTCCCCCGACCGCGTCTCCCCCGAAGCTTCTCCCTCTGGCTTCTCCGCCCACCCTCCCGTCGTCGCGCCACCGGGAGCTTGATCGCCCCTTCTATGACCGAACGGGAGAAGTGAGGCAGGGGAGGAAGAAGAGAGAGGGGAAGAGAAGAAAGAAAGAAGCAAAGAGGGAAAAAGTTTCGGGAAGGAAGAAGAAGAAAGAAGAGAAGAAAAAGAAAAAGAAAATAAGAAAAGAAAAAGAAAAGAAAAGAAAAAGAAAAAAAATAGAGAAGAAAAATAAACAAATAAATAAATAAATAAATAAAAATATTAGCAATTGTTTAACCAATTTTGTCACCTAGATAGAAATTTTGATAGAGAGATAAATAGTCATCAGAAGGGTAAAAATTTAATTTACGCTAATAATTAAAATATTTTATACATTTATTATTATATTATACTATAAATATAATATCACATTATATTATAATACATTAATATGTTATGTTAAATAATTTAATTTTATGTCATATTATGAAAAATTAATTTACGCTAATAATTATAATATTATATTACATTATATCATAATATATTGATATGTTATGTTAAATAATTTAATATTAAATTAAATTATTATCCTATAGTATACAATATTATAGTACCATGTTATAATAATATTATATTACATTACGGTAGTTATATTATATTATATTATATATTTATGTATTAATATATATTATGTTTTATTATGATCTGTTGTATAATACTATGTAATGTCCTTTATGGTTATTTTGTCATGTAGAAGTACTTTCTCGGTTTGTTCACTAAACACATGTTAAAGTGCCATAACACTTTAGAAATGTAGTTACCAAACAGCAAACAATTTTTTATAAAAGCTCTACTTCCAACAGTTTTACTTACAAAAGCTCTACTGCCAGCAGCTCCCCCAAACAGGGCCTATATCGAGGGTTCTTGAATCATGATATGCCATGTCAAGTTCAACTTGACAAAAGATCAGCAGGAATATGAGCGAGGTTTATAGCATTTAGTTGCAAAATTTGATGTAAATCATAGAATATCAATCAATACTTATGACATCTAGAACAAAGAATATTTGCAAATAGAATTATTCAAAAAATTAAATATAGGTGATCTTCTGATTTATAATATTGTATTGGTATATTCCTTATACATCTTAGACTATCTAGTGTTTCAAAGAATAAGATTTAGCACACCCCCTTTTCTTTTTGATGACTAATAATGGTATACAAATTCTGCCAATATCTGGTAGCTCAGCTGGTTGGCACTTATCTCTTCAGGAGATAATCACTCTATTTTCGAAAAACTATGGCATACATATTTCTATAAAAAAATGATTATATGAGTTTAGCAAAAAAAAATGATTATACGCATTGAAGACTATGGAGGAGAAAAATGAGCTTATAATTTCAAATTTTATAAATGTACAGGTTAAGCATAGGCGTTTCGTGCAATGAAAATCTTGGTCCTATATATTTATCATCTTCTTTAGAAAGAAGGGATAAATGTGGTCCATTACTTGGTTTGTATGCGTAGATGTCTGCTTTTTTACAAAAGATTAATGCCAGAAAAAACGGAGCTGAATCATTTGGTCGTATATGAAGTCCAAATTGTGCCAACGGCACTCGGATTAGGAAGAACAGTGCCAAATCATTTGTGACTTGTATATGTTAAACTGCATCAGTCCCAAAACTACTGCCACATTGGTCCCTCGCCCTTCCTTTTAAGCATTTCCTATTTTCCTCGTCATGTTGTAATTGGTCCCATTCGACTACACAAACCAATGAGAGAACATTTTGTATCACATGCATGAGAAGTTTATACATTGCTCGTCATGTATAAATTCCAGGTGGGAAGATATATATAGAGAGAGAGAGAGAGGGAGAGAGAGAAAAGGGAAGTGGGCGTGGGGAATCCAGTGTGAAAACTGAAGGATTTATTTGTTCTTTAGTGTGACCGTCTGCATGGGAGTTGACATTTTGATTTCTTTAATTTGTTGTCGGAGAATCTCGGGAGGGAATATAGGTTAAACGGCGATAACGACGTCATTCGCTCGGTAATGTTTAACTGCATTGCATGTTGTTAGAAAAAGATATGAACAAATTAGACGGGACCATACCAAGCTATTGCAAATATTTTTTTAGAAAAATTACACTTTAAGCACTGATTTTATTCGAGTTACACTCCCTCCCTTTCAGGTTTCAGAAATTTTTATTGAGCCCTTTAATTTAGCAAACTGATCCAATATGATCTTGTCATCTTAATTAGACTTTAATAAATTTTCATGCGGTGGTAAAATTTGCAAAAATTTCCAATATATCCTTGTTCTTTGCAGCTCTCTGCACCTACTTCTCTACTCGTTGCCTCACATACGTGCACGTCTTCTTTGGTTAAAAGAAATAATTAAAAAAAAAAAGATTGCAAACAGCAGTTGAGAGAGCCTATTACTAGCCAAAGATGGGGAAGGGCACGGAAGAGTATGTCTGTACATCTCATTTGCTAGCAAGAAAAGATGGAGCTGATCAAGCTTGGAGGTCTCCTTGAGTCCTTGTTTGTGCCAGAATGGCCGTGTGAGAGCATCTCTAAGCACTTTTATCTCAAGTTTGTCAAAGGTGGAGGAGTGGGTCAATTCTAATGGTAGTGGATCAATTCTTTAAGTATGGCATCTATCCAAGTACCTCTATATTGTTGTAATGAGGAGGCAGGTTGGCTGTTCTTAAAGCATGCGGTGAAGTATCAGGGTATATATCCCTCATCAAAAAGTTATCAGTGATGATTAAGGATTCTAGGTTCCTCGAGTGGCTTTGGACCAAGCTCTTCAAGCTTTTGGGTTCCAAGCTATACTTCTCTACTAGTCTTCACCCTCAGATCGATAGCCAAACCGAAAGAATAATTTTCTTACAAGAAGCTTTGCATCCGGCAAAGCTCTTTCCAAATTATTATTCAGCAGCAAACCTTCACTCCCATACAATAGTTGTGGGGTACACTAGCTAGGAACAGCTCATCTACATATTTTGCCAAGGAATTATAATGGCACTGCAATGCTGAGATTGCATGGGCGTACTTAGAGAAGATTGCCAAAGAAATGAAGAAGTGGGTAAACAAGGAGGGGAGGAGATCTCTATACTTCAAAAAGGGCGACGTGGTGCTGGTCAAGCTCCAACAATTCCAAAACTCTAGTTCTTTCACAAGGTATACAAAGGAACTGTTGGCAAGCATCAATGGTCCCTTCATCACAAGGCATTTTTTCTGGCATTTTTGCATGGCTATAGACTTTGACAGTTTATACATATGTTCTAGATAGAATCTACCGGAAACGATTGGAAGGGTATTTTTCCTTTGTTTTAACGGGATTCTGGGAAGGTCTTGCGTTTGTGGGTCTCTGTCGATGGGGTTGCAAAATGCCATGCTCCTCGATACATGGAACCATGAGGTGGAGTTTGGTGGGTGCATGGTTGCTGTAGTATTAGGAAGGTGGGCAAGAACAATCAAGTGGAATGGTTTGCATGTAGATTCTTGCAATGCCCATTGTTGCCTTCCTTGCTTCATGAAATCTTTTTATAATTGTATAGCGTGCCGCTGCCTTAGCTTATAACCTTAATTTTCATTAATGAAAGCATTATTTCTACAGTTCCATGTTCATGTGTATTGCTTTGTTTTTCTCCCTCAACTTTTCATTCTTTTTACCATGGCTGCGGCTTCAATCGGTTTCCATTGTTAGCCGTACGTGCAGGACCAGCTCGAGCCTTAGACGACTGAGGCGGTCGCCTAAGGCCCCTCGCCCCAAAGAAGGCATCCGCTGCTGCCGCACTGCGCTGCGTCACTGCCCAAAAAAGACCCCGCTACTGCGCTGCACCACAGTTTTCACGGCAGTGGCACTGTGGCAGTAGCTACTAGCCTACCGCCTGGCGCTTAGCCGCCTACGACAATGGACAGTCGACATTGGTGAGGTAACATGCTACGACAAGATAAGCAACGGACGAGTCCTCCCCCCTTCTCTCCCCCCTTTTTCAGCTTCTCTGCCAGTGCTTTTTTTTTTCTGAACGCTTCTCGGCTTCTTCTCTCCCCCCACCCCCCACCCCACTCCCCACTCCCCACTCCTCAGACCCCATTCGGCCCTTCCCTTCTCTGACTTCCTTCTCATCGGTCATCTCGAGCGGCGGCGATCGAATCCACCCTTCGGAGTTCGGAGAGAAGCCAATTGATCAATAGATCAAGTCCTCCTCTCTTCAGCTTCTCCGATCTAATCCTCATTCCTCCACTCCTCTCGATCTCGTCACCCGTCTTCACCTCCAAGAAAACAATAACCCGCCGTCCTGCGGCTTCCGCCTATGGAAGAGTGAAAACCTTCCCCTTCTGTTCGTTCTAGTTCTGCCATTCCGGTTCTAGACCTTGACGGCGGCCACTTGCCAGCTCCCAATTGACTGGACTACAAGCTGGTAAGCCCTAAGGCCCCTAACTCCTAAGTCCCTCTTCCCCCCGAAAGCCAGGAAGAGGGAAGACCTTCTTCAGTTCTTCTCCGGTTGATTTAGTCCTGCATTTTGAACCAATTTTATTTGGATCAACTGATCTTTTTTAACCTGACAAATGAAAGGGTACATGTAACTAGAGGATATTAATTTTACCTGAATAGGGAACTTGGTAATTATCATTTTTTGAGGCTATTTTGGGTAAAAATTGGAATAGATGGAATCCTCCTGAGAATTATCATTTCCACTATCCCTGCAAACTTTGATCGTTTGAGAAAAGTGCTCACACTCTTGTATGCTTATAGTTCCATTTTCTGTCTTGACCTGGTTTGCTTTTTGTTGCTGAAAATTCATTAGCATTGCATTGGTTCCAGAGGAGTCTTTATTCATTGATAACTGAACACCTGTCTTACTGATCAACGAGATAACCTTAATAGCTTCTGCTCTGGTCCATATGGTTGTGCAATCAAATTTTAGAACTCCTGAAAGAATGTGTAATTAACTGTATGTTTGTTCAGTATTGTTCCTTGTATTTCAGCCCCGGGTATTAAGCTTGGCATTAAGCATATGAAAGCTTGTTGCCTGCTGTAATTTCCAGGACATGATTTCATTTGAAAAAAAGGGTTTTCAGTTGCTGAATTTAGGCATCTGTCTGTTGTTTATTGATCTGTTGGGGCAATTTATAATTACTTCCGAGGACTAGCTTATAACTTGTATTCTCTGTTTTTCTCTCTGCTTATATTATTGATAATTTGATACTCTGTTGTTCAAGCCATAGTTTCTTTCTTTCCATTATTCAAAAAGGCAAGCTGGAAGTAGTTGGACTTTTTTTTTCACGACATAGGACTTTATTCAAAAATCTAGTAGCTACAAATGATGAAATGAACAATCAATAATAACAATTTTTTTTTTATTATTTTTAAAATAAAGATATCTTTCAGTGAGTTCGGCTTAGGCCTCCAAATGCATTGGGCTACCCCTGCGTACGGGATCAGCCTTGTGGAAGGTTAGCCTATGACAACGTAGCATACTGAAATCTTTATGCGATTCATTAACATACAGTAGTGCTGATCTTAAAAGTAAAAAAAATATTATGGAATAAAGGAAGTCTATTAAAAGACCGTATCAATGCAAATCCATTTTTTTTCACCAGTATATATGAAGATATAGTGCATATATTGCATTCAAAAAAAGATATAGTGTATATACTGCATACAAAAAAAGATATAGTGTATATATTGCATTCAAAAAAAAGATATGGTGTACATATGCTCACAGTATCTGATCATTCCAAATTTGAACCGGTTTATTTTGGAAATTGCACTAAACCAGTTCAATGAATACGCCCCAATTGAAATCCATAAAAGCAAACGCGTTCTAACCATTTATATGAACTCAAACCACCATTCATTCACCTTATCAATAGATTCGTAATCTGCAGTGGAGTTTTATCACTAAAGCAGAAAGCGTTATCAGCTTCCAAATTCTTCCAAATTCTCATCGCCTTTTAATTCATTTAATATTACATCTCTTAATTTTCCAAATAGTCGTATACCATCTAGGGATAGCAATTTATGACCCAACTCATCGATCCAACCCATGAACGACTCGCTTTAAGCAAGTTTGGGTTTGATATAAACGGGTTTAGGTTGTAAGTGGGTCAACCCATCTAAACATGTTTATTAAATAAGTTGGGTTCAGATTTAAACCTTTGATCCGTTTAAGTACCCATTTTGACCTGTTTAATAATTAGCTCTATTTGTAACCCGACTTGTTTAACCTGTATTTGAAACATGCTTAATCTGTTTTCGACCTATTTAACCTGACCCGCTTAACATGTTTAATATGTTTATATTTATTTAACCTATTAAAAAATATATCTAATCCATTTAATCTGACTCGTCTTTTTTTTGTGGTAAAAAACGGCTACTCATTCATATAGATCTAACATGAGTACAACCCGCCACATCGTGGGAAAGGAAAGACAACAAAGGAGAAGGAGCATCTGAAGCAAACGTCCACAAAAAATCCCCGGAATGCCGGGCTACAAAAAAGGCGACCCAGTCAGCGGCCCTGTTCGCCTTCCTAAACACATGGACAGCCTGAAAACCACTCATCAGCTGAGCCATCCTACGAGTCTCCCGAATGAGGGGATGACCATCCCCGTACCTGTCCGCCCTCCGGATCCAGTCGATCACCACCACAGAATCTCCCTCAAGGTGCACCCGCTCGCCGCCAAGTACCTGCCTAGCGTAGAACAGGCCCTCCCATGTAGCATGCAGCTCCGCCCCAACAACTGTAAGCCCAGGTGTGCGCCGCCCTCCTGCTACTATCAGCCTACCGCAGTGATCCCTGATCACAAAACCTACCCCTCCAGTCACACCATCCAATGACCTGCTACCGTCGAAGTTTACTTTGAGATAGCCAAGGAGTGGGGGTACCCAAGAGACAAGGGCAAAACGGAGCGCTGAAGCTGCGTGAGGAATACCCCAGATGTCCCTAGCCATCCCAACAGAAAACTCAGTGGCAGCGGCCATAATCTCCCTCACGTGTCGCGCCGCTCTGTCCACCACCATTCTCGGAGGCAACCGCCTCCCCTCAAAAATACCGGCATTCCTGTCCAACCAAATATGATAGGACATGTACGCCCTCAATATCCCCTCCACCGCCAACCTGGGCCTGCATATGGAATCTCTCAACACCCGCAGCAGATCCTGCACTAAGCCCACCACATCAGGTAAGGGGATCGGAGATCTCCGCTAAATCTCACGTGCTCTAGGACACTGCAGAAGAACATGCTCGATGGTCTCCACGATATCACCACACTCCTCACAAAACTGAGAGACCCGTATGCCACGCCTGACAAGCAAAATCCTGATCGGGAGACAACCCCAAGCCACCTTCCATATGAAAAGTGCCACACGGGGGTGAATCCGTAACCTCCATATCCAGCCACCTACAATCTGACGTGCAGGCGACCTGCTGAACAATGCGTGAAGATCCCTGGCCCGCACCCGTGACTGCCCCGTCGGTGTCTAAAGTAACCTGTCAGACTCCCCTCCAGAAGGGACTGGCAATGCCAAAATCAGCTCCGCCAACTGCTCACCAAACACCTCCCTGATCAACCCCACCCTCCAGTGGCTCCCCTCTGAGTCCAACAAATCGCTAACCCTGCACCCAGCCAATCTCGCTGAGTCCACCATGGTCAGAAAACGACAAAACGGCCACTCGGTCACTCAACTATCCTCCAACACATCTATAGAACAGCCATCGCCAATAGCCCATCTGATCTCCAGAAGCACCGCCATAGCCCTAGCACACATCACTCTCCAAACCGGAGAGTGGTGGCTCTCCACTCGCCCCCCAGGCACTAGAGCACCATACTTGGCCCTCATCAGCGAGGACCACATACTCTCAGGCTCAAGCACATATCTAGCTGCATACCTCGCCGCTAATACCTCCCGTCTCGTCACCAAAGACTGTACCCCCAGACCCCCCGCACTAATCGGCTGGCATGCAACATCCCAAGCTACCAGATGGATCCCACCTCTACCACTACTCCTCCCCCATATAAAATCCCTGAACAGCTGCTCGAGGGACCTCAAGACTGCCACCGGGATATCGACGTGGGATAGTAGGTAAATAGAGACTAAGGAGAACACAGGGCGAACCAGAGTGATCCTTCCCATCATAGACAAGGAGTGAATCTACCATCCCTCTAGCCGACACCTGATGCTGAGCTCAAGAGACATGCAATCCCTAATCCTCAATCGCCGGCCGCATAATGGCACCCCTAGATATGACATCCGGTCCACCTGCTCACCCACTCCCAGGACCTCCAGTATAGAGAGCTTCAACACCACTCGAGTCTTCGGGCTAAAGATAACAGCTGATTTGGCCAAATTGACCCGCTGACCTGACACAGCACAGTAAACCCGAAGAATCTGACCTAACTTATTTAATAAATGGATTATATGGGTCGAAATTGAGTTGCCTACTTAATAAATAGACCAGATTTATATTTTAAATTTTGGCATGTTTAATAAGTAGGCCAGATTTGGATTGATAAATTTTTGACATGATCCGTATCCAACCTGACTTGTACTTGACCCGACTCAACCTGATTGCCGCTCCCCATATCATCCATGCCTAAAAATGTGGAGAGCATGAGAAGGCATCCGCAAAATTTTCAGGCTGGAATATTCCTGCAGGATTAAAAAAAAAGATAGCCCGATTTTTTATTTTAACTGTTCTGCAGGATCGGGCGGACGTCGTGACCCGCTGTCCGCTCCCTCACCCGTTCTCGCCCGTCCCTGGGCTCTCTTCCAGGATGATCCCACCGAAGCCGGCGGAAGATGCCCCAAAAAGGCCCAGGTTGGTGACAATATGTCGTTCGGAAGGGTTTTATGGTCTCGTGGCAGGATGCGTTACTGCTAAGAAACGATCTTGACGACATGTTCTAATCCTGCAGACGAACCTTTGTTTCACCAATGCAATATATGATGTTCGCATTCGTATTAATAATAAGAAAAGGAATTGAATACATGAAATGTTTTTTGAGTGAAAAGCAGGATTGCTGAAAGGAACCTGCGATAAACTTTGAAAAGATGACATGACTGGGGATTGACATCGGAAGAGAAACTGCAAAGAGTTGCTAACAATAACAATGAAGTGGTGGAGAATTCATTGAAACGGAATTTGCACGAGCGGGGAGGATTTAAATGGGCCATAGTGAAGAAAAAAAGAATATTTAATTTTTATTGAACAATATACCAAGAGGCCATGGAGGGCAAGTTAGTATAGAAGGAAGTTCACGCAAAAGGATATCAAAACATTAATAGGACTGCAAAAAGTTGGGTTAATCCATGACCCCAGTCTGGTCCCAGCAAGATTAAAACTCAAACCTAATCCATTTTTAAAGATCCGTGGGTCGTGTCAGAGTCAAAAGTTAGATCTGATTTGAAAATAGGATTAGGTTGGAATTTTGTATTTTTCTAATCCGACCTAGTCTGTCCAACACCTAAGCCGAATTTGGATCAAAAAAAAAAAAATCTGATCAGGTCCAATCCAACCTGAAAACCTAAATTGTATAAAACCCATTTTTCGTTATCCTAAATATCTTTTCAAATGAGCCTTATTTAAATTAATCTCTATTGAGGTATTTCCGAGATCTGGCCAGAAGCTAC
This sequence comes from Phoenix roebelenii, assembly GCA_025769935.1. Lineage (NCBI taxonomy): Eukaryota > Viridiplantae > Streptophyta > Magnoliopsida > Arecales > Arecaceae > Phoenix > Phoenix roebelenii. The sequence goes on along the minus strand of JAOXJJ010000725.1, from coordinate 6,882,799 downwards.
AGTGATAACATGAAAGCTACGGTTCCGTTAAGCTGATGGGTATGGACGAATGGTCACTTCAGAACATGAGGGATTCAGATAACATGTAATCTTTCAGAGCACACCTCGGTGATATTTTTTTGGGACAATTCGGGTCTAGAAATAAAAAGCGAAAATGATCACTGTCTCCTGATATATCTTCATTAATAATCCAAATGAGCACACGCAAAACCACATCAACTTTATTGATACAGTTGATGTGCTTGATAGACAGAGATGACCAAGCACCGATCCATTTCAGGACCCAAACCATCTCCTTTGATTGCAAAGCACTGGTTTTAATCCATATACTAGGAAGTCAAACTCAGGATGATACCTGATTGGGGGGCAAAATGGATCGTCCTGCTCACTAGAATAGGGCCACCTAATTTCAGCCAAATAGACATCAGCACCGAGCAGGCCAGACCCGAATCCTTCCTCTCCTCCATATCAAACCCACCCAATGGTGATCCATTCTCAAAACAACATCGACAAGCCTAAAATAATTTCTACTGCTGCCAAATACCCTCCTCTCTCCTCTGCCGAACCTACTTGTGCCACTTGAGCTCTTCAGAATCCTAAGTGGCGTGCAGCCATGTCGGACGAATTTGGTGCATTGGTCCATAATAGTACTTAGGAGCTTGTGTTGTCTAATCCCAACACAAATATATCCGATATCCCCTCGAACATTTTCAGATGGCTGGTGCAAAGGCTATCGCTACTGCACGCCATCTCTACCAATGGTACTCTCACACTTCATGATGGAACTCCTTCTGTAGATGCTGCCAAGCACAGGTGCATGGGTTGTGGGCATGCTCCAATATTTTTCTCTTACTCGCCACGAAGAGCACCGACCACATCCTGTGTTTGAATTTGCTAAGGGACTATAAATAGCCCCATAGGTAACGCCTAAGGACTTTTTGGCTGGACTATCTAAAATCTATTCTAACTTCATCGGAGAGCCCTCACCGAAACCCACTGGTGAGGCTTTGTGCAGGTCCGCCGGCGCGCAGGAAGCGACTCCCTTCTCCATCCCGTCCGACGGCTCCCCCCGACTCCTCTGACGTGGTCACCCTCGGGCCGAATTTGAACCACAACATTTGGTGCTAGAGGAAGGGTCTGGGTCGTGATCATGAGATTGAGGAGCCACGGAGCTTCGAACACATCGAGAAGTCGGGCACCAACTTCCGACAACTCGCTTCAAAGTTCACCCCCTGCAGCACCTACACCGGCGGACCAAACTCCTAAGATCCAGCTAGAACAATTTAATCTGCTCATCCAACAAGTCCAAACGTTTGTTGCGAACATTCAAGGCCTACAAAGCCCGAGGAACAGAGCACAGAGTCGCGAGGGGCAGAACGACCGTCGCCCCATCGCGGGCACCATCAACGTTGTAGCCATGTATCCCACGTGCCAGTGGCTCCTTGACCTCGGGGGGCAGTGGCGAAGGCCTCATCCCCACCAGCACGGGTATACCGACCCGAGGCCCATAAGCTACCACCCCTGGACAGGACTTTAGCTCCTCCAGGTTAGAACTATGATCTCAACTATATTATCAATGAAAATCGTCTTTTGGGTCTTGAAAAAATGTCTCTGAAATGCCTTAATGGATTCGACACGACTTGGTTATTTCCACGGCATGAGCCCATAGCTACGACATAACAGCGCCAAATATTATCGACAAACGCGCCCCGACCCGAGCTCGGGGCGCCCTGTGTTGCGGCGATTGCGAGCCAAAGAGTTCCCGCAACCGCAGGATTATCTCGACGACATTCGACGACCTCAACTAAGAGTCGGAGAGGCCCATCAACACAGACACCCTGATCTGAATGGGGGCGTCCTGCAAAATCAACTAAGAGCCGAAGAGTCCCATCAACATAGGCGCCCTAATCTGAGTGGGAGCATCCTGCAAAATCAACTAAGAACCGAAGAGTCCCATCTACGACAACGTGCCCCGGCCAAGTTCGAGGCGCCCATCTATGACAATGCGCCCCGACCCGAGCTTGGGGCACCAACTATTCTCCGACAATGCGCTCCGACCCAAGCTCGAAGCACCAAGTATTCTTGGACAGCACGCCCCGACCTAAGTTTGGGGTGCCCTGCGTTGTGTCAATCGCGAGTCAAAGAGCTCCCGTGACTGCAGGTAGTAAGAGCCGAAGAGGCCCCATTGATCGCAAGGAAGGACATCCCAAGGTGCCCTGCCGTAATGGCCGCCAGTCAACAAGACTCCCTCGACTTTAAGAAAAATATTCGAGGGCGACCCTACCATAGATCGAGCGCCCCGGTTAAAGCCTACGAAAATCTACAAGGCAAGAAAGCTTATGACGACCCCCTGCCTAAAAGGTCCTCTAGCACACTGTGGTGCAGAAGTGAAAGGACCCTGATCTCGATTCTTATAGGAGGGTCCGAAGCAGACCTGATGCTTGACTTGGGTGCCCAAAGTGCCCCAGTGGGCAAGCCCGGGAGCAGCTAGCTCTTCACCAACTTTTCAAGGTTATGACTAAGTCGGGTGTAAAGGCCGAGCTTAGTGACTTGGTCAAAGTTACCTTGCAGCCTAAAAGCTAAATCAACGCCCCTAATATGTAGTTCGGATTCTGTTAGCCGAGCACAGTGATTCGACACAAGGTGCAAAGCAAGGCAAGCCCAAGTACTTGGCCAAATTTCAAAAACACGGAATGCTAAAGATGCATGTTATATTAATGATTAAAGGCCGAAGACCGAATACAAAAGAAACCGACCTTGAGGCCGGATGGAATACACAAAAAAGAAAAAATCGGTACAAAGGACAAAGCTCAGGTGTCTTAGGCAGCCTCGGGCTCAACTTCAGTAGCGGCCTTGGTCCTAGCAGCGACTTCGAGATCGGCTCCAGTCCCGACCTCGGAAGTAGCTCCTGCGACGTCTTCATCCGCAGCATCGGTGACGAGCTCGCATGCCCTAGTTGGCTCACTCACCTTCGTCGAAATCGTTTCCTCGGCGGCCCTACATAGATTTGGATAGAGGCCGCTGAGGTCAATTTCCAGGCAAAGTCGCTGAGCCTGATCCCGACAGTTTTCAAAGCTCTGGATCAGAGCGTCAGTTGCCCCCTTCGCCAACTCGTTCACATACTCCTCGGACTAGCAGTAGTTCTGGATGGCCTCCCGGACTTGCTCCTCTGTGAGCCTTTCGAGCCGCTCGACCCTTAGCCTTGTAACCTCGGCTCTGTACCTCTGGCCGCCCAGTGCAGCTTCTTCAAGCTCGGAAATACAAGCCTCAGCAGCCGAACAAGCCCAAGCATGCTCGACCTCCGTGTCACGAATCTGGACGAGCCAGGCTTTGATCGGCCGCCTTTGCCATCTTCTCGGTCTCCTGCAGCCACCACCCTCTCTTCGGCCTCACGCTGCCGCTGCTCGGCAGCCATCGCCCACCCTTCGGCCTCCTGCCGCTGTTGCAAGGCAGCCGCCGCTCGAGCCTCGACCTCCCGCCCACGGTATACAACGTGCTCCATCCTCGGCCGAAATACCCTCATCTGCCCCCGGTAGTCAAGCATGCCAGACACTAGCATGTCGACTAAGTGGAGGAACTGGCATAGAAGATAAAATATCAGCCGAGATCAAGCGTTAAAAGAAAACGAAAAGTGGGAGGGTTACGTTACTCATCATGATGCTGGCAGAATAAGCTTGACTAGCGAAATCGTCAAAGTCCTACCCCTCCATCCGTGCTCAATCGCGTGGAAGTATGGCACAGCGAACGAGCTCGCGAGCGACGTCGCCAGACTCGAGGGCATGTCGTCCTCGAACAGACGACACCGGGGCCGGAACTGCCTCCTCCCAGATTCAGTGGGAGTGGGCCCCGCACCAGCAGAGGTCGACATCCCAAATGAAGGCCCGGCCCTGGAAGAACTTGCAGCCCCAGCGGAGGTCGACACCCTAGATGAGGGCCCGGCCCCGAAAGAGTGAACGACCCCAGCAGAGGCGGGGACCCCAGAAGTGGATGGGACCCCCGAAGAGGTCGGGACCTTGAGCCCGCTCCTTGGCTCAGGGTCCGATCCGCGTTAGCTCAGGGTCCGATCCGCGCTAGCGGACGGCTTTGTAAACCCTCCGAGCTCCGCCGCCGGGCGCTCTCGCTGGCTCTATTGCACCCCCTTCTACCATCGGTGGGGGCACCTCGGCCTCAGTGAGTAAAGCTTGCTCGAGCCCAGCCCAGGCAAGTTCCGCGGTGTCGACCTGAGCGGGCTCGTCCCGTGCGACACTAGAAGATGATGTGACCCGGGCTTTCTTCAGCCCCCGCTCGAGCTGAGCTCCATCCGAGGCAGCCACCCTCTTATGGCATCTAGCCATTAAAATCTCAACCTCGAAAAGCATCTTTTGATAACATAAGCCTTAGTGGGAATTAAACATAAAACGAGGAGAAAAGAAGAAGGATGGCTATGCCGCCCTTACCCTCAGGATGAGCTGAACTCGGACCGGCGTTCACTAAAGCTTCCTCACTGAGCAAGTCCGGAAGCCTCAAAAACCCTCCAAGCTCGAGCAGCTCATCCAAACTTTCCTGCTCGGACCGCGACAACTTGGGAGATTTGTTATTTACTGTAGCCCGCAGTGAGCCCCAGGTCGGGTCAAACCCCCACAACCGCTTGGAGGAAACAAAAAAGAATTTGTCCTTCTACCCATGAATGGAGGAACGAGCACCTCGAAAAAGAGTGCGGCCTCTCCGAGGAGAAAAGTACCACCACCCTTTGTCTGCGAGGTTAGCTTTCAGTACGAAGCAACCCCGAAAAACATTCACCGAAGTGCGAAGACCATAGGCAAGGCAAAAGGCAAGGAAGTCGATCATCCTCCAAGAGTTCGAAGCGAGCTGTATGGGGACAAGGCGATAAGTCGCCAACAGCTCGTTCATGAACCCGTGAATGGGGAACCTTAGCCCTTCTCGGAGTGTTTCAGCATACACTTCGATCCGACCTCTGGGAGGGTCGGTGACTCAAGTCCCGGGCTCTAGGAGCTTAAGGGTGAACTCTTGAGGAAAGAACCGAGCCTGAATCGGGCCCAGCTCCCCTTCATCTATGTTCGAGCCGATCCCATACGGACCATGATTCACCTCGAGCTCAGCCTCCTCCGCTTCCGAAGAAACCCGAGCTCAGGATGGACCTGTGCTAACCACAAGCGCTCTCGAGGGCGATCCAATTGCCTTGCTCATGGTAGGGCCGAAAGTGGGCCGGGCCGGGTCGGGCCAAACCCCTACCCAAGCCCGGCCCGAAAATTATTTCCGGGCTTCGGGCCGGGCC
>JAOXJJ010000725.1:6867030-6877424 GCA_025769935.1 Phoenix roebelenii | reverse complement strand
CCAAACCCTAGATCCATTTATTCTGATAAATTCTAATTCGTACTCATAGTTTAATTTAGTTAATTCGAGTTAGAAAACCTTTCTTCTTGAATTATCTTTAAAAGAAAAATAACTTATTCTTCAATCCCTGTGGACCGACACCCGTAATCACTATCCAACAAGATACGTGCTATTGCGTGGTTTATTTTCAAAATTGAAATAACCGATCACTATTATCTCTATCTTTGAGTTTTATATTTGTGCAAGTACTTAAGATTAATTTCATTCTGCTGCACCATTAAGAGTTCAAATTTGAAAAGCCAAATTCAACCCCCCTCTTAGGTTGTCATACTTAGGCAACAAGCCTTGGCCGGAGATTTCGGTGAAGGCCCTCCGATGGCTAAGTTAGAGTTGATCCAGATTTTTTGGAAAAGGTTTACGAGTGCTTTCAATGGCCTCTTATGGATTCTTTATGGCTTTTTATGGCTTACAGAGGGCCTTTTCCTATCCTCTTTTTATAGAGTGAGGGTCTCGGCCGTTACCTGAAATTTTTGGCCTAGCTATGATCAGCTGGCCATTAGCTAGAGATGGTGTGAATCACGGAGATCAATCCCATGGGCAGATAATTCGGAAGATATCTTTTCAGATTTGTTATGAGGATCCGCAGGATCTTCGACAGGATCAAGGTTGACAGGGCCGAGGTCGGCACATCCTCGGGCTGAGGTCGGCTCATCCTCGGGCTTGGCCTTTAGCGGGGTTCGAGGTTAGCCTGGCCTTTGGCCGAGGTTGGCTCGGCCTTCGACAAGGTCCGAGGTCGGCCTACTCGGCTCTGAGGTCTGCTCGACTGGAATTGGGTGGCTCCATGCTGGAGTAGGACGATCCCTATGGAAATCTACAAGGCAAGAAAGATTATGACGACCCCCCTGCCTAAAAGGTCCTCTAGCAAATTGTGGTGCAGAAGTGAAAGGACCCTAATCTTGGTTCTTATAGGAGGGGCTGAAGCAGACCTGATGCTCAACCTGGGTGCCCAAAGTGCCCCAGTGGGCAAGTTCGGGAGCAGCTAGCTCTCCACCAACTTTCCAAGGTTATGACTAAATAGGAAGTAAGGGATGAGCACGGTAACTTGGCCAAAGTTACCTGGCAGCCTAAAAGCTAAGTCAGCGCCCCTATTATATAGTTTGGATTCTGTTAGCCGAGCACAGTGATTCGACACAAAACGCAAAGCAAGGCAAGCCCAAGTACTTGGCCAAATTCCAAAAACATGGAATGCTAAAGATGCATGTTCTATTAATGATTAAAGGCCGAAGGCCGAATACAAAAGAAACCGACCTTGAGGCTGGATGGAATACACAAAAAAGAAAAAATGGGTACAAAGGACAAAGCCAAGTGTCTTGGGCAGCCTCGAGCTCTACTTTAGTAGGGGCCTTGATCCCGATGGCGACTTCGAGATTGACTCCAGTCCCGACCTCGGAAGTAGCTCCTGTGACGTCTTCATCCACAACATCGGTGATGAGCTCGCATGCCTCGGTTGGCTCACTCACCTCCGTCGAAATTGTTTTCTTGATGGCCCCACATAGATTTGAATGGAGGCTAATGAGGTCGACTCCCGAGCAAAGTCGCTAAGCGTGATTCCGGTAGTTTTCAAAACCCCAGATCAGAGCGTCAGTTGCCCCCTCCACCAGCTCGTTCACATATTCTTCAGACTGGTGGAAGTTTAGGACAGCCTCCCGAATTTGCTCCTCTATGAGCCTTTCGAGTCGCTCGGCCCTTAGCCTTGTTACCTCGGCTCCGTGCCTCTGGCCGTCCAGTGCAGCTTCAAGCTTGAAAATACAGGCATCGGCAGCCGAACAAGCCCAGGCGTGCTCGACCTCCATGTCACAGATCTGGACGAGCCGGGCTTCGATTAGAACTTTGGCCGCCTTTTCTTTCTTCTCAGCCTCCTGCTGTCGCTGCTCGGTAGCCGCCGCCCTCTCCTTGGCCTCGCATTGCCGCTGCTCGGCAGCCGTCGCCTGCTTTTTGGCCTCCTGTCGCTGTTGCTTAGTGGTCGTCGCTCGAGCCTCGGCCTTCCGCCTTTAGTATACAGCGTGCTCCATCCTCGATCAGAGTACCCTCATCCGCCCATGGTAGTCTAGCATGCCAGACACTAGCATGTCGACTAAGTGGAAGAACTGGTATAAAAGATAAAATATCAGTTGAGGTTGAGCACTAAAAGAAAATGAATGAAAAGTGGGAGGATTACGTTACTCACTATGATGCTGGCAGAATAAGCTTGACTGGCGAATTCGTCAAAGTCCTGCCCCTCCATCCGAGCTCGATCGCGCGGAAGTATGGCACAGCGAACGAGCTCGCGAGCGACATCGCCAGACTCGAGGGCCATATTGTCCTCAAACAGACGACACCCGAGTCGAAATGGCCTCCTCCCAGATTCAGTGGGACCAGGCTTGGCCCCAGCGGAGGTCGGCACACCAGATGAAGGCCCAGCCTTGGAAGAACTCGCGGCTCCAGCGGAGGTCGACACCCTAGATGAGGGCCCGACCCTAGAAGAGTGCATGACCCCAGCAGAGGCGGGGACCCCAAAAGTGGATGGGATCTCCGAAGAGGTCGGGACCTCGAGCCCACTCCTTGGCTCAGTGTCCGATCTACGCTGGCGAACAACTTTGTGGACCCTCCAAGCTCCACAGCCAGGCGCTCCCACAGGCTCTATTGCGTCTCCTTCTATCATCGATGGAGGCACCTCAGCCTCAGTAAGTAAGGCCTGCTCGTGCCCAGGCTGGACAAGTTCAACGGTGTCAACCTGAGCAGGCTCGTCCTGCACGACACCAGAATACGATGCGACCCTAGCTTTCTTCAGCCCTCGGTCAAGCCGAGCTCCATCCGAGGCAGCCGCCCTCTTATGGCATCTAGACATTAAAGTCTTAGTGAGAATTATATATAAAGAGAGAAGAAAAGAAGAAGGATGGCTATGCTGCCCTTACCCACGGGATGAGCTGAACTTAGACCAACATTCACTAAAGCTTTCTCGCTGAGCAGGTCAGGAAGCTTCAGAGCCCCTCCAAGCACGAGCAGCTCGTCTAAACTTTCCTGCTCGAACTGCGACAACTTGGAAGATTTGTTATTTGCTCTAGCCTGCGGCGAGCCCCAGGTCGGGTCAAACCCCCACGATCGCTCGGAGGCAACAAGAAAGAACTTGTCCTTCCACCCATGAATGGAGGAAGGAGCACATCGAAAAAGAGTGCGACCTCCTCAAGGAGAGAAGTACCACCACCCTGGAGGAGAGTCGCCGGTAGCTCATCCACGAACTCGGGAATGGGAAACCTCAGCCCTGCTCGGAGTGTTTCTACATACATCCCGATCTGACCTCTGGAAGGGTCGGTGACTCGAGTCCGGGGCTCTGGGAGCTCAAGGGTGAACTCATGAGGAAAGAAGAATCGAGCTCGAATCGGGCCTAGCTCCTCTTCATCTATGTTCGAGCCGATCCCATACAGACCATGATTCACCTCGAGCTCGGCCTCCTTCGCTTCCAAAAAAACCCGAGGTTGGGATGGACCTATACTGAGTACAAGGGCTCTCGAGGGCGATCCCATTGCCTTGCTCACGGGGAATCTAAACATAAAAAATAGAAAAAGTCTTCCGAGCGATCGAGAAAGATGAAGACAACTACCTAAGGTTTCATCGGAGAAGAAAACAAGAAAAGGAGGGTCGCTAGAAACTGAGGGCAGGGCTCGCCGCTAAGTTCACCGAAGAGCTCCAAAATACTCCGGAAGCCTCAAGCAGCCGGATCTCGCCGCATGGCGAGCCTAGGAGCTGCCTCAACAGATCTCCCCAGATCGCGGTACTAAAAGCCGATCATCATAGCGAACACTTTGAGAGATGGGGGCATTAATGATTGGCCCCTCGTATTCCACAAAGCAATGCTTCGGAAGGGAGTGCGCAGGCAACACATTAAAGAGCCCCCATAGCTGTTTCCGCTTCGAGTGATGTGACAAAGTCACTCGAGCTCGGCTTAGGAAGCCTGCCTTGAAGCCAACCTTGAAGTCAGCACAAATACAAAGGTAAACTACAAAGAGGCCTAGGTGGTCGACTTTACAAGAATAAAAGAAAAGAGGATAGGCGGAAGAAAGCTCAGTTAACTCGAGTGACCTCCGTTCCAACCTCGGGAGCGGCCTCCGTCCCGACCTCGGGAGCAACCTCTGTCTTGACCTCGGCAGCAACTTCTTTCCCAGCCTCGGCGAGCTCTTTGCCAACTCTGTAAAGTTATCCAGCAGCACGGAGGCTAAACCAGTACCTAACCTATGCAGTTTGGACCTTGCCAGCAAAGCATAAAGGTCCAAGCAAAATGAGTTCAAACACCATGCCAGATTTTAAGATACAAAGTAGTGAAGAAAATGCACTTTATTCATGTTGAAAGGCCAAGGGCCGAGTACAAAAGTAGCTGACCTTGAGGTCGGGCTAAATACAAAAAGGCCTAAGTGGCCGATCTAGCAAAAGCAAGAGAAAAAGAAAACAAGTAGAAAAGAACTGTCAGCTTGAGCAGCTTCTGATCCGACCACAGTGGCGGCCTCTGTAGCATCCCAGACCATCAACTCGATGAGCTCGTTCACTCCGAACATCATCTACCCTGATGTCGGTGGGCTAAGACAAAGCATATCTTGTAGCAGAAGCCCTTGGTCATGCCGGTGATGAGATTCTGCGACCTCTCCTCAGATCAAGCTCCATCCGATGCAACCACCTCGTTGTGTTGGGCCATCAGGGTCTTATTGCTGAAGATTATCCTTTCAACTTCTCACAACGAAGTTGGTAGCTAGAAAAAGAGATGAAATCCAGAGAAATTGAATGGGGCCCTTAAAATCCCCCAATACCTTATATAGCCTACCTCAACGACTCGGATTGGGTTAACCAAATGCCCAAGTAGCCGGATGCCACCACGTGGCTGGTCTAGAAGCTCCCTTAGCGGATTTTCCTGGATCATAGCATTGAAGACCAAAACGGTCATAAGAGCTGCTTTGGAGAATGGGGCATCATTAATGACTGACTCCTCGCATTTCACCTAGTGACTCCTTGAAAAGGAGCATGCACGCAACACTTCAAAGAGCTCCAATGGCTGCTCCCACTTCAATTAACGTAGCAACCTGATCCACTCAAGCTCAGCTTGCAGCACTCAGCCTGAAGTAACCAGCCCTCAATTATGCGAAGTATACCTAACTCAGTGTGCACGTCCTCATAAGCACTTGGTTATAACAGGATGACCAACTGTCCAGCTACTTCCTTCGCCTAAGCTGAAGAGTGACTCGACCTCGAAAGTCGGGGGGTAAATGATGGGGGCAAAATGGATCATCCTGCTCACAACATGGGACCATCCAATTTCAGTAAATAGACATCAGCACCGAACAGGCCATACCTCGGTCCTGCTGAGCACTAGTCTGACCTCGAACCCAACAAAAGGCCGAGCTGACCTCGATCGGACCTCTCCGCTTGGGACACCCTGCAGGATCAACCAAGAGCTGAAGAGGCCCTGTTTACCGTAGGTATCTACAATGATGCCTCTCGAGTCGGGTTTGAAGCACCCTGCAGGATTGACCAAGAGCCAAAGAGGCCATGTCGACTGCAGGTATCCACAACGACGCCCCGACTCAAGCTTGGGGCCCCCTGCCGAGCTGACTTCAGAGTCGAGGAGGCTGGGCCGACCTCAGAGTCCACCTTGCCAACCTCACCAAATATATGTCGCGGCCCCCCAGGTCGGGCCGACCTCAGTGCTCATCAAGCTGACTTCACCAAGTAAAGGTTACAGCCTCTAAGCGAGCCCGACCTCGCCCACAGCCACACCCATGAATGCACCTACGCTCGCCCCTATGCCCACATACGTAGCCATACATCACAACCTCACTGCACTATGCTTTGCTTGCTGGCCACTCCATGACATATCAACCAGGGCCCATACCCTGCCACCTTTGTCGACGCCATGCTGTTCATAAGGATGGCCTACACCGTATGCTTTAAGCAAGCCCTGGCTGCACACCACTTGGGCACCTCCGCAGGAACTATAAATAGCCCCATTAGGTAATGCCTAAGGACTTGTTGACTGAACCACTTAAATCTACTCTAACTTCATCATCAGAGGGCCTTTACCGGTTCCCTACCAGCGAGGCTTTGTGCAGGTTTGTCGGTGCACAGGAAGTGACTCTCTTCTCCATCCCATCCGGTATCTCCCCCCGACTCCTCCGGCGTGGTCGTCCTGTTAGAAGTATGCCCTAGAAGCCAATATGGCTGACACATATTCATAATCTGGGGTATAAATTTATAATTTGACTCTTATTGATTAATAAGATTTGACAATTTATTATTCATTCATGTTTGTATGTGTCCATGAATCGTCCAAAAAATTAATAAAATGATGACACATATTCTCAAGGAGTTGAGAATTTGAGACATGTGTCATTAGAAATTAATTTCTAAATGCTCCTAATCGATGGATCCATCACGAGAGATGGTGATTGATTCGATAAGATTAGTGCACAAATCACTTAGTTAGATGGATGAGTCTTGAGTCCATAGTGTAGATACACTGGAGTGATTGTGCAAGTACTTGTTAGAGAACAAGATACTGAGCATGACTAAAGAAAAGTAGTCACATGGATGTCTATCTACTCGCCAGTGACTACTTATGCTACAGTTGTATGACTGATCCATTGACCTGCGATGCCTCAGCTATTCACTATGAGGTTGCTGTAGTTTGACGAGCATATAAATTTGGGCCCTAGCCATTTGGATTCTTATGGTGCAGATTGGCTGCAGTAGGTTCATTTTGAAATAGGGTTGCATCTAGATGGGATCTATCGACCTTGATAGATTAGAAATGATCCTATATGATTTATGAGACTAAGTTCGATAAATTTCTAACCAGATATTTTGAAAAAATAGTTTTCTATATCTCGAACTGAAAGTCGAATAAATTTGACATATAACAGATGATGGGGTTTGCCGAATTATCTTATAACCTCCATCCTGTCAAGATCCATGATAGAGAGATTGTATCATACGCTAGCTGCACCTAGAGGTTCAAACATTCCATTCTGCTGGGTTGCCACCACATACTACTAGGTGTCACTAGTAGATTGTGAGACTCAAAAGCTTCACTTGGTGATCAGTGAACCTCCTAAAAGTAGAACTAAAATTGTTTTAGTCCACTGAAAAAAGTTTCGGTGATATTGAGATGGAGATCTCAATATGTCTCACTACCAGACAGAATAGAACCTATGGGATCACACACATGGAGAATTTGATTAGTCAGATTATCATATTTGTGATTTAGAATCACAATTGATTTCAATTATCAATATGATTGGTGATTGAATTAACCCACTAAATGTTAGTGAGTTAATGGAAGAAGAATTAAGTGGAACTAATTGCAATTGGATTGCAATTGGGCTGATTTGATGAGCCAAATCAAATTGGGTTAGACCCAAATTGGATTGGGTTCATAATTGGGTCAACCTTGATTAGATCAAGGATTAAATTAAATGCCTTAAGTCGTGTTCACACTATGCAGATTTTAATGTCCATATGTCATCGTAGGATGAAAAATGGATTAAGTCGTGTTCACACCATGCGGGCTCTAAAGTCCACATGGCATTCCATGATGTATGGCACCATACCCTCACTCCTAATGTGATTAGGATTGGGTTTGAGTTCATCTTTATCCATTAATCCATGGACACTTGTCATGCAATGGTTGCATGGTGCCATGGACACATGGATTGGACACTTGTCATGCAATGGTTGCATGGCACCATGAACACATGGATTGGATACTTGTCATACAATTGTTGCATGGAACCATGGACACTTGGCATTGATCCAAGGGTGGGTAGTTATGAAGAGTTTATCTTTAGTCATGATAAACCCTAGGGCACCATCTATAAAAGGGAGGCATTGGGGCATGTGATAGCATTCATTCATTGGCTTCATCTCTTCTTCTCCATGCCTCCACCCTCTTCCTTTCTTCCTTCTCCATGGCATCAAGGTGAAGGGATTCTTCTTCCCCTTCCAAGGCATTGGAAAGTGAGAAGAAGAACCAAAAGGAGAGAGCCCGCATGCCAAGGAGAGGAGAGTCCTTTTCTCCCATGCCACAAGCCCATCTTCTTCCTCCTCCACGGCAGCAAGAGGGGCTTCTCCATCCTCTTCTTCCACGGCAGCAAGGAAAGGAAGATCCACGATGCAAAGCTTCCTCCTTCCTCTTCCTCCATCGCGAGCAAGGTTGAAGAAGAAAGAGTTCTTCTTTAAGAAGGTATGTTGCTGATCTTCTTCTAATCTTTATGATAGTTATGAGAGGTCTCTACAAGAAGCTAGCACTTCGGTATGACCTTATCTCAGATAGTCTAGTCCTCATGTGGATACCTGTAGAGACCGGATGCTTGTACGGCTCAAACAGAAACCTACAAAGACATCAGGCTGTGGGGGTGCGTGCGGCTCAAACAGGAACCTACAAAGACATCAGGCTGTGGTGTCTTTCCACCCCCACAAAGTTTGAAGATGGGATCTTCAAATCTTTGTTTCTGATTTTTGTTTCAGTTTATATGATATTTAATCAACTTCATTCAGATGCTAATCTCTCCTCCCTCATGAGTTCAAAGGTCTTCTGGATTTGGATCCAAATTTTTTTTTGAACTCTACGATCCGTGGCGCGTTCATACGATGAACGACGTCCCGTGCGAAATTCCGCTGCGATCGTCGCATCACACGGGGCCTAGCTCAATAGTGGTATCAGTGCCACGTCTTTAGGAGTAAGATTAGGATTTAAGGATTGATTAAACATGTTTTTAGATCTGATTTTAAAATATTATGTTTGCTTAATTTTCTTTATGCTGAAATTTCAAGTTGCCAAAATTTTCAGCATGTAGATTTTTGTTTTCTTTTGATCTTGCAACTTATTTTTGGAATTGCAATTAGATTACAATGTTTAAAATCAATTAATGCATGATCTGAAATTCAGAGAATAGCATAATAGATTAAAAAGTTCAAATCTGAAATACATGCATGAGATGCACATGTACTTGACCATGTTTAGTTTATGTTTAAAATTAATATATGCATGAGATGTATGTATAATTTAAACAAATCTTATTTACATGACATGTGAATAAAATCCTTAAACAATAGGTCATTTACATAAGATGTAAACTGAAATAATTACATCAATTACATAAAATGTAATCACATTATATATGAAAGAGTTTCATAATTATATAGGATGTAAATATGAACTAATGTGACATTGACATAAGATGTAAATACATGACACATTGTATGGGGTAGATTATTACATTAGATGTAAATCCCATGAGACCTAGAACCTTCCTAAATCAATCGAGAGTGAACGATACATTGAGCTAGCCCTATTTGGATAATTGATCTAATTGGTGTTTAGGAAAGCTTAAAGGTGGTTACTTAATTAGGACCTTACTCTCTGAGTAAGAAAAGCCTCCCACCTATTTACCTGACCAATTGATCGATTACTTTCTATGAAAAGCTCAAAGTTAGAATCATTATAACTTGATTACCCAATATTAAGTCAATTGGTCTTCCACCGTAGTAGAGTTGCTAAGATCTTTTCGGCGTTGATTTGTCTTGGCTGGATATAGTGGGCAAGTTGCATCGGTGGATTGGACCTCTTTATTGATATATGATGTTGTGGGATAAAGATGGGGTTGGCCTCCAATAACTGTTAGGTGAGAACCCAATCACAGCTTTATTTTTCGTGGGATATATGGTGGGTCTGACTTAACCAAGGAACGAGGTCAATAACTGTTAGATGAGAATCTTATGGACATGGATGCCAAACCATGGTCATGCTGGCATTGCCCATCAAAGTTGATCATGGTCAAACCATGTTCATGGATGGACTGCCCATCATGCATCTTGGCTTTGAAGAGTCGTTTGGACACTTCAAACCTCGCTGCGCGACTCTGTTCACCATATAACTCTTGTAGGTGATCAAGTATGTTCTTAGCAGTCTTCATGCTCTCATGCTGGCATTGCAATTCGTTGGACATGGATGCCAAAATATAGCACCTAACCTTATTATCTTCATCCAACCATTTTGTATGCGTCTCACGCTGCTCATTGGTTGCACAGGCTGGTAATACCGAAAGTTCATGGTCAAGAACATAAGTGTTGCCTAAGGAGACAACCCAAGAGGAGGGGTGAATTAGGTTTTAATTAAATATTGACCAATTAAAAGTATAATAAGTAATTAACTAAATCTATTGCAAGCAAATTAGTCAGATTACTAGATGCAGTGAGTGAAGAGAGAGAAAGAGACAACAACCAATACAAACATATAAAAGTTTATAGTGGTTCAGAGCCAACTTTTGCTCCTACGTCCACTCCCCAAGCCGCACTTGGGAGTTCACTATAAT
>JAOXJJ010000725.1:6842138-6853600 GCA_025769935.1 Phoenix roebelenii | reverse complement strand
ATCTATGTATGTATGTGTGTATGTGTATATATATATATATATTCATTGAAAAAAGATAAACGTATTTTTATTTTTACTTTCTGCTGGGGCAACCCTGTTTATTTAATGTAATAATTCTTAATTCAAGTTCTACTTACTGAACAAAAATATATTTATCATTATTTTGCAATCAGTGAAAGGGTCAAACAAAAGTTGTTAATATACTGCTTTAATCCATTTTATTCATTGTCATGGCAAACGAATAAATGATGACCATTCCAGCATTATTAGAGCCATATTACCTGTATCTGACTCCTGCATATTTGGGCCATCAGATAATTGTTGCTATAGGGCTATAGCTGTCACAATCTCTTCTTGCTATTATAAGATCGCATCGATTTATTCTTTTCCTTCTTAATTATTGTTTCAACTCATTTGAATCACATCATATGAAGCAGCAGGGTGAAGCCGTGGAGCAGACTAATTAGGGCAATGATAAAGCCCTCCAATGAAAAATAAAATTAATAAGAAACTCAATAGTCATCATCACTCAGGAATACCTACACTCTTTTAACAACCAATAAGCAGCCTAGTTGGGGCTTCCAAGCCATTTATCGCAGTCCATATCGATTGATCAAGGGCTGCCACATTAGTTTATTAGCTTGGGCCGGTCCTCCTCCTAACAGCTTAAGTTTTTAAGCTGAGTCTATAATAAAATGATGTTACAGTCAAGCCCACCAAACGTTACTACCTTTATTAGTTATGCATATCTTTCGGTGAGAGATACTAGGATCAAGTAGGACCTGAGCCATGAACAAACCCACCTCTCTCAAAAGCCAATAGTGATGAAGAGATTATGAGATTAGGTGGGGCAGATTATCATAGTCCCATACTTGCCCAAAGAGGACCAATTGCATTCATTAGCCTGAGCCAGCCCTCCTCTTTAACAGGTTAAACTTTTGGGCTGAGTCTGTGACATATGGTAACTGAAAAGGAAAAAATTTATTCATGGAATTTGCAACCATTCACCAAGCAATTGATACAACATTTCAAAAGGAGAAAAAAAAAAGAAGGGGAGGGGGGCGTGGGACAAGGAGTCAAGTCAACTTGTACATCATAGGACATTTTAAATGGCTCAAAAGCAAGCCTGAAATGGTTCGAATGACATGCAAGCTAAATACTAGCTTATTTTCGACCAAAGTATTGTTATTATTATTGTTTCCAGATACCCACATGATAAATATAAAAGGAAAGCCATTTATTTAATAAAAAGGTTTATCTTTCTTTAAAAAAAAAGAAAATAGTTTAAAGGATACAATCCAGTAAATGACACCCATACCACCAAAACAAATTTACCTACAACTCCAGTCTGCAGGCTGTCATAAAGCCTGGAACAGCATTTACTTGCATGGAATAGCCATTAGGAATCTAGATAAAGCAGTGAAGTTTTTATGGGAAAAAGATTATGTCACTTAAAACTTAGGATGATCAAAAATAGCAGATCACGATGGCGTCCTGCAAAATAAAATGATAGAAACAGCTGCAGAAGCTGCACTTCTTTACAGTTCTCTCAATGGGAATTTCATTCATCCATTAGTCTAAGGTGAGGACCATAATAACAGAAATACGTATTAACATGTACAGACCAACTCTAAACCATATATCAGTAACCTTAATTATTCCCATTACTTTTAAAAAATCATATGACATCTAACAGCAAGATCCCCGGCCCATATTCCTGTTGACAAAGGCCAATCTGATCGACAGGTATGTTACACCAAACTAAAACCCTCAAGTAGTAACCTCAGGGCCCTTATACAGTCCTCTTCTGATAACAAAGCTGTCGGGAGGCTGATACTCTTCCAACCAAGCCACTTCAGAGGCCTTTATTCCACTTGGCAAACAACCTACAACAAGATCAAATGAAACGAGGGTAATAAAATTTTTGTGCCTCAAGGCAACTAGCAACTTAAAGGCGAAGATGTCAGCTTAAATAGCACTATTTCACCTGACAGATCCCTTCTCGAAGACTTCCGGAAATAAGAGCAATGCCGTCCATCTTCTGATGAATAGGGGGGAGAGAGTATGTCAAAGAGAGCACAAGGAGTTATCGCTTTGAAACAGTGGATATTACCACCACTTGTAGGATACAAAATTGTTGTCCCACAGGGTGCAGACATTTCACCATCTCGAGCAAGCCTTGCTGGTCTAGCTGAAAATTCAGACAAAACAATATATAAAAGTTGTTTTATTTTCCTTTCGCTGCATCATATTGCTAAATAATCTTCATAAAGCATTCCAGCATGAAGAACCAATGAAGCAACACAGAAACTAAAAGATGAAAATGTCATCATTTGCATAACTTGAGTTTTTTTTAACCAAAATATAACAAAGAACTCAACGAGATGCCAAGGACAAACAAGTTCAACAAAGCTATTTAATCACAAATACAAGGTACACATTATCTCTGCTTCATGTGCATAATTTTCAAACCAAACCCACACAATGTACTTGTCCCTGCCAAATATATATATATATATATATAAAAAGAGGTAGGCACAAGAAAGCGATGTTGTGCACAATGCATCACTCAAAATCATTAGTTGGCAAAATTTTGATCATTGCAGACACATCGTTTTTCAGATTTCTTTTAGGTTTGGCCTTCTCATTTTCCCTTTTTAATATCTTCAAGTTTCTCTATGTGCATCCTCACCTTGACGCTTCATTTTCTCTAAGTGTCAAGTTATGACAAGTTTATATTTTCAAACACTTACAATAAACTTGCAATGAAGCACCTTTAAGTCATATCAACGTGAAATTGCCTTTCCTCAAAAGAAAAAGTAAATGTCTCACTACCAAAAAAAAAAGATCACACATACCGCCACAATAATTCACCATAGTACGGAAGATACTTGCATCGCAGCAATCATGATGATAATCTTTCTTTTTCATTTCCTCATGGTAAGACGAGTTACTTATGCATATGAACCACAGAATTGCCATCATGTTAACATCTCTAAGAGTTTATTCCAAGGTTTGCAAAACCAACCTAAGCTGCTGGGTTCAGGTATTACCATAACAAATTGGGGGCAGAACCAGGTTGATTTGCAGATTTAGTTTGGGACTTGGTGGGAACAGGTCCAAACCAAGCAGAATCGCCGGCTTCTGCCCGTTACAACTTGGTTAGAGTCGGTTCTGAGCCCTCCTGTTTCTGCTGCAAGTATGAAGGGAAAAGTAGGAAGGTGAGGAAAGTCCGGGGAGAAGGGAATTTTTATAATTTTGAGCCCCAATCCAAGACAAAATCAGGTATGATCCGCTCACTCCACTTCATTCTTCTCTTTTTTTATCTTTTTATGCCTAAAATAGGCCAAAAAATGGTAAATACTTTCTGTTGGTAGCATGAAATCTTTTATGCTAAATGTCCAATCATATTCAAGTTCTCGGGTTTATTATGGAACAGATTTTAAAGCTCTAATCAATCTTCATTTCAACAGATTATTACCCCCTTTCTCCATCTTTATCAATAATTTAGAGAAGATTATTCTTAAAAAAGTTCCCATGGTGGTCTTCACTTTCCCTGAAAGTACTTTGTTCAAGCTCATGAAAGCATCTTCTCTTCACCAGCAAGCCTTCATATTTGGCATATGCATTCAGCTCTAGCAAGTTTCTCCACTACGAAAGAGCAACTAGCCACTATTTGATCCTTCTTGTGGTGCTCTACCATCACCACCCTGTATCCTGTTTCACCTGTCAAATGCAGATGCTCCACACATCCATTCCCCCAGATAACTAACTACTTGAGGTATATGTATGAGCACTTGTTATGCTAATATTAAAGCCAATAACTCTTCCTTTTTGTCCAACGTACATATTTATTCTCATATTGTCGACAATTGCAAACAAAGTATGTTTCTACACACCAAATCAAATGTTTCTTGTATTTTAAGACATCCACAGAAATTTCCTAAGTTCTGTTAAGTGAAAAAAGCAACACTTAAACCAGATTAGCTTACTCTAGAAATGGATAGGCTTTCCAGGTAGATAACTGCTGCACCTTAAATTATGAGAAAGAAAATTCAAAATAGTTCTCATATTTGTGCATAACTCATCATACCATTTATAGATTACCAAATATTAGGATATATATATACATATATATATATATATATATATCACATAAAAAAGCCTGATTAATGAAAAAGACCAAACACACCTTTTGTTGGACCAATGGGATCGGCTATATCTATCCAATCATACGATCTAACGTGCAACGAACCATACAGAAGCTTGCTCAAAACGGTCATTCCAGGATGATTATGCAGTGGAATAATGGACGAAGGTGGCATGCAAAATATACCAATCTGCATACATATTTAGAGAATCCTCGAATACATCAATTACGCTCAACAGGACATAACTCATATTCCAAAACGAACATCATTTCAAACCATTAAATACCACATAAAAGATAAAGGTTAGTAATAAGTCCAAAAATTAAGGCATCCAAAACAACTGGAAAAAAAATTTAGTCATGCAAAAAGCTATTATGAGGCTTACAGAGAAGCTTTCACATTCATGTATATGCAAATATTTGATTGGAGGCAAAAATTGGTTGCTCCCATTACGCCCTTTTCTCCCATTTAAACCATGTGCAGAGCCTTTCCATGTCCGTACTGCCTGGGCCTCTTGTTCAAGACCCACATCAGATGGCCTGATCTCATCTGAAAATCGTGTCAGAAAAAATGTAAGATGTCCAAGCAAAAATTATCTTATAACAGCAAATTATACAAGCGCATGAGCATGCATGATGTGTTAAATGCAAAAATCGATATGCTTACATCATATTCAAAAACTTAATGTCCTGACATGCTGCTAGAGACAGATAATTGATATAATATTTGCAAATATAATATAAACAAAACAAGCATAAATTTTAGCCATAAAATCGCATATATGATATTAGACTAAGACATACATTCAATTCAACATTATAAGCACAATATATATTTCTCATGGCCCACATAAGGTGATTAAGTTTGAAAAGCCAGAAATATACCAGACCACCCAACAATCCAAAACCATGCATGCCTACATAACAAAATAATGGCCATTTTAACATCAGATGAGCATCTCAAGGCTGCTTTGCATCTTCAACACATACATCTAGAAGGACAAGGAACAGATATCAAGATACTGTGAGATGAGCACAAACTTGATGTTTTCATTTGATCTATAGCCATCCTGGGATGACTACCAGTACAGCACACCAGATAAAGCCAGGTTCATCAACTTAATTTGTAAGCACCTGAAAAGTGCATTGAATGACTATACTTGAGCTGAATAGCTTCCTTGATCGTCAAAGTGGCTGGTTATATAGTTTAGAGGATCTCCAAACAAACTAAATCTCTTTATCAACTTTTAGGGTCAAAAAAATCTCCTTCTTAGACTCCGATCACTATGAAAGATTTTCTCCTCACCTAACAATAGGATTAACAAAATAATCAAATATTTGTGTTCACATTCCTTAAAGATTGCTTTCCCTACTCTAACCTCAGGAGTTGTCGACATAATCAAAAGATTATTCATATACCTCAACACAATCAGCCAATAAATTTTGATAATATTGAATATTTACATGAAGCAGCTAATGAAGACCTAAATAATTCAATAAGCGACGATAGTCTTATTAAGAATCAGGCACCAGCCTTTTCCTCAAGCATAGTGTAACCTTCTAAATTGTCCTAGATACAAAGAAAGAGCAAAAAGAATTAAAAGAAAGTTCACTCCAACAGATGACATGAGTCAACTATAGATATATTATGTTTGATACAAGAGACAGTTATAGATATAACATGTACTTTGATATTTTTAACATTTTATTTCAAAATATATGTCAAAGTTTATTGGTCCCTCTTTGTCATTCTATCAGTTAAAAAATAGCTGCTTGTATTGGCAGCAGGTGCAGGAGCACATATGGGTGGAGCAGCTAATTATTAACTCCAAAAGAGAAAACTCCTAGGAAATGTATGTGTAGACTACTAAATAGTCAAACCCTCTAATTTTGCTGTTGTATTATTACTCATATAGATGATATAATGATTGCAGGTTAGCGGAATTACTGAAAAAAGATTATAATACAGAATTTAAAAAAAAAAAAAAAAAAAGAACTAAGTGAATACCATGTAAACAATGTAAGATTGATATGATAAGGTTATCCTTAATTAAATAAATGATCATCAATCAAGCTGCAATAGAAAGCTTTCAAGAATAAGGTGCCAGATCAAAATGCAGAAGCCAGAGTTCACAATTAGCATGGTCCCCTAGGGAAAAGACAAAAGCTAATAGAATCATCCCTTCTACTATTAGAAGCTTCATTTTCTTATATATAACAGTTTTGAATCTTCATTATTTCTTATCAGAATTTTTGAATCTTCATTACACATTTCACATGACCGTGCCATCATACTCAGTTCAACAGAAAAAGATGCCAATAACTTATAAAACAAACAGCGAGACTTTGAAACAATTTGAGCTACATATTTATATAAAGTATGAAGCTAGCACGAAAGGTAGAGAGTATTATGTCATTAGTTTACAAGCTGTTAAAAATTATAAATAAAACATGAAGATGGTAATGATATCATAAAAACAAAACTCTTATATATGTCATCAGCATGATCAACAAGTCATGTCCTTGTTTACGCATTTGTATTTTAAAGTTAAAGAGTCATTAAAAGGTCATATGCACACACATACAAATACATACACATACACATATGCATATGCATGCATGCATCCATCCATCCATATACATATTTATATATAACATATATGAATATGTAAATTTAGCCCTTGTAATAGTCACATAAACCTAGATTCCAAGACATGGAGGGAATGTGTAGATATAACAACAAACTCTTGCCTCACCTAAAATAGAGCGAACTTGTTCAAGAGCTTCTGGAGATATTGGTCCATTAGGAGAGAACGATACTTTACATGCATCATATAGCCTTTGGATTGCAGGCATACTGCAGGACAGGATGAAGTAACCAGTAGATTCAACCAGACTGAAACAGGAAGTTAGATAGCCTTCACCACAAATATATCTCTTAACTAGTAAAGTGGTACATCAATCAAGGATTTCAAGTTGACTTGGTATAAAAAGTTCAAAACTTTAATGCCCTGTCTCATTTGATATGAAAACGGTTAAAGAAAAAGTTTATCTCATAATATGAACTAAGATGGCACAAAGATATCTTCATGGTAGTTAGTATATTAATTTTGATTAAGCTTCCCCACAACAAGTGCCTGTAGAATGCAATAAAGACAGAATCACAGATTGTTATAACAATTATCCTAGGACAATGGTTGAAGTAAAAAAAAACAGAGGCAGTGGTTTCCTGTGCATGTCAATGAGGGGAATGAAAGTTGACCCCATCAACTACAAAATCAGGCTCTTAATAATAGTGATAGGCAGATTTCTCTTTCTAGTTTTGTCCTCTTGGTTTTCATAATGGGAAAGCAATAAAGAATGCATCAATGTGATATCATAAAATGAAAATTATAATGAGAAGTCGGGGAGGGGGCAACGAAGGTCAATAGATTGTCAGGGGAACTACTAAAAATAATAAAAGAGAGGAAGTGGCCAAAGAATGTCTGAAAAGATGCAACAATAAATTCCACATAAAGACTAGCAAGATGGGGTTGCTCGTGATGTGAACTACGGTTATAGCTGTATAATCTCATTGGTAGGGTAGAAGGGAGGAAATCTTCAAATTATGTATAGCACAAGGGAAATTTCAACAAACAAGGCCTAAGCAATAGTATGACTATCTCACATCATTGCAAGTGATGATATGTGGGTAGTATATGCACATCCTATTCAGCAGTTGGCTTTTCTCAAATCTATCTTCCAAGTAGTAGCATAGCATGATTCTAAGTTCAGCTTCAACCCCACAATTTATGTTCGATATTTTTGAGGCAAGAATACCATTATTTGCCAAAAATTTTTCACTCCGGACGATCAATATGGTGTAAATCATTTTATTCTACCTAATAAATGAGACAAGGTTTTAAATCCCGTGTGGCAGGGGTGTCTCAGTTTCTCCACAAAACGAGACACCACACTGTTCCGCCGCATCCCAGCGGTCGTCTTGATCACATTTTCTCATAGTAACAGGACGAGACACCATCTTGCTGGGATTTAAAACATTGAATCAGTCCATATTTAAGCAACACCATGTTTCACAAGACTCTTCAGTTTGTTAAGGCATTTGTACACCTTGGTCCTGACTAGCTAAGAGATTCAACCATCAAGCAAAAAGGCCCTCCTTCCTTCCCTTCAGTTGATGGATTATATGCTATGATATAGAAATAGCCAAAATCATCATAAAAAATATCCCATTAATGAGAACATATTAAGAGAAGATGTATAATTGAGATGAGCTCAAGCTAGCTAGGCTTGAGCTAAGCTCGACACCTCATTTAACTTCAAACCACACTCAAGTTGTAGGCAAACAGCTCACTTATGGGATTTGCTAAGAGCTTGAGGTTCCCCACACTTCCCCATACATTCTCTCTCTCTCTCTCTCT
Source organism: Phoenix roebelenii (assembly GCA_025769935.1). Taxonomy (NCBI): domain Eukaryota; kingdom Viridiplantae; phylum Streptophyta; class Magnoliopsida; order Arecales; family Arecaceae; genus Phoenix; species Phoenix roebelenii. The sequence continues at coordinate 6,845,029 of JAOXJJ010000725.1, read as the reverse complement.
CTCTCTCTCTCTCTTAACTAGTTTCCAAGACCAGATCTCAACATAATAGTTGAAGTATGTTCTTTCCTTTTTCCCAAAATTATATTACCAGAACAAATTATTACAGATAGAAGATTTTATTTACAAAATAGTAACTAATATATGATAATATTATATATCCATATAGACATATATATTATTTAAGTAGATTTTAAGTTTAACTAAGCCAATGTTGAACAAGCTAGACAAAGTTCAAGCTCAGCTCGTCTATTCGTCAAGTGACCGCATATCTAACCAAACACAAGCTTCTCATGAACAGCTTCCTCATATCAAAGCCCTGATTGAGAGTACAAGCATTGTTGTCGCACTAAATAAGGGGTCAAATTATAGCTATGTGCTCGAATATGGTCTCTTGAGCTGCTGTCAAGTACGATAAGATTCTTGATGGAAAAAATTATATGCCCACTAATTAATTTCAATAATCCACATTGCCAGGAGAACTTCTTCTCATTCCTTTCCCTTAAGATGTTGATCTTCATTACATGCATCAAAATTTTTAGCTCAATACATATTTCTAACCACCTCCTAAAAACTCAGCCCCTACTTGCATTGGCCAGTTAGAGAAGTGCCACAGAGTTCGAATCATGAGAGGATAAATGCCCCACAGCAAATAATAAATTGATGTCCCTCTTTGCTTCTCCCATTCTTAATTTGCAGTATCAAATAATTTTACTTGCTTGTTTCTTAATTTTGGTGCAAGCACAGCAGTATAGTTAAAAATAAAAAACAGAAAAACAGAAAAGACTCTGCGAACAAAAAGAATCACTACCATAATTTGTAACAATCGTACCAATTGTCCAGATAGAGAATCAAAACAATAACACCAGATGTCAAATTACCTATTTTGAGATGAAGAATTAAAACTATAGCACTGGATGTCAAATCACCTGTTACTGAAAAAAAAAACTCTTTTTTCATTCAAAAACTGTAACTCGTGAAAAGCAAGAAGAAGAACAAGAAGAATAAAGCACGAGCGCTTGCAATTAAAAAACCTTAACTGACCAATAAAATCCCAGTTCCAAATTCCCCTTCGTCCCGGTTCCAATCAATCACAAAACATCTCTCAACAAATCAACAGCCCCAGTACCCCAAGAACATACAGAAAAACTAAAACCAATATCAAAACAACGCCAACCCTCCTCCATCCGTCCTCCCATCAAAAACCACAATCACCTCACAATCTCCACCCGGAAAACAGAGAAGGTCACCATCAAAATCGAGAGGCAGAGGAGATCATGTACATGAAAATTGCAACGAATTCATACAAAATAGATACAGAGACAGTAGAAGAATCCGAAGTACCTCGGATTAGGGCTTCTTTTTGGGCCGGTACTCTCCGAAGTACCTCGGATTAGGGCTTCTTTTTGGGCCAGTACTCGGAGAGTACCGGCAAAATCGCCGTAGAGAAGAGGGTGAGGCGAGCGCCCGAGTCGATCCGCTGGGATTTACTTACCAACGACAATACCACTATCTCGGTACGGCGCTGCTGGATTTTGTTGCGCCCAGCCGTGGACCAAAGCCGGTGACCTCCACCACGTGGCAGATTTCGGGGCCTCAGGTAGTGCATGTGACGCTCTGAAAGGGACACCGATTAATTTGCGTCCCCCTTCCTGACAACTGTAAATCCGTCCAACAAAATCACAGCTGTCATGTACTTTACTGTTGGCCTTGAGGTTGGCGCATCAGGTGTGTCGTCGGGTCCTGAAACTCCTAATTGTTGCTAACTCGTAGGGTTGGTGATTGTGATTTGATAACAAATATGATCAAGAATGATGCATAGAAATTTCTGCAACACGATTGATCTAGAGTATCTGTGAATCAGAACCAGATTATAATGCTGTAATTTTGTTATAATCACTATGTATCAAATAAATAATTTTGTTATAATGGCATGATATCTGCTATTATTTAAATTCTTACTATTGCTGTACAACCGGTTATTTTTATATAGTCCGAATAGATCATCCAACTCCGGTACGAGTACATCTGAAAAAAAAAAAACGTAAAAGTGGAGAAATAGTCTCATAGCTACTCCAAAAAAAACTATCAGAATGCTAAGCAATATAAAAGGCGACTCAATTAGCTGTCTTATTCGTCTTTCGGTATATATGAGTGATCTGGAAGGCAACAATAGATTCTTTTTGAAACTAGTACAGGTATAATGTTTATAATGGTTGATAGGGAAACCAAGGATTTGTTTCGACGCCTGACGTGGAGACTAGAGAGAGGATTGGTTTGTTTTGTGAAATTGCAAGCCACGAGCAGGTATCACAGTTGGCATTTACTGAGTAAACCATGTCTTTTTTTGGTTGGGATAGGGTAACCGCAAACTAGCAAAAGGATGACCAAAACAGAGGACTATGTAAACATGTCATCAACCTACATTTAGGCCCTATTTGGAGGAGCTGTTAGCAGTAGAGCTATTGAAAGTAGAGCTGTTGGAAGTAAAGTTGTCTGAAGTAGAGCTGTCTGAAGTAAAGCTTTTATAAAAAGCTGTTTGTTGTTTGGTAACTATATTTCTAAAGTGTTGTAGCACTTTAACATATGTTTGGTAAATAAACTGAGAAAGTACTTTTGTATGACAAAATTACCATAAAGAACATTGCATAGTATTATACGACAGAGCATAATAAAACATAACATATATTAATACATAATATACGAAATAGTATAATATTACTGTAATGTAAAATAATATTATTATAATATAGTAATATGCAATGAGCATAGCATAATAGTAATATAATTATTAGAGTAAATTAATTTTCCATAATGTAACATAATATTAAATTATTTAATATAACATATTAATGTATTATGATATAATGTAATATATATTATATTTATAGTAT
>JAOXJJ010000725.1:6797995-6833414 GCA_025769935.1 Phoenix roebelenii | reverse complement strand
GCTGAAGCTGCTGAAGCAGGTGGAGATGGAGCTCCTGAGGTCACAACTGAGTCGAAGGCCGTAGCTGACACCAATGTGGAGGTCGTCCACATTGACTAATTTTTTATTTTTATTTTTGTAAGATTGGCCGTTTAGGCCCTTTGTAATTCCCCCGACCACAAGGTCGGGCACCTTTGTATTCGGCCTTCGGCCTTTACTATCAATAAAATTTCTTCTCTTTCAAGAAATATTTGAGTTTGTTCTGCTCCATGTTCGAATATCAAGATCTGAATTGTGTGGCCCAGATCCGGGCCTATCTCATATAGCAGGGGTTGCATTTAGCATTTGTAGAAGCCTCCGAGTTCGGTACACCCCTGATTTGATAATAAGCCTCATATGAGGCGAGCTCGTAGCTCCTCATTCAATAGTGCGGGCCGCTTTAAGCCTTGCCTAGAAGAGCAAAATCGGAGAAGGAAAAACAAATAACCGTAGATTCACTAAAGGGTAGAAGCCCGCCCGAGGGCTCTAGTTAACTCGGGAGCACAGGCGAGCTTGGGGATAAGCATGCACTCGAGAATAGAAACTCACTCGAGGGCCGAGGCCAACTCGAGATTTAAAAATCCACCCGAGGGCCGAAGCCAACTCGGAAATAATAATGAGCTCGGGGATAAACATCTATCCAAGAGCAGAAATTCACTCATGTATCTATCATGTTTTCAATAATATGGCGTTTTATTGCGCTGTTTTTCTTAATTGTTTTTTCCTATTATTTGAAATTCAACTTATTTGTTTGCAAGAAGAAGGGGGAAAAAGATTAAACTTTGTTCATTCATTTGCTTAAAAATATTAATGTTGGATGAAGGCTTCCACAGTATGAAAAGCTGCAAATTTTATTTTCCAAATAACTTCTATTTGAATATAGTAAAGGAAATTTTTTATATAAAATAATTTCCAGAGATTTTGAAATATTTTCTTACTTTACAATTTTGTATGAAAACAAACAACCGTTTGGTATTTTTGTTTATCTACAAATTAGTGAAATGCTACGTAAAGATTACTGATAAATGCATACATTATTTGCACAAAGCTTTTATTGTCTCTTGCTTTTATTTTCACTCTTTTCTAAAAACAACAAATCTTAACTACCAAAAATTTAAGATCTTAGAAACGATTCAAGAAATTAAAATTTTTCACCATATATTGTTCAATCTAGTTCATTTTTATCCTTAAGATTTTGGAAAAAAGGAGACAAAAAAAAAAAAAAACAATACCAAACTGGCCTTAGATTTTTCCATTGCTTTTTTGTAACCAAACCAACCCTAACAGTAAAGTCATATATTCCAAGGAAAAAGAAGAAAAGAATTTCCCGTAACAAGCAAAAACACAAACAAAAAGGCTTTTGGTGGGAAAGAAAACTTGTTTTTCCGAAGAACAGAACCGTAGCAGCTACCAAGGAAACCACCTGCGAAAATATTTGCCTCCAATAGGAAAGAGAACTTGTTTTCCAGGGTTGACCTCCAAGGAGACCACCCCAAAAAAACATAAGCCTCAAACAACACAAAACCAGCTACCAAATCCTCCCTCACCTGGTTCACCAATTTCCTACATAGTTCAAACCAACCACTCGAGACTTGTTTTTTCTTTTCTTTTTTTATTTTTTTGAGTTCATCAGAAAACTAGACTGTTAAGTTTCCACGGTTGGTGGCACAAGACATTACATTACATATCACAAACTAAAAACTAGAAGAAAAGATGCTGAGATTGGATTGGTCTCATTGCCACGCCATAAAGTATACAATATATGACATGCTTCACAGATTAAATCCTGCGCAGATATCAATGCTCAAACAAGACTTCCCCATCCCAGCAAGAAAGGAACAAAAAGTCCCAGTCTCTACTGCTACAACACAACCACATACTGCAGGATAACATATTCAGGTAGGTTTTTATCCACAGGCAAATTTTGTACCAAAGCTGGTAAGGCAGGTGGCAAATGCCAGGAAGGCTGAGAGTGGTTGCCGGTAGTCCATGGTAAACATGTCGTCACCAACCTTCCCAAACTGAAGCAGCACTGTTTCCTCATCTCCAATCCCCCATGGCTGGCTGGGATCTGCCGTTGCCACCAGCTTAAAATTTTTCACTGAAGCAACTGTGACCCGGCCATGGAAATTCAAGCACCAGCACTGCAGATGCTCTTGCCACCTAGGAGCTTTGTTCCTCAGAACTGCAAAACCCCCAGGGCTGTGTGCCTTTGACTTCTCAGAGTCATCCTTTGCAGTTTCTTGAGCTGCAGGGCATTGCAAAGTGCAGTGCATCCTTCTCGGTCCTCTTGATTTTAGTAGGTTGAATTTGTAATGTACCTGCCCAACTTTGAAATTGCTGGATGAGACCTGCGGGCTGATTTGCTTGCTAGCAAAACGCCGGCTTGCTCGGCTGCTTGCTGCCTTTGCACCATCGTATGGTGGCCGGCTGTCATAGATCGTAAACTTTGTCCCCAAGAAGTCAGATCTGCAAAGGACATCTGGGCGACAAGTTAAATATAGGAAAAAGGTGTATTTAGTCGGCATGCTCACTCAAACTAGGTGAATCGGTTGGCATGTAAAAATGGTTTGTATTCTGAGATAGCAAAAGTAATTTACACACAAAGGAGCAATTTCTTTAGCTCGCACTCAGACATGATGGCAGCTTCTGTTTGCATGTAAAACTGGTCCAACAAACTGATTTAAACATGCCTTAAGAATTCGTACATGGGGCGCAAAAGAGCACACTATTCAGCATGCGTTCAAAAATTAGGCTGCCAAAAAATTTGCAAGTAAAACAGGTAAATAAAGAAATCTTGAGATAAGCTTTGAAATTCAAAGTACAAGCATACAAATAGGTTAATCCTCTACCATGTCTCTTATTTTAAAGATGAAAACTTGGAATTTTATCCAACTTGCAGCATACAGCATAACAAATGCATATGTGTACAAATTTTAGTAGGCTAGAACTGGGCACATACGTTTGAATGTGAGATATAAGATCAGTGGCCGTGATTTTTAAAATTAAGGTCCAGATGTCCACTTTTTTTTTTGAAGAAAATATGTAGTCATCGGGACTCTAATGATAAGGCCCATGGGAGAGCTGAAGGCTTGGGCAAATGTAAGGTGGCTCCGCCAGAAACAGAACAGATGTACTTTTAAAATGTAGAGTCAAATGCTCGTGGTGGAATCACAACCCTGAGCATTTGGATTACATAGATATAGCAATCAAGGATTTGTCAGTCCCAGTTAAGATCTAAGCAATTTTGCATGTGTCAATTTATTGACCTGTATATGTTTGGACAGATAGGAGCGGACCTTACTGGAACCAAAATATGACTTGTGCATGAGCACAGGGTGGAAAATTTTTGCTTATGAGCAAGGAATTGCAAACAGTGATTCAAGTGCCAAATAGGAAACTAAAATTATTAAGAAACCAAGGATTCCAGAAGATTCCAAGGCACTCAAGGTTTTCAAAAACTGGCAGGAGTGGTTAAGGTAGACTTAATAGACTTCACACCACAAAAGAGGTGACTTCAATGTCAACACATAAAGAGACATGACAGATGAACTTGTAGCATCTAATAAATAAATGCTGCAGGTGTTATGAACAGATGTCATCTAATCCATCTCTCAGGGATCAGCAGAGCAACAGAAGATATACCACCAGATGTATCAATATATGCATATGGAAATCAATGCCAACTAGCTATGTTTATGTACACATATCTACATGACAGAAAATGAACACATTTTTGTATTTATGTACATGTAATCTGTACATATATTTCCATCTAATTATTAGGCAAACAGTCCATACTGCTTGAACAAATATGAAAATCGGGTGCATGTTCCAAGAAGTTGAGTGGAATTGTTAATTAGGGAAACCTCATGAGAAATGCAGTTTTTAATGCAGTATAATAGATAGCATAAGCAGGCATAGTTCCAGTTGGAGTTTCACCAAAGAACAACTAGAATAGAACTTGTTGAAGCAAAACCCGAATGTTGCTTGATGAGATTACAGATTCTATATAGTGCTTAAAGTAAGCAGAAACTAGAATGCCGGAGGGTCACCTCAACTTCCCCATGTATGCATTACTTCCTTGGGCCAAGTCATCAGCATCAAGAGAGATAATATACTCAGAGTGGGCACCATGCCTAAATCTTCGAGCTGCCAATAGGAATTTCCCTTTATCCGTGAATGCTGCAAGAAGGAACTGAATAAGCCACAAATTCAAGAACTGTAAAAGGTGAGCAACAGCAAACTAGACATACAGAAAAAGGAAATCCATGATCAGATGGTGAATCTCATCCAACCTAGAACATGCGACAATGTCCTCTTATCAGGATCAGAATTCATCCAAGTTATAGAAACAAATTCAGAAAAGTCAAACACATAGGTAGAGAAGCAACAGATTTTTTTTTTCCATCATTCAAGGTTAACAAAAAGTAAAATGTAGCAACACACTACAGGTTGATAAAACATCAAACGATCTTTTACTGCATTCACGAGTGCATAAAAGCAGCCTCAAAAAATTCCTACCATAGAATTTGAAAGAATACAGAATATGCAGAAATCAAGTGACAAGATCGCCGCACCGTGAAACTCTCACATCATCAAGTTAGGATTATTCTACCTTCATCCATGTTTTACTAAGATTATTGATAACTTAAAGTAGGTCTCCAAGAAACATAGGTTGCGGGTGACAGGGTCCTCCATTCCACAACTCCATGAACAAGAGTTAGACACCTGCATGGTTTCACATTCCTACCCAGTCAACAGATTGTGTCATGTCACCCTTTAATAAGAAGCATATTCTTGTTGCCAGTTATAGATGGCAAAATGCTTAAAAATGTGGTTGCTTCAAAGATGTGAAGCAATTTTATTTAAAGATCAAACTGTAGAAAAATGCACAGATGTACAAAGCCCACAGATAGGGCACTCCTGTATATTCCTTGTAGGTACCAATAGTCCAAATCCTCCATCAAAGATAATTTATTTTGCATCTCCCCATCCTCACATATAAGTATCCAATCCAAAGTAACATACTTCAATTGTTCTTGTGTAGACATGCACACAACCTAGAAACGTGGTCGAGTTTTGGTTAACTTATTTCAAAGCTGGTATCAGCTAAATCACTAGCCATAACAGCATAGTCAACAAGCCCTACATATGGGTTTAGACATGTAGATCTTGAGCAGCCATTAAAACCAAGATGAAAAACCTTACAATGTGCTATGCCAGGCTAGTTGAATTTAAATCAATTGGCAACTTCTCTAAAACCATGAACACAGATCCAGACCCACTCTAACTAAACCTAAATAAATAGACATGGCAGGAAAAAAACAACAGGGGCAAGGAAAAAGAAGGGAAGTGACTTACCCCAAGTAATAGATAGAGAAGCGGTGTAAAGAAACTGATGTGGTAGCGCAAAGCCTGATGTGGCAGAACACAAGCTGTTATAGCAGCTCAAAAATTGATATAGCATATTAGGAGTTGACATAACAACTCAGAAACTGATATGACAGACATATGTATCAAGCTGATGTGACAATACGGAAATTGATATGGCAAAATAGAAGTTGACATAGCAGCTTAGAAACTGATGCGACAAATTAGAAAACTAACGCAACAAACTGATGTGTTTGGCAATGCTAACGTAGCTAACTGATGTGGTAGACTAATGCATCCACCGACATGATTGACTAACACAGCAAGTGTTTGTCGATGTGTCTGACTAATGTGACAAAATAACGTGTCTGCCAATGTGGTTGATTGACCTGTCTGATAATGTAGCAACGAGAAGACGCATAGAAGATGACAGTTGCAACAAGGACGAACAGAGCTCAGAGAGAAGGTCAACGATCTTTGTAAACGGAGGCACCATTAAAGAGGAGCAAGAGACCTCGAACTGGATGGTGAAGGAGCTAAATGCAGCAAAATAAAATTAGAGATGGAGAAAAAGGAACTGAGCGACAGTGAGGAGAGACGACCGAAGATCTGAAGTTAAGAAGAAAAGCGGTGGAGAGGAGCTACGGATCCATAGAAAACAAAAGATCTTCGGATATTAATCCACCAAAAATAGAGGGTATGCAAATCTACTAAGGAATATGAGATCTTTGAATGTTGATTCACTAAGAAATAGAGAATCTGTGGAAAAACAGAGGATCTGCGGATCCCAAAAAAATAAAGGATCTTCGGATGTTGATTTATTCGGGAATAGAGATCGATAGATCAACAATGGGATCTTCAAAGCTTCTAGACGTGGCAACGACGATCACAACAATGACGGAAGAGATGGTGGCAGTAGATTAGATGATCGGTGGTTCTGATACCATATTAAAATATTTGTAGAAAAATAAATTGAAAAAAAAATAAAGAGAAAAATGATTTTATTTCTTTGTTTCATCTCATTCGGTATATCTTAGGGGTTATATATACTCGTGTATAGACTCCATATAAGAAAAATAATATAGATTGATACATGATCACACTAACAAAGAAAAAAATTATGGGTGATACAGGTTGTTATGTGATTTCTAAAATCACTCTAATAAGATCATGCTAACAAAAAAAAATAATATAGATTGATGCTGAATCACACTAATAAAGAAAAATATTATGGGTGATGCAGATTATTACATAATCCCTAAATTATGCTAACAGTAAATAACCAAGAACACAAGATTAAGGACTCCATACAATCCTGCAAGATGAACATATGATTTCAGTATCAACCTAAAACCTTTTTCAATATAGAACATAAAGAGGTAGTTGGATTCTGGCTATCATATCAGGGTGATATTTTGTGATGAACACGAGAGGCACTTAGAATGGCACTTGTTGGAGAGGCTTACTATAATTGAGTTGAGTTGAAATATTCATTCACATTCATTTCACAGAAACCACAATCCATCGCATAATTAAAAAACATATCGGCAACCTAAATGAAGGCTATAAATTAGAATTCCTACAAATATAAAAGATATAATACTAATGAAGTAGTCAAGCATCCAACCACCACCTAGAAGTTAAAATTTCCCAAGGACATGCTAAGAAAGCTGGACCTCAACCATTGCCACCATCATAATAAGGATCATGTTGCATGTAAAGTCCAATTTCTAAATGGACCCATCCCATTACCAACCAAATTCAAAGACATAAGAAAACTGAAAGCTATCTGTTCACAACTAGCCATTGCAAGCGAGCGTGTTCTTTTACCATCAGCCATAGATCAACTATATAGATGAAAAAAATATTGAAATAACACATCATGAGAAGACACATTATGTTCAAATATCTGCTTACTTTGTGTCAAGCTGAGATATAAGTAAAATGTTGAATTCTTCTTGTTCCTTTTGATGAAGCATTGGATTGGCAAGTCCTTTGGCCCCGGCTGCATTTAACCCCACATTTCACATCCGATTAATCTCAACCTTCCACAATTACATAAAATTATGGAAAAGTAAAAAAAGTAATTTAAATGAAAAATGGAAATAATCGATCCCCGAGTCGCTACGAAATCTCCCACAAAATGGGATTTTTCTGAAAACAAAATCCCCAACAAGAAGACCCAAGATCACAAGTTTCCACCAGATCCACGCCCAATCCTTGAAGATTTAAGGAGTTGGGGGGGGTTGTGGAATCAAGAGCAAAAACCACGCAGGCAAGGAGATAAAATGGGCGAAAAGTTCCGGCTTTACCTGTTTGAGGGAGGAAGGGAAGGTGATCCGCCCGCTTTCCATCGGCGATTGGACGATCCCCTTGGTGATCTCCCTCCACCGACGGCAGACGCAGGCACAGGACACCACGTTCTTCCTGAGCGGCCACCGCTCGCCGCCATCCTCCACCCTCTTCACGATCTCCCCCAGCAGCTCCGGCAGCATTTTCTCCCACCGTCCCTCCTCCTCCCCTGCCGCCACCGGCGGCGCTGCTTCCCCCTCCTCCTCCCCCTCCCGCGGCGGCGAGCTCCGCGCCTCCACGAACAGCTCGTCGGACGACTCCGACGAGACCGACGACCCTCTCCTCGATTGAATTTCCCTCCGCCGCGATGCCATCTCGCTCTCTCCGCCGAAGAGAGACATGGGTTTCTTCCTCTCCCGGGGCTTTTTTCTCTCCTTATTTAATAATTTTTCACTTCTTGGCTGTGGGGAGGACGGGGAAAGGGAAGGAGGGACGCGGAGGGTGTTCGTGAAGATGGGACGGCGTATTTGTAATATAATTAATATTTAATCAAAACTTTTAATATAAGATTTTTTTAATCAATGAGATAGATATATAATAAATTAATATATATTGACTCGGTCGTCGGCAAAGTCCAAGATTTGATAATGTTAAGTTGTTTGCCCTCAAGAAGACTATTTTGGCGAGGATCAGGGTTGGCCAATGTAAGTAAATTTTTAATGTAATTTTTTTAAAAAAATATTAAAATTTATATAAATATTTTTAAAAATTTGATATTTGCATATATATTTTTATAAAATATTTATTTTGTCTGTATACCTTTTTTTTTCCTTGCATATATGCCCATACCATCTAATGTCATTAAGAAATTAGCCGTTTAAAATTGAAAATGACTGGAATATTCTTAATGGATAATATGCAAAAAAAATATTTATAAGAGTATATATATGCAAATAATACTTTGAAAGAATATTCATGCAATTTTACATATTTTAGGTTTATATGCAAAAAATTCTAATTTTATTTTTTTATTTATAGTATTTTTATATCAATTTGAAGGGCATTCATAAAAATTTTAATATTTGGGAGGGTATTTATGCAAAAATTTAAGAATTTTTTAGGTGTATACCCTTCTAAATATTTAAAATTATATGGATACCCTCCAAAGTTACTATTTACATGTATACTCTTATAAACATTTCTTTTTGCATGTTTACCTATTAATTATATTTTCGTCATTTTAATTTTAAACTGCTAATTTCTTAATGGCATCAAATAGCGTGGGTATATACGTAAAAAAAAAAGAAAAAAAAGAATATACATACAAAACAAGTGTTTGATGAGGGATAAGCATGTAAATATCAATTTTGGAAAGAAATTCACATAAATTTTAATCTTTAAAAGGATATGTTCAAAAAAAAATCCAATGTAAATTGGATCCACCTCAAGCCAATCATGGTTAATAATAGGCGCAAGACACCATGAAAGTTGTAGCTAAAACCTTCACTCATGATTGTGAATGAAAAGTTTTATAGAAGGATAGGTTTGGGGATCATTTTTTTCAAAGAGTTTGGAGGGTTAACAACTTGTTTGGCCGGCGAAATCACCCGAAATTAGATATTTTTGGCTTGAATTTAAGTCCTACTTTCATCATACGTTATGATCTCATTGATGTTAACCAACTTCGCCTTTCTTGTAAAAATATTTTCTTTGCTTCCATCTAGAAGCTCAGCTACATAAAATAGCGAGTCAAGCCTTTATTTTTAATAGATGTGATGGCACGTTTTCACTTCCCTTTATTTGGTTAGATCATACCTTCTTGCATCCTCCCTCTACTCTTATCAGCCACCTCCTACTTTCTTAGAAAAAAACATATAGCGGACGCGGGACGGATACTGGATGCAGACCATATTATTCTTGAGGACGACTCAACCATAGTGGTTGAGTGGATCCGAAGATGGGGACAAAAACGCATTGCTGAGGATCTACCGCTGATCCTTGAGATTTGTAGGTTAATGGAGGAGTGCGACTCCTACCAGGCTTCACACGTGTTCAAAGAGACCAACGGGGCGGCTGACTAGGTGGCCTGCTATGCGGCCTACCACTTCAGTAGTTTTGTTTGGATAGTAAGTGGACCTATTCCAGAGTCCTGGTGTTTTATTTTATGATTTTGTTAGCTACATTTACATCCCAGTGTGTGACCCACTATTGTAAAAAAAAAAAAAGAAAAAAAAGAAGAAAAAAAACATATAGCATCGAGGACAAAAGCGAAAAGCTTTTTGAACTAATGGTCGTATCATCAAGACCACATTGTCGCCTTTCTCTAGCCAACGAGTCATAGGGTCTTCCCTGTAACATTGCCCATTCGTCCTGTATAGCATTATTGCAATCTCTTTTCTTCTACATTTTGGAATTAATTCCATGTGACACTGTTTATCTTGAGGTATGGCCACATGGGTCTCATGATAGCACCCAACCTGACTTCCATGGGAAGGTAGCAGACAAACGGGCGTGCACTGGACTTCTGATGCATTCGTTGGTGGGGAATTGCATCCATAATTTGCTGTGGGCCACTTGACCTTTAAGTGCCTGCCCACTGCCATTGGATGTAGCGTTTCTTTTTCTTCTATTTTTTTTTTTTTGGCCTTCTCTCCCCTTAAGAAATTGGGCAGGGTGGGGAGGGAGTTATAGTTGGTTGATCTGGATAAATAGGGGCCTAGGATTGGAAAATTTAGATTTGCATATAAGCATGGTGTGAGCTGGATTGGAGACATTCATTTGAGACACTCAATTATTGGATTGCGCCGGATTCCGTTACCACCTAATCTTGTTTTGGACCCATTGAGGGTGTGGATCTATATTTCAAGTCGAACACGATCGATCCAAGCATCGGGTTGGATCCGAATCAATAGAATAAGGCAAATATCACTTAGATTGGATTTAGGAAGTTTGGTTCTAAGATCGGCTGTGATTGGGATCTAATCTAGGTCAAATACTATTATTTGGAAGTCTCAATTTCATTCATTCGCTTGAAATTATCCATGATATATTTGCCTTGATGCATACCTAGGAAGTTTTTTAAGAAATATGAGGTATAGGGACAAAATTAAATACAGCATATGAAGTAAACTATTGGGTAGGATAAGGTTAGGAGACTCTTTCTAGCTTGATTTGGTTTAAAAATAAAATAATAAAAATTATAATTTATTAAAATAAATAATGTTATTCTAAGGGATTATCTTTTCTGTTTGCTTGTTTCTGTGGGCTACAAGGACGTCAACTAGGATATAGCCACAGATAAGAAATGCCCTAGTCCACCATAATATAATAAGAGTAGCTATGCGCACATCTCTTGGTCAATCAAAGCAACCATCTTAGCATTATATGTTTTTAGACTAGGTCGACGGCATTTAGAACACTATTTAGATGGTTTTGTGTGCAATAATAAATTAAATCCAGTGATGAACCAAGTTGAGTAAGTTCAAGCTTCACAATATCGAAACTTAATCTATATACAATTTTTTATCATAATATTGAGTATATACTTGTGATTGATTTTTTTCCCTTGTGATAATAGAGAAAGTACTTAATCTGAAAATGGTCAATAGTAGACTGTCACTGATTTATGTCATAAAAAGGATTTGAACCTCCAATCAAGCATGATCCAAACACGAAGGTAAAAGTAATTTTGATTTTGTCATATATGTTGCATCCCTTCCAAGAGTAACTAATTTTTCCTAAGAGTAGGTAAATGCATGGATCTCCTAGATAGAATCCATGCAGTGAAATTTGATTTTTCAAACAAGCATGCTGATATTAAATTACCTATAATGAATTGGAAGCATCCACACAGAGAAGTGCACCAAATGCGGTTACATGGGATTTTGGGGATGATTCCAAATGGCACCAACCTTCACAACATTGATCTTATTCACTTGGATCCAAAGTCCTGCCAAAGGCCAAAGAAGGTCAAGATCATTACAGCTAACAGTATCTTCGAGGAGATGACAAGAAGAGCGACGCAACCTTGATGGTTCAAAGTTGTCAATGAGTGAGCAGTATTACTTGCTTCTCAGTTCTTATCACTCATATCATAACCATCTTACTTGGGTACACAGAGGCCCCATTTAACATTACATAGTTCCAAGGTTTTCATGTCGGTCAAGACATCCATGCATGCTAGTTACATACCCTTACCTATGAGCTATATACAAAATCTTAACCTTTATATTTTTAGCCAGTATAAATTTATATTTTCTAAGTTATCAACTGATATGATATCAAATTGATGGATAAGATGATCACTATTTCAGCTTTTAAGAACTTTGACATAGTTCATGCTTAAGGATATTTATATATATATATATATATATATATATGTACAAATATGCATGCATGCATGCATGTATGTATGTATTACTTGAGAGATGTGCAGCTCAGTTTTTTTTTTTTGTTTGGTGCATCAGCTCTTCACACTAAACGAATATGAGTACAACTAACAAAAGAAATTGTCTAAGTTGGGTGTTTGTTGGAGGGGTTGTTTAAACTTTATCATAAGAAAACAAAAACTGACCTTGTTTAGCATTCCTTATACCAAATGCCTGACACGTGTCATAATCCATCATATAATTTGCTTATTATGATAAACAATGAGATTTTTTTTTTTGCCAAAGAGAATGCAATACATCATATTATTATATTTTAATGACAAATAATTTGATTTCTATTATTGGATGACAGGGGACAAAGAAGGAGCAGAGAGAGCGAGGTCAAATGAGGAAATGGAGGCACGACGTGGACGGAGAGGGAAGAGCTGGTCAAAGTTGGAAAACCCGTCGATGGGAGGTTAGTGTTCGCGCGTCCGAACCCGACGGTTGCGGCGGGCCCACCCCTCTCCCGCCACGAAATCGCGCAGGAAAAAACAGACACCCACCCAATTCCCCGCCGCCGGCAACTCGTACCCGCCGTCCCAAACCGCCTCATCATAGTGAGAGAAAGAACGAGAGCGGTCTAGGAGAAGAAGTTAGAAAACCTTATAACAAAATAATAATAATAATAAGAAGAAGAAGAAGAAGAAACCGAAACCTAACGCGGAATCGGTAAAAAGAAAAAGAGAAAAAAAAGAAACAGAGAAAGTGAGACGCTTCCGAGCATTGGGCAAGAAAAGTATAGGCCCAAGGAGAAAGAGAGAGAGAGAGATGGCGTATGGAAGCCGTCGCCTAAAGATGATGAGGATTGGTGGTGGTGGTTGCTATTGAGTGGGACCTCTCCAAGAGAATACAGAAACAAAGGAAAGAAAAAGAAAAGAAAAGAAAAGAAAAAAAGTGGGTAAGTTCTATGTGCTACTTTGATTTCCGAGTGTATTATCATTTATTATTATTATTATTATTATTATTATTATTTGATCCAAAAAAAATTCCTTTGGAAGTCGAATCGCTTGCAGATAAAGCATACTCAGATTCTCTGAAAAGAAATTATTCTTTCTTGACGACTATTTTTGTTCGATTCTGGTTTGTTTTTCCCTCACTCCAGTTGGGCAGAGTGCGATCGTAAGAGGAGTTTCTTGGGAATTTTTAGTAGAGGAGATGAGAGATTGGGAATTCGCAACCGCTTTCGCCGTCCGATGCTGAAGTTCTGCCGATTAGGAGGTTATGTATGGTGGAGATAATAACTTTGACAAGAATAGTTGGATTATGAAGCTAGTCCCTCGTCGGTTTCGTGTCCGAGAAATCGAAGAGGGGAGTCTTTGTAGGTTTCAAGCATAGGATTTTTTTTTTTTTTTTTTTGTGGTCAAATTTGAATTTTTGGGCACCAGAGATGGGGGGAAGGTGGAACCTGTTCACTTTCCAGCTGCACAAGGTTTTGTGCGCCGTGTTGCTGATCCATCTCCTTAGCGATGAATGCTTGTCGCTTAATCCTGAAGGTAATATGATAGCTGAGCTATTGATGCTTCTAGTATTAATAGTTGCAGTATTGCTAATGATGTTATTGTCATTCCTCTGATGATGCTTGTGAATTGGTGGGGATGAAGGATTTGCGCTGTTACAGTTCCGTGCAAGAGTGGAAGTCGATCCTTATGGAGTCTTTGAGAATTGGGATCCAAATGACAGCACTCCTTGCAATTGGACTGGCGTTCATTGCATCGATGGTAATGTAATGATTCTGTAAGTTCATCATCCCTTGTTGTTATGCTTTTTTTTTCCCGGATCTTTCTGCAACTTGTTATATATCTTTTGATGTTTTAATTTTAGCACATCAGTTTGTTACAGTTTAATATTGTTTAAGCTTGAATTTTCAGACTTTCCAAGAATCATTAGCTCAGGTAATCATTGAATTGCTGTTTAATTCCCAATAAGATACATCACAATCTATTTCGGATTGGGTCGTCTCGACAGGCCTATGTACTTTCAAAACACTATTTTGCTAATCCGCACTTAGCTTGAATCTTTTCTTCCAACTTTCTTCTTGGTGGTTTGAAGTCTTCTCTTCTCGTTCTTTGATTCTTTCTCATAAATTTGTGCCCACTCTTTTGTTAGGTTTACGATATTTGTTATGCTTCATGTGACTACCTGTATTCAGTCTTAAATTTTGATCAGTACCATGTTGCCAGCCTAATCACTGTCTCAAGAGGTTTCTCTTAAGTTGCTTTAGAATGCGGCAACAACTAGAGAGTGCTCTAAAATCATCCTCATTCTTCACCTTATTCACCCTGCTTGAGTGAAATTGGATGATGGGACTTGGTCTGGTAAATGGAGAGGTGTGGATTGTTGTGGAAGAGCTAGAGAGAAGGGAAAGAGGAAGAGGCATGCTAAACATAAATGTGAAGACAGAGGAATAAGAGGCCAGAAAAATCTTGGTGGAAGCAAAAACTGCATAAAAGTTGGAGAACAGATTATAAAATGCTTGTATTGATGGGGACTTAGAAAGGTTGATTAAGTGAACACCAGTTATATGGGACAATGCTTGTTGCTTTTGGTTATCCTTATTTACATGGAACTTGGTTCGTGAACTGACAATTCAGTTTTAATGTGTGCCTTTACATGAAGTGCAATCAGAGTTGACTGTTGAGCGATAAAAATGTATCGACTCTATTTTGGTTGCGAGATTTCTCAGCTCTTTCTTTCAGTGTATTAAATTTCAACATATGAAATGGGCATTTCATTGTAATGCTTTTTCTTTTGCAGTTTTTTCTTTCTTTTTTTCCATGAACTTTTATGATGAGAGAATATCTGAATCATTTGGCTGTTCTAAGGTCTGATAGCACTGCAAATTGCAGGAACCTAAAAGAGTCATCTCTGGAAGGGGTTTTGGCACCTGAGATTGGAAAGCTTTGCCACTTGAGAGCCCTGTAAGTAGTGTTTTATCTGTTTATTTTCACTCAAAATAATAACTGCTACAACTTGACCTATAACTGGATGGGTAGATAACTTCATAAACCATAAATCTTTTCCCCTTTGCCAAATGCTTAGTTTCATAATACCTTTTCAATATAAATCTGATCTCTCTCTCTCACGCGCGTGCGCACATGCATGTGCAAATGGTGGGGTACCCAGCGATTCATTTGGATATCTTTTCAATGGCCTGTCCTTCAATTAATTCAAGGTGGTAGAAAGGTGGAGGATGACATAAAACTATGACCTTTATAACTGTGTTACATGTGAGAGTGATTAAAAATCCAAATTTAGAAGAAGGAAGGGCCAAGAATAGTCTCATCATTCTATTTTGAAGTAATATAAGCATCCCATCTCAAATGAAATATTGATTGAGACTTACTCCTCCATTTTCTCCTCTAATATGGTTGTTGGTCCATCTCTTACTCCAATATCATCTACTAATCTCTGTTGTATCTAGAATTTTCTCATTTTTTCTTGTTTATGTGGCATCAAAGGTGTTCAAAAGCACATCTAATATGGGTCTTTTAATGGCCTTTTCCTAGGCATTTGTACCTTGATCTTCATCTCTTTTCCTAGCTAGTCAATCATCTACTTTCATTTCACAGCAAACATAAATAAGTTCAATTTGTGTTTCACTCCATGTTCTCAAGCAGTAACCTCATAAATAACTCGATATCGACTTGACAGTTTCATAAATCAAATTTAATATGCTTCACATAATGGCCCAACACTTAGCATAATAACACTCCAGTTGCTTAATATTGAGAGTTGAGACCATTAAAATTGAACATGAAACATCCAATCTAGTTATGCAATAAACTACATTTCTATACAATTGAAGATAGTGTACTTTGAATATCTGATATCTGTTAGTGTCTAGAAGATTGCTTTGGTCATCAAAGCCAATCGATTTTTTGGCAACTTTCCATATTTAGCAGGCAAAACGTAATTAAATGCAATAGTAGAGAATTCAAATAGACGCACCAGTTTTGTGCTTATATCTTTGAGTGGTGAGTGCACATATTAAGCAGATTGGAGGCCTTAATACCATGTAAATTTGAGGCAAGAAGCAAGGTTTAGAAACTGTTGCATTCATGCTATAGGCTCAAATGATGCAAGGCCATGTCCCTTCTATAGTATGTCTTTAGTACACTACAGTTCATATTCACATTACAGTTAATGTTGGATCCTCTATAAAACAATTTGTCTAACAGCTATCATATATGTACCAAAAAAAAGCAGCTATCATATAATATGTATATGGCTTACTTACCAAAAGAATATATATACAGTGTTTGGTAAAAAAAAAGCAGCTATCATATAATATGTATATGGCTTACTTACCAAAAGAATATATATACAGTGTTTGGTAAAATCTAGGTCTTTAAAATGCATGATTGCTTAAAATATTTTTTATCATTTTTTATAGAAGCCAATTTTCTTAGTGTATTATTGATTATGTGTATTCTACTGGCAGAGTGCTTTACAAGAACAATTTTTCTGGCATCATACCTAAGGAGATTGGATACCTAAATATGCTGGAGCTCTTGGATTTGAGGAATAATAACTTGAATGGAACAATTCCAATGCAGATAGGAGAAATGCTATCACTTAAGCACCTGTATGTCTATTATCACATACATGTCTTTGCTTCATTTGCCAAGAATACAAATTTATGAGAGAGAGTTTCTGTTTTGTGTTACAGTCTGCTTTGCAGTAACAAATTTCAAGGCAGCATACCTTGGGTTGACAAGCCTAACATGCACTTGGATCTGATATATGATGGAAACCTTTCTTGTGATGAGGCTACTAATGTAGGTTGCTTAAACAGAAAATTTGGGCACTGGTAAGGCATTATTCATTGCTCAACATTTCAAGGTTGTGAAGGTTTTTTCTTCCAAGTAAATAGTTCTACCTTCATTAGATATGATCTAAAATTATTTGCTATCCGTAGTCAATTTCATCCTTTAGCTTTCTTGTTTTTTTGGTAATTTTAGTTTCCTCTTTTGGCTTTTTTCTGAATAGAGTTCAAATTAGAAAAGTAAATAGGTTGGTATTGAATCAATACCACAAGACACTGTCAAATGGTAACCCACATGTGATCGGGTCATAGAGGTTGATCCAATGAATAATAGTGCAAATATATCTACTTATGAGCTCAGTTGGTTATCAACGAAGCACAATTGTTGAAAAGCTAATATAATAGTGTCAATTTAAAAAAAAGGAAAATATAACCTTATATCTACTCAGGAGAAAGCTGGTCACTTCAGCTTAATGGGTAGAAGTTACTTTACTTCGGCTTCTTCCAGTTCAACAACAAGGGCAAGTCCTGACTCGTCAACAATACCATGCCAGGCATGAGCAGTAAGCACAGAGGCCCATTCTACCTTTAGTCTGTCTAGCCGTCTAGGAAAAAGAAGATCAATGCACATCTACTTTCCAAACAGTATTGAAGAGTGTTTGAGATTAAAGATCCACGTGAGAATAGAAGGCAACAATGCTTAGTGGTCACACTGTTAGATAAGCCACTGGCTTCAGTTCTTCCTTGGGACAAGATAGGTAGAGACTTTTGGTGTGGAAAGTTGAACCTCATTTATAAGCTTCAACTTTTGCTGTCTTATTGTCCTGCTGGAGACATGCCAACAATTCTTTGTGAAGAACCACTAGCTTGGATTAAATATGCAATCTGTCAACTTTCTTCTGTTTTTTTATGAAAGAAACAAATGATTATACAAAGAGTAGCAAAAAATAATGACATCCACTTAATGGAATGACTCTTTTAATGCTACTAATAACTCCTCTAAGCCACATCCTGATTGTTAGTGACTCAAGAATGCAATCCACTAGTTAAAGAAATCACTCTATGGGAATAAAGTTTGAAAACATTTTAGTGCCGTCACCTACCAATGTTTAGAGTGGTGAGAGTTTGAGATTAAATTGGGTTGAAAATGGATTCTATTTGGATATTTGTGTTTATGACCATATCCATGTCCACTTTTCTTAATGGATGTAAATATGGATACGGATATCAATTGAATGTTAGAGCACATTGGGTTGGATGTTATCCAATCCATTTTTGATATGGATTGTGGAAATTAGTGCAATTTCATTTTGAGTTATATAGCAATTTAGAACTGATTCGACTTTTATATCATGAAATTAGTTTTTAACGGATGAAGCCATTTGTATTTTTCCTTTTTTTGAGAATAGGCATTTGTGATTATATATTGATGCCAATATGTACTAGTACTTGTCTTGATATTATCTATATATGCATGGTATATTCAACAGTATGTGATGCTAATCTCCTTCTAGAAATAAGTATATAATGTTAAATATTAGACAATTTGGGTGGGTTTTAATATTACAAAGAAAAGTGACATATTTTGTTTCCTTCTGAAAGCAATTCAATAAGCCATACCATCTATGATCTGACGCTACCAGTTTGATGCTGTCCTTAAATTTTAGAGTTTTTTCACTTTTCAGAAGATTTTATTCAATTCATTCAAACACATCTAAACAATTTTAGAAAAAAAAAGAAGAATTATAAAAGATTCTAGTTAGTTGTATTCATGTTACTTTTCTTTTTGATGCACACACTTGTTGTTCTAAATGTGCATTTTGACATTGTATGCAACTACACATAATTTATCTAATTGCAAATATATGCCAATGTCATCTACATTTCAGCATCTGGCAGAGTGGCTTGCAAAAACTGAAAAAGATTAAATCTTTTTTGACCCATCTCAAAGGAAACATTCTACAAGTTTTGGACATGTTACCCATGTAAGTATCATTCTTGATCCCTTTCCTCTTTGTCCCTCATAGTATTGACCTCTACCATTATACATTCTGAATACAAATTTTAGAAACTTTTTCAACTACAGAAGCCTTTTACTGTCAAACTACAGCTTCAAAGGAGGCTCTATACAAGGATATGAAGAAAGACATGGTGACAATTTTCATGGTGAGTACGAATATGAAGAAAGATATCCATAACAGCAACAAGAATTTTCAGCCTAATAACATTACCAACAAAACTAACTTATTATGATCTTTCTTATATGCAGCTGATTTTAGTGAGCCATATTTTGCACGAAGTGTATTTGTGGATACTGTTCGCCGTAGACTGCTTGAAGAAACCAGCAACCTTGCTGCTGCACCTGGAAGCAGTGCAAACCCTAAGGAAATTGTCACGGTTCCCTCTACGGGAAGTGGTTCATTTCCTGCTGTACCGAGTGGAAATGTTAAGAAGAAACCATCTCCAGCATCTACATCACCTGCAAGTCCACCTAATATTCCATCTAGGTCATCAAAGCCTCGAGATTCAGTGGAGAACAAACATGCATCAAGAAAAGGATCACTGAACTGGGTGTATATTCTGGTACTCCCAGTGCTTGCATTACTCCTTATTATCATGGCATGCATGATTTCCGTGTGCCGGAACAAGGGAGTGGCTACAATAGGTCCCTGGAGGACTGGATTAAGTGGTCAGTTACAGAAGGCATTTGTCACAGGTGCGTTCTTTATCCCTGTTCGATGTTATGAAATATCATGTAAGTGATGTGCTCCTTTACTGACATATGTAGGAGCAATGGTGAAACCTTTGTCAGAAGGCCATTTACTATTGTAGTTATAGTCCATATTTTATTAGAAATAGGTCAAGGGTCATCTCATTTTGCAAAACATATGTTGTTTAATATGGGAGCAGGCTGAGAAGAAGAGAAGGGGCAAACAATTGTAGTCAGTATAAGTGATGGCATTAGCCCCCGTTGAACACTATCTATGACCGGTAATCATCAATATATACAGAGATGATCTTTCTTAATAAATTCTGTCTAGGGGTCAGCCCCATCCCGTTTCCAACTATGGTATCTAAATCTTAACCAACAAACCTCAATCTAGTCAGGTGGTTTGTCTTAAAATGAATCACACATTCTGCATGGTAGATATAGTTTTTCAAGACAGAGTGGACAATACGGTGTTTTATGGAATGAAGTCCAATTATATGCTCGTAGGTTTTATCTATTGCACACACTATTTAATCCTCAACTGATGAGGTATTAGAATATCAATTAGCAGAATCAACAGTTAATTCAAAGAATAAATATGCTGTTTAATGCCCTAATGGCATGGTTTCCAGCATTTCTGCTAATGATACATAATGGTATAGTTTTTTAGTGCCGCTACTGTTTTTTGTCTTTTAAATTCCCATTAAATGCAAGCATTTGGTTTTCTTTGAACATCTGCAGGTGTACCAAAACTAAATCGTGCAGAACTAGAAGCTGCTTGTGAGGATTTTAGCAATATTGTCATCTCTTATCCAGATTACACAGTGTTTAAGGGAACATTGTCAAGCGGAGTCGAAATTGCAGTTGCATCCACTGCAGTTCCCTCTGCCAAAGAGTGGTCAAAGCGCTCTGAAATGCATTTCAGAAAAAAGGTTTTTCATTCTTGGTGTCTTCGTAAAGCATATTGCCTTCACTACATGTTAATATCCCGTGTATGGCGTGCCAAATAACTAACATTTTTTTGGGGGTTCTTGGATCTACAGATAGACACATTATCACGAATAAACCACAAAAATTTTGTCAATCTTATTGGTTACTGTGAGGAAGATGAGCCTTTTATGAGGATGATGGTGTTTGAGTACTCACCCAATGGGTCACTTTATGAGCATCTTCATGGTAAGAAAAATGAATGAGTGAAATTGATGAATGTTTTTATTTGAAGGCAATTCTGGACAGAAGGAACATACAGCTGGAAGTTTCTGTTTTGCAGATGAACAATTTGATCATCTTGATTGGAGTGCTAGAATGAGGATCGTGATGGGGATGGCATACTGTCTTCAGCACATGCATGAGCTTAATCCACCTATCGCACACCCTGACCTACAGTCAACTTCTATCTTCATAGCAGATGATTATGCTGCTAAGGTCAACAAATTTTTTTCTTGCAGTGCTTTCACATATTTGGTTATATGCTCATGTAATTTTGTGCAGGTTGCGGATATCAATATTTGGAAAGAAGTTGCTGCTAAAGGAAAGACACTTGGAGATGATGATGCTGATCTCTCTGAATCTCCATCTTCAGATCTTGCAAGCAATGTTTACAGCTTTGGAACTATTTTATTAGAAATAATCTCTGGAAAAGTTCCATATTCTGAAGAACAAGGCTCCCTCATAAACTTGGTAAGCTGATATGATATCCTTCTGTCAATACTGGAAATTCATATGCAAATATTTCTCGATTCTTTTTCTTTTCAGCTGTGTCAATGTTGTTGCAGTTTCCTCACTGAAGGATACTATGACGTGTCAACGAATCTAAGATTTCTACTTTGCTGAAATAACAGGCTGTGGAATGCTTGAACAATAACCGTGGTATTCGCTCTATGATTGATCTTTCATTGAAGTCCCATAAAGAAGAGGAGCTAGATATCATTTGTGATGTCATCCAAGATTGCATTCATGAGGATCCAAAGAAGAGGCCAACGATGAAGGAAGTTTCATCCAGATTGAGGAACGTGCTTGGGATTTCACCTGAAGCAGCAAACCCAAGACTTTCCCCGCTTTGGTGGGCTGAACTTGAGATCCTTTCAGTGGAAGCTAGTTGATTGGAAGGTCATTGCTCCCTCCAACCTGGGATCTCTTTGAAGATCTAATGCAACACCCCTGTATATTTCTTACCCTTCATGTCTTGTGGATTCTCAGTACTTGCCTACCCCTCCCTCCTTCTCTCCCTCTCTCTCTCTCTCTCTCCCCCCTTCCTCGGCATCACTATTTACTCCATCAGATTCCACATTTTCTTCTTTCTGAGCCATCACAGTTAATTGTGATCGAGAGTGTCTTGTTATAGATATATACTTTATCTGAGAGACCAAGGTACAAGAAAATAGGATGCCTAAAGATCTCATGACGTTTTAATGACCTATGTTTCAAAAGTGCAACTTGATGCAGAATTGCACAAACAAGATGCAGTTATACAATAGATATATGGACTGTAAGTTTTCATGAATCCTTGTGTTTCAAGCTTTGAGTTTGGATTGTTCCTATTTTACTTGTGTCTGATATGAGGTAGGCAGGGTGTCCAAGGCCATGGTGTTTTGAAAAAGGTTAAACATCCTTTTGAAGTCATGTTTGGTTGCCCTGTGAATGGATAGGGGGAAAACCATGTCAGCCCCAATCTGAATCAAATTTCAAGCTCTTGCCCAGATAGCAAGAGGTGATACCATCCAAGCAGATGCTCGGTGGTCGAAGCATATAATATTATTCCTACTTTATTGTGGCAAGCTCTTTTCTTAAACCACTATTATACCATAAACCCCGGTTATTGGTTACATGGTCATTACTTCAAATTTGTTAAAATGCTTCTGTTGGGACCCCTCGTATGGGCCATCAATGCCTTACCATTACGCTTCAACTAGGTTAATCTATTTCACCTGTTATAAAGGAAAGAACTTAAAAGCAAAATACTTAATAATACGGCGATATATTTATACAAAACTTTTATCATGAGTACGCACAATGGAGCCGTAGATTTAAGAAAAGGAATGTCCATTTCATTATTTTTCGAGGTCTTAAAAAAAAAGGTGCGGAAACACAAAACTTTAGAATAGAAATTGAAAAGAAATATAGCTCTAGTTCATTCGGAAATGTAAGATCTTTGGCTTTCATTTGGAAGTACTGAATATACCCATAATTCTGAGTTTCATGTTACTTTTTCCAAAACACATGTCAGAGCTAAGGCGTCCCATTCAATTTGATTGGGACGATAGTTTCTCAGTCCAAATCTATAATGAAATGGACAAATTTCTTTTTTTAGGAAAACACAAAAAAATTATCCCATGGAGACATGTATACTTATTGGGCTTATACCAATGAACAAAAAAAAATATAACTTCGAGCATCTTCTTTCGGTCATTCTTTACCCTCCGTCAATTAATAACAAAACAGATTAGTCCAACATATAAAATATAAATTCTAATAGCTTTTGCTATTATGACTTTCCTCAATCACGATTTTTTATTCCTTCTAGGCATTTCATCTAGAAATAGGAAATTTTAACGATACCATTACAAATATCAAGACTGGAATAACACTTGTGACCAAATCTCAAAACCAATTCAACTCATAGGATATAGAAGAAGTGGGTGAACCAAAAAAAATTTGGGTAGAGCCGGATCCAAGTGTTGGCTAAGTAAACATCCTGCAGTATGAATAGCAGCAAGAGGAGTAGCATGGGGGCGGTGAAGATAGAACCCAATTGGTAGGGAATTGCTAGTTATACCTCATAAAAAAAAAGTCTTTTATGGAATTAACCATTTGCTGACCTGGTTTACAAATTTATTCCAATTATCAATGAATTCTTAAGATTTTAGGTGGAATGATCGAAAGATGGTCAAAAGAAAAAAATCTCTAATCCGTGTATTGGGAGTTATAAAGTCGTCGCGGGGGCATATATTGTTTTTTCTGGCTTGTACTTCTTGGTAGTTGGTAGCTATCTGGCATTGGGCATCATGGTAAATGGAAGTTAGCAGTCTCGTGTCTTAATATTTCGAGCATGTTGAGAATTTCATAGTTAATTAAAGAACGTCCACAGATGCGTGATATTTGATCGACAATAAGAATCATTTCAGATATAGACCTCAAGAGGTCTGTGATCAAGCAGAGGATTAGTGAACCATGAAATAGGATTTCTTGGCTCCGCAGCACATCAGCCTTACCATCGGATAAACCAGGAACAACATATACTGTCTAATCCTGTATATGGGCATTAATGTTGGAGATGGTCTGCTATAAAACCTCGTTTACGATTTCAATTAGAGGTCTTCTTGATATCTCTCTTGGTGGTGTCGCTGCATTGATAAGAGATGTCTCATTTGTTTATTTAGAGCAAATTAAATAGCTCGCATATTGTCGAACCAACTTGTACCCTCCGTGAAAGGAGTATATATCTGGCACGCAGCCAACTAATAACTTGGTCCAGTTGATGTCTCCTTTGTCTTGGGCAGGAGAGTTTGGTTCGAAACCCTATTATACTCTAGGTGACACATATTAGCACTAGGGGTGCAAATGGGTCAGTTTGAGCCATGACCCGATCCGGCCTAATTAAATCCGATCCGACTCATTTTAAAGGACCCGTAGGACCGGGTTGGATTCTAAAATTGAAACCATTCCATTTTAGAGGTTGGATCTGGGTTTTCTGAATTCTGACCCGATCTATTTGAAATTTGAGTAATTTTGGATTTCTAATCCTACAACCTGCTACGCCTCGATCCCAACCTACAAAGCTATTCGGGCCAAAATTAGAATCCGAACAAAGAACCAGATTGGGTCGGGTCACTCTTGACCTGGTCCGATCCGATCCATTTGTACCCACAATGAACTAGGTTCCACATTACTAAGTAGACAACCCATTACGAAGTAAATGTTTGTTAATTTATTAATCAACCAATTACTTGGTCACCCTTATGCGCGATATATCTAAATAGACGATCACGAAATTTACTGTCAACATTCCATTAAAAATAAGAAAAAAAAGAAAAGAAGAAAGAAAGAAATCAGCACTTTTTGATAACTATAACGGTCGTTTAAATTAAAAATTATCAAGACACATCCCCTTCATCTTGTAGCATATTATAGGCAGCAAAGGATATGTTTCAATAACAATTCTTTATTTTTATTCACCAAAAGAAAAGGATATGCTTTTATATTAATTCCGTTTAACTAATTTTTATCAGAATCGAGCAACGCAAGGCCTTGAAGTTTGAGAAGAGTTGGAGCATCCATGCTACTTTTTTCCACCCCAAAAAAAAGGAAGAAGAAGAAGGTGAACTGGACTTTTCGGTTCTCAAGTGGAGTCAAGAAGATCTGAAATCAATGCAAATTCTCGGGGTTTTAGGTATTATTTACAATGAGAACATATGGTGGAGATTGATTAGTTATGCAATTTAAACCTGCATCTAAATATGAGAAATATGATTAATTTTAACCTTTAAATCTATCAAAAATTATCATATATTTAAATTATAAATTTTTCTGCAATGTTGGTATATTGGAAAAGATTTGTTGTTTTGAACACTTGACATCAAAGTGCAAGCAAGATTTTAAATAATGCATAACAATGGACCCCACCAGGCCACCATAACCATTATGGATTATTATAACCAGGTTGTAATGACTATTATTTATCTTAAGTAACTTTTAAACTTTTTATAGAATAATCATTTTTTTCATTTTTACTAGATAAGATTATTATCTTAGATTATACAATCATTTTTGTTACAGAATTTTGAGATAAAAATTAGATTTTGAAAATAATATTATTTTTTAAGAGGTGGCAGACCAAGCCTCCATTACGTGACAGCTGCCTAACATGCAACGGTCCTTTTGCCTTCAGAAGAAAACGGAGAGATCAGCATGGGACGCGCTAGGTTGTTCAATTAGGAGTTTATTCTCCTCCACCTGTGTTGATCCTATGAAACCAACTACAGATGGGTCAAGTTGCCGTGTGATCTAACCTGGTCCCGACCTAATTAAACCCGGCCTGATCTAGGTACGAAGACTCATGACCTAGGTTGAGTTTAAAAATTAGAATCAGTCTAAATTACAGTTTGGGTATAGATCTCGTATTTTTCAATCAAACCTGTTCTGACTCGATCCTATATATCATCCGAGTCTAATTTGTGCCAATAAAAAATGAACCTAACCGAACATGAACTAATTCCATCCAGTCCGAAAATCCGAATCATATAAATTTTCTTCTCTGCAACTCTACTCTTTTTCAATTTATTGAATGAACTCTTGTTTAAACTATTTTTTTTTTCAATCTCAGCAACTACTATTTTGGTAAAATCTTATTTATAATACCATCAAGTTTATTAATATTGATGGGGAGCGAAATGAATCGTCCAGCCCACAGCTAAAAGGCCACCTAGTTTTGGCCCAATAAACACCAACACCGACCGGTTGAATCCTCGGTCCGGCCCAGAATCAGCTCGGCCTCGGACTCTGCCCAAAAGTTTCATTGGCTTCGGATATTTGCCGACTCCCTCGGCCAAGTTCGGGGTGCCTCCGCCCCGACAAAGCTCGGGGCACCCACTTCAGTAGTATGCCCCAACCCTCGAGCTCGGGGCGCTCCACCGAGCACACCTCGGAATCCGGGGAGCCGAGCTGCCCTCAGTACCCGTCAAACTGACCTCGCCAAATGTATGACGCGACCTCTCAACGGGTTTGGCCTCGCCAACAACCGCACTCACGTGAGGTG
The DNA here is from genome assembly GCA_025769935.1 of Phoenix roebelenii. NCBI lineage: Eukaryota > Viridiplantae > Streptophyta > Magnoliopsida > Arecales > Arecaceae > Phoenix > Phoenix roebelenii. The sequence goes on along the minus strand of JAOXJJ010000725.1, from coordinate 6,807,072 downwards.
CCCACACCCTTCTACGCGGTCGTACATTACAACACCACTGTACCATGCTTTGATAGCTGGCCCTCGATAGTCAAAGAACGACACCATGATTACTCCGGCCATATCCTGTTGTGACTGTCCATACCCAATCGTTCTCAAGAATGGACAACACCATACGCCACTAACCAGCCTTAGCTACGCGCCATTCGGCTCAAAGCCACGCCTCTGCTCATGATGAGAGCAAACAGTGCCTCTGCCACCTGGGCCTCTCCACCGAGACTATAAATAGCCCGGTCCAGTAACTTCTAAGGGATTTTTTGGCTGGACTAAATTTACCTCACTCTAACTTGATCGTCGGAGAGCCCTCACCTGAAACACCGTGAGGCTTTATGCAAGTCCGTTGCTGCCATCGCACAGGAGATGACCCCCGTCTTCTTCTTCCAACCACCTGCGACTCCCTCGACTCCTCCGGCGTTGTCACCCTCGGGCCAAATTTGAACCACAACAAATATATATATTAAAAATCATAGCTTTTAAATTCAAGAATGATCAAGTAATTTGATGAAATTAAAAGTTTTCGAATAAAAAATTCAAGTCTATGCTGGCTTCTTTTAATTCTATTATTTTTTTATAATTTTATATCAAATTATGCTTAACTCAAACTATAGATCCGATCTGATCGGATCCAATTTAAATTCAAATATATTAGGTTGACTCCAAGTTATATCAGACCTTGATTTTATCTGAATGACCAGCCAGGTCTCAAATCCTTTCCATGAATTTGACACAACCTAACCGATCAACTAATGCATTGTGTCTAGGTTCAAAATTATAATCCAAACATGAAATCAGATTAGGTTAAAGATCAAGCATACTCTAATCCGACCTAACCTATTTGCATCCCTGGCTTAAGCTACTACTTTCATTTGCTTATACCAATTAATCATGTCTAATAAATATGAGGGCGCAACTAAGCCATAAACTGACATATAACGGGCTCTCAAAATCCATGGCCGGCATTCTTTTATATGAACTTCACTAGGTTCAACCTTTCTCCTTTTACTTTTTTTTTTAAAAAAGAAGGCTTATACAGCTATAATTTTATATTTTTAAACCATGAAAACAATTTACGTCGTAAGACAAAATGCGATACAAGATATACTGAAATATCATTCACGGTTTAACTTCTCTCTCTAAATATAAACAGCAGCCTAGCTTCAATACTTTTATTCATAGACCGTAGGCAATAGTTTCCATTCTATTTCTTTTCTTCTTTTGATGTACACTAGAATTGGTCATGGGTCAGATATAAGCACAAAAAAATATTAAATTTTAAATAAATTTGATTTAAAGCCTGACTAATAATGAATATAGATGAGGCCAATCTAACCCACAGCCAGCTCTGATGTATATGGACCGGCTAAGTGATATGTAGTCATCTACCCACGCCACAAGTTTTTTTTTTTTTTTTGGCTACTTACCACATATAGGGCTCATTTGGTTCGCGGAAAAAGAAGGGGGGAAAGTATGATCAATGGAAAAATAATAAAATGCATCTTGTTTGGTTAGAGTTTTCAAAGGAGAGAGATGGAAAAGTTGTATTCCCATGGAAATATAATTCCCACATTTCATGAAAAAGTTTTTCCTATGAAAAACATGGGAAAATGAGGCGGAAATCACTCCATCTTTATTTTTTCCTAAAAAAGCCCTTCAGCATTAAAGAATCATTAAAAACCTAATTTTTATTAAAGGTATAATAGGAATTACACATAATTTTTCTAGAAAATGGATGGTCAACCAAACATAAACACTCTGAAAATCTATCACTCTTCTATGTTTAACCAAACATGCCAAAAATACATTCTCAGACATTCTTTTTCTAGGAATATTCTTTCCAGGAATCATATTCCTATGAGGAAAAATGCTTCCCGTAAACCAAACGAGCCTATAACTTAATTACAAGCCTAGGTAATCTAGCTAATACTTAAGAGTTGTTGGGCTCATCAATGCATTGTGTAGAACAAAATATTGGAATTAATATTTGGCGCCTACCTCTCCAAGACGAGCAATCTCAAATTCAAACTTGTATGGTAATAAATAATTCTAATATTCTTAAAAATAATATAAAATATTACAATTGGAACAATTAATAATTCTTTCTCACACTCAACTTTCTTGGGGACAAAATGTCTAGCCGAACCCGAATATGGTAATGATATTAGAAATATTAGGCGGAACCTTAGTTTGGGCGATAGAATATGGTCTTCAAATCTTACAAGCACTATGTACCGAGAGAGAGAGAGAGAGAGAGAGAGAAAAAAAATCTTTTAAGCACCCGAAAGTGGGCAGTAAAATGTGCATGACGTTTGGTGTCGGGAGATCAAAGCTAACTAGGCGTTTAAAGCAGCGTAAGGGTAGAGTTGTCTGCAAGCAAAATGAGGGGAGGCGTCTCCACCACGTGGCACGCTTGCAAGCCACAAACGGCTCAACGAGACACTTGCCGCTAACGCCGACCAACGGAGCAAAGCCCCTTTTAAAGGCAGCAGTGCTTCTGATAGTCTCGGACTCCGACGTCAAAAATAACCCAAGTTCCACGAGCCACGTGTCATGATTACTTGGTGGAGCCCAGTCGGCTCATCATGGGTACAAGCAGCATCAACGGATCATCGTGTTTGCTGCTCTCCACCACACACGCCAAAATTCTCGTTGCTTCCGCCTGGAGGAGCTCGCCGCTCTCCTCTTTAAAAGGCAGGTGGCAGCCCTGCATGGGAGTTTAGAAGGCCATACACCGAGCACGAAGCTACCCAACGATCGATCACCACGTGCCCCCTCGATATCCTTGTTGCATCCCCCAAACCATACGTGGGAATGCGCTCGCTCCTGCCTCGGTCGTCGTCGTCGAACCTGGCCGCAAAGAATGCGTTTGTTGTTCGTCACCAAACACCACGCTATCGCATCCCCGCAGCTTTATCCGCGGCCTCTGCGACGGAGGCTCGGGCAAACCATACCATACTCCCATACTCAGAAAAACAAAAAGAAACCAAAAGAAAGAAAAAAAATAAGCCATCAGACTTGTGATTAAATCAAAATAGTTATTTCTCTTCTACTAGTACTACAATGGAGAAACTATTTTTTTCACATTAAAGTTGTCACGCCATCATCTCTCGCTCTCCATCCCTTGCTAGTAGTATAAAACTACTGAGATCAATCATTCTTTTGCGCGAAAGATACGACCCGAACCAACTCGCAGTAGTCATACCAACTCTTTCTCTCTCTCTCTCTCTCTCTCTCTCACACACACACACACACGGAGGATATATATATAGCCTTTCCATTTCAGTAGCGTATAGCATATGGCATCTTATACGTACTATATATAAAAATAAACTTCACCCCTTCGACGTACGGTATATAGTAGTAATAATACACGAGGCTCGGCTCAGCCTCGTTGGCGGCGGTGGAGGTCCCTCCGCTGGCCCCACTGGCGAACGGAGAGGTGGAGCTGCTTCGCTGCCACCAGGAGCTCCACAGCCTGCAGCGGGGTCAGTATCTCCACCACCAGAGTCCTCAGAGTCGCCACCCTCAGCATGTCGGCCTCCTCCACCATCCCCGCCAGCTTCTCTGCGTACACATTCATCGCCGCCTCTACCACCCCGTGCCCTCCATTCCCTTCGGCCCCCTCCGCTCTCCTGCTTGCTCGATTCGTCGCGATGGGCAGCAGCGGCTTGTCCGCCACGTCCTCCTGCAGCGTGGCCATCTTGGAGGACAGCCTGTCCTCTTCCTTCAAAGTTTGGCAATGGAGGTCGTTGACCGAGGTCAGCTGGTCTGGGGAGAGACCCACCAGGCCTCTCCGGATGGAGGCGGCGGCGCCGCCGGGGGCGAGGATGTCGTCGAGGTGGGCTTCGAGCTCGTAGCCGGAGATGACGTAGAGGAGGCGGATGGACAGGGTTGGGCGGCAGCCGCCGAGCCAGAGGAAGGAGTTCTCGAAGGCGGTGCACCACGGCGGGCAGAAGATGGTAGGCCCGTCCTCCCTCGCCAGCGGGCGCCGCTTGTCGGAGTACTCCTTGTAGTGCCTCATGCTCTTCTCCACCAACTCCCTCAGCTGTGCATCATTCTCCCTTCTCTCGCTTTGCATGACCTCCTGCAGCTCATTCAGGTCCGACTCCTGCTCTCGGACCCACTCCTCGAAGCAAGAATGAAACCGACTGTCCATTTCTCGACTTCTCTAGCAGTTTCTTTGATGGATATGTTATGGAGACCCAGTTTGGAATTGATGGGAGAGGAAGATGGCAGAGAATTTATAGGGAGTGGAGGTGGGGGCCAGGGTTTGTGGTTGATATGGGGAAGTGAAGGAAAGAGAGCGAGGAAGACGATGGAAAAGGATGATATGTAAAGGGGCCCGGATCGGAACCGGAGGATTAGGGAGAAGGACAACCGGAGGTTCGACTTTCGAACTCTCCACTTTTTCTCTCTTCTCTATTTTATCGGTTTGTACTTTGTGTTCTTTTCTCGCCCTCGTGTTTGATTCCATCCAGACACTGTGTTTACACTTTTTCTTTTGGGTAAATACTGTGTTCAGACTTTGCTACCCAGAGACGCATGCAAGGCAGGAGGCTTAACACGTAGTATGTTTCCACTGGACCATAAACAATAATTACCGTCGGTCATTAAGATTTAAACTATTTACTAGTTGGGAAGGTTAATATTAGTGCTTAAATTAAAAGATTTTTCTATTAATAGAGAGATGATGGTGTCTGGAAGAAATTATATCCTACACCCGGTGTATTATGTTATCAGTATACCGGGCCACTAATATACCACCATGTTGACTTTTTGGCCACCTCAGCATAAAGCCAAAAAAAAAAAGGGGCCAAGCACCCCTTCCCCTCCTCCGAGCGCTCTTCCTCTCATCTCTTTAGCGACTGAAACATGCACACAGAGCGGCTTCCAGAATCATGAGGACAGGGAGCTTTCCGATTCCGACACCAAAGAAAAAGATATCAAAGAAGAAATACAAAGCACTCCTCATGATCCCCGCCGACCGAAGCCAATCCAAAATCCTAGCCTCAACTCCGACCTCCCTCGACGCCACTGACGAGATTCCGATCCCTCAACGTCAAATACTCCAAGCCTTCACCCTAACAACCCCAGCACCGCCGCCAAGTTCTACCTCCACATCGGCGGCAGCACCCCCACCGCCTACTCGATCACCTTCGAGAAGCTCACCTCCTCCTTCTCCTCCGCTCATTCCTCCGACGACGTCAGCCCGGGGAGGTCCCGGAAGTTAATTTGACGACGCGCGAGCATCGGAACTGTCTCTGATTACAGCTACGGCCTCAGAGCGATGGAGGAGAACAAGGGGAAGATCTCCGGAATAATTTCTTTCTTTCTTTTGTAATCTTATGCCGTGGTCACCAGCAAGTCCACGCGGCGGCATATTATTGCCTCGGTGTACCACCGAGCTGGTAAACTAGGCGGAGAATATAATTTCTTTAGTATCGGCTTGTTGTTGACGTGATTTGAGGGAAGCAGGACAGATAACTGGGGCAATCTGTGGGGATGGTGTCTTGGACGAGCGGAGCGGAAAGAAGCTATGGGCCCAAATGGGGATGCCAATCTGGACGCTTGCGGGACAGGTGTCATCGTGCATGGTAATAGTGCCGCCAGCTGGAGCGCTTTGGCCTATTCTCGTTGGAGTTTCCCCGGTAATCACGTGATTATGGCGGGTAGCGCAGCCAGCCGTTGCATGCATGAAATGCGAACCTGTTCTTATATTATATATAGATCCAAAGTGGCTCTTCTTTATCTCACCTTTTCTTTTTCTTTTCGGGGGATGATTCGGAAAGAAGGAACTGATAAATTTAGTACGAATCCATGCATCTCGAGTGCCGGCACGTATCGAAACCAAGGTTTTCAATGGACTATCTGTAAGTGGGTCCAGCCCACTTGAGGAGGCCCAATAGCCCATTGGGGCTTCATCTTTGTCTTTGTCTTTTTTTTTTTTTTTTTTTTTAGGACCGCATGGAAGAGCGCATGATGAAATAAAAAGGGATGCGTGAACCTGGGGGCTGGTGGCTGAGAAACAAAAGAAAAAAAAAGAGAGCCAAGGGGTGCTGTGACAAAAAGACAGAAGGGCAACTTGCAGCAGCAATGAATGAGATCTGCACGCCGAACAGAGAAGAAGAAAGGAATTCAAAATATGTTTTTTTTCTTTGCCTTTCTTGGGTGTGGCCTTTCACACAATGATTTAACAAATTGGGTTTTTATCTAAGAGTTGTATTGGATGCTATAGGAAATTGTAGTATTCATTGTTAGGGATCTTATTACATTCTTGGGTTCATCACATTATGGTGGTTTGGATGAGATCATTTTTACTCTTAGGAAGGTGATATTGGAGTTTTTTCAATTTGTTGTGAACTCAAGTTTTGGGCATAAACTTGAGGATTGTAAACTCTATATTTATTATAGTGGATTGATTGGATTTGCCCCGTGATTTTTTTCTCTACACTGGAGGGTTTTCCACATAAATTTGGTGTGCTTTCTTTCTACTCTTCAAGTGTTTGATATATTGCCTGTGTGAATATTGCTTCTAGTTGGCTTTGGTTTTGGCCTAGTTTATTCTGTAATATCTCTATTTTTAACCCAACAAATGGTATCAGAGTTAAGGTTGTGTGGGTGTAGAGATATTATGGGAGTAGATGGAGAATTCTTATGGTACCATGATGAAACTTAGTGCTTCTAATTATTCTATTTGGAAACCTATGATAGAGGATATCCTTTACTGTAAGGATTTACATGAGCCTATTGAAGGTGCTAATACTAAGCCAAAGGATATTAGTGATAATGACTGAAAGAAGATGCACAGAAAAGCTATTGGGTATATCAGATAGTGAATTGATCTCAGTGTGTTCCATCACGTATCTTAAGAGACAGATGCCTACTGTTTTTGGATGAAGTTAGAGGGTCTCTATGAGAGGAAGACAGCCCAAAACAAAGCCTTTGCAATTAGAAGGCTTGTGAATTTGAAGCTGATAGAGGGAAGATCTGTTGCTGAGCATTTGAGTGAGTTCCAAGACTTGGTGAATTAGATGACCATAATGAAGATAGTGCTAGATGATGAGTTGCAAGCATTATTACTGTTGAGTTCATTGCCAGACAGTTGGAAGACTTTGGTGGTGTCACTTAGCAACTCTGCTCCCGATGAGGTGCTATAATTTACTCTGGTGAAAGATAGCTTCTTTAATGAAGAAACAAGAAGAAGAGACATAGGTAAGGACAGTGCACAGGCTCTTGTTACAGAAAACAGGGGAAGAGGTAAGAGTAGAGATTTTAAGAGGCGCGGTACTTTCAAAAGTCAGTCTAGTACAAGAGGAAAAGTCAAGTGCTACTACTGTAATAAAGGGGGTCATATGAAGAAACACTGCAAGGCTTGGAAAAAGAAATTGAAAGAGGAAAAGAATCAGAAGAAGGCCAACAATGAATACACCACTGCTTGTGTTTCAGATGAAGCAGTGACAATTTTCTATGTGAGAGAGAACCAGTGTTGTCGTGTTGCAGATCCCGATGTGAAGTGGGTAATTGACTCAGCATGTTTCTGTCATATCACTCCAAGGAGAGAGCTCTTCATTACTTACAGAGCAGGTAAATTTGACAGGGTGAAGATGGAAAATGATAGTTATGCTGATATTGTGAGAATTGGTGATATCTGTTTTGTTACCAATGTTGGATTCTCCTTTACACTCAAGGATGTGCGACATGTTCCAGATATGCATCTGAATCTGATCTCTACTAATGCTCTTGATATAGCTAGGTATGATAATTATTTTGGCAACAGGAGATGGAAACTATCGAGGGGGTCAAAGGTATTTGCTAGAGGAAAGCTTTGTTGCACACTTTATAAAATACAAGTAAAGTTGTACGGTGGTACAGTGAATATGACTGAAGACGATGTTTTACCAGATCTGTGGCATAGACGACTGGCTCACATGAGTGAGAAGGGATTGCAGATTTTGGGAAGGAAGTCCCTCATTCCTTTTCATACCGGTATGTTATTGAATCCCTGTGATTACTATTTACTTGGCAAGCATCATAGAATTTCTTTTCAGATATGTGTGGTCCCATTGAAGTGGAGTCCTTAGGTGGCCGCAAATATTTTGTTACCTTCATTGATGATACTTCACGAAAAGTGTGGGTTTATGTTTTAAGAACAAAAGACTAGGTATTTCAGTGTTTCACAAGCAATTTCATACCTTAGTGGAAAGAGAAATAGGAAAGCTATTGAAGTGTCTTCGTATAGATAATGGAGGTGAGTACACATCTAATGAGTTTGAGAATTACTACTCAAAGCATGGTATTAGATATAAGAAGACAGTCCCTAGTACCTCACAGCATAATAGTGTTGCAGAGAGGATGAATCATGCCATTATAAAAAAGGTCAGATGTATGTTGAGGATAGCTAAACTGCCTAAGTCATTCTAGGGTGAAGCTGTACTTATTGCATGCTACTTAATCAACCGGTCTCCATCTGTTCCTTTAGGTTTTGATATTCCTGAAAAAGTGTGGACAAGGAAGGATGTTTCCTACTCTCATTTGAAGGTATTTGGGTGCAAGGCATTTGCACATGTGTCTAAAGAACAACAAGCAAAGCTTGATAATAAGGCTATTCCTTGCATATTTGTTGGTTATGAAGATGCAAAATTTGGTTACAGACTATGGGATCTAGAGAAGAAGAAGATCGTCAAAAGTAGAGATGTAGTTTTTCATGAAGACTAGACCTTGGCAGACTTTGAAAAGGTAGAGAAGCCCAGTCAAACAGTTGAAGGTGTTCCCGACTTTACATCTATCTCTTTGCCTCCAGAAAGTACCACTGATAGAGAAAAGATGCAAGTTGAAGACCAAGGTGATGAGCCAGTTGTTGATGAGGACGATTTGTTTGAGCAATGGGAGCAATCTACTCTGCCAGAGAATGTTGAGTAGGGGAAGCAGCCTACTGTGGTAGAGCCTCAGGTTGGCAGGTCTACCTGTTGAAAATTGTATCCTAAATATCAATCGTCAGCATATTGATGATTGAATTTTGTAAATAAATTGATAAATTAATA
>JAOXJJ010000725.1:6773776-6797895 GCA_025769935.1 Phoenix roebelenii | reverse complement strand
CGGAGTTATCTCCAGAATCCATTCGATGGATATTCGGAGATTAATCAAAATAGAGTGTTTACCTTTCAGATCTGATAATTAATCATGCATGAAAGTTTTAGCATAAATGTTTAAACAATTTCGGCATAAAGCTATGTATTCTTAAGGTGCTGATTTCTAGATTTGATCTTGTAAGCATGCATGAATTAAATTGTTTGATTCGATTTTTCTGCTGCGTTTTAAAACTTAAAAAGAACTACGTATGGTTTGATCCCCCTTATGAAGAGGTACATAGGCAACCCGATCAGGTTCAGCCATGGTTTTTTAAAAAAAAATCAGCATGTTTAATACCGAAGAATCTAGGATTCCCCTTTCACTACCAAGGAGCGTCGTCCATCAACTAGATACCCTGAATCAGAGTTTGTTTTGCTTACTAAAGAGGGGAAGACAGAGAGCTTTTAGAAAGTGCAGACTTATAAGGACAAGCAGAGCTAGGTGAAGGCTATGAAGGAAAAGATGAGTTCTCTACAAAAGAATGACACTTATGAGTTGGTAGAGCTTCCTAAAGGTAAAAGGACTCTAGGAAACAAATGGATGTTCAAGCTAAAGATGGATGGTGAAAAGCTAGTGAAGTACAAAGCTCAATTGGTGATAAAAGGCTTCAAGCAGAAGAAAGATATTGACTTTGATGAGTTCCAGTTATCAAGATGAGTTCCATTCGAGTTATTCTGGGTTTGGTAGCTAGCTTGGATCTTGAACTTGAGCAATTAGATATGAAGACTGCTTTTCTTCATGGTGATTTGGAGAAAGAGATCTACATGGTTCAGCCAGAAGGATTTGAAGTAAAGGAAAAAGAGCACATGGTTTGCAGGTTGAAGAAGAGTCTGTATGGGTTAAAGCACACTCCAAGGCAATGGTATAAGAAGTTTGATTCATTCATGGTGGGTCATGGCTATACCAAGACAGAGGCATATCATTGTGTGTATGTCAAAAAAATTTTTGATTGTAATTCATTATTCTTTTTATATATATAGATGACATGTTGATAGTAGGATGAGATGTTCAGTTGATTCGCAGTTTGAAGGTAGAGTTGTCCAAGTACTTTAACATGAAAGACCTTGGTACAGCACAACAGATTTTGGGTATGCAGATTTTTCGTGACGAAAAAGCCAAGAAGTTGTGGTTATCACAGGAGAAGTATATTGAGCGGGTATTTAAAAGGTTTAACATGAAGCAGGCTAAACCAGTTAGTACCTCTTTTGGTAGTCACTTCAGACTGAGTAAGAAGACTTGTCCTTCTACAAAGGAAGAGAAAGATAGCATGGCAGTAGTTCCTTACTCCTCTGCAGTCGGAAGTTTGATGTATGCTATGGTTTGCACATGCCCAGACATTGCTCATGCTGTTGGAGTTGTTAGCAGGTTCCTTGTTAATCCTAGGAAAGATCACTGGCAAGCAGTAAAGTGGATCTTCAGATATTTGATAGGTAGCTCCAAGATGTGTTTGACTTTTGGGGGCTCAAATCCAATTTTGGAGGGCTATACAGATTCAGATATGGCAGGTGACCTTGATGGAAGAAAATCAATTTCAGAGCATTTGTTTACTTTTGCAGGGGGAGCTGTATCTTGGTAGTCAAAACTGCAAAAGTGTGTTGCCTTATCTACCACTGAGGCTGAGTATATTGCAGCTACTGAAGCAGGGAAAGAGATGCTTTGGATGAGACGGTTTCTCCAAGATTTGGGTTTGAAGCAAGATGAGTATGTAGTTCATTGTGACAGTCAAAGTGCATTGGATTTGAGCAAGAATGCTACATATCATTCACGCACGAAGCACATAGATGTGAGATACCATTGGCTACGTCAGGTAGTTGCAAAATAGTTAGTACAACTACAGAAAATTCACACTAACAAGAACCCAGCGGACATGATGACAAAAGTTGTGACAGGAGAGAAGCTGAAACTTTGTGCCGAATTGGCCGGTATGGATTCTAACTAGCATGTTAGAGTACATTCTCCTTCCTCTATGGGCTGGAGGGAGAGATTGTAAGTGGGTCCAACCCACTTGGAGGAGGCCCAATAGCCCATTAGGGCTTGATCTTTGTTTTTTTTTTAAGGACCGCATGGGAGAGCGCATGATGAAATAAAAAGGGACGCGTGAACTGGGGGCTGGTGGCTGAGAAACAAAAGAAAAAAAAGGGAGCCAAGGGGTGCTGTGACAAAAGGACAGAAGGGCAACTTGCAACAGTAGTGAATGAGATTTGCACGCCGAACGGAGAAGAAGAAAGAAACTCAAAACAGGTTTTTTTTCTTTGCCTTTCTTGGGTGTGGTTTTTCACACAGTAATTTAACAAATTGGGTTTCTATCTAGGAGTTATATTGGATGCTATAAGGAGTTGTAGTATTCATTGTTAGGGATCTCATTACATTCTTAAGTTCATCGTATTATGGTGGTTTGGATGAGATCATTGTTACTCTTAGGTAGGTGATATTGGAGTTTTTTCAATTTGTTGTGAACTCAAGTTTTGGGCATAAACTCAAGGATTGTAAACTCTATATTTATTATACTGGATTGATTGGATTTGCCCCGTGGTTTTTTTTCTCTACACTGGAGGGTTTTCCATGTAAATTTGATTTGTTTTCTTTCTGCTCTTCAGGTGTTTGATATATTGCCCGTGTGAATATTGCTTCTAATTGGCTTTGGTTTTGGCTTAGTTTATTCCGCAATATTCCTGTTTTGGACCCAACACTATCAAAGCTCTTGTGCAGTACTTGAAAACTTTTATACAAATGCCTGTAAATTTCTCTTTTTTACGTATGCTTGAACAGCATGTCGAACAATAAAAGAAAGCGTTTCTTTCTGGAGGACATTGATTGATGATTAGTTAACATCAGAATCCTTTCCATGTAAAAGGTGACCAAAGGAAGTGAATTGGCAAAATTTCCCAAGATTTAATATAATGTGGATTGTTCTTTGCAGCAATATATCTAGATTATTACCACGGGAATTACCAATATTACCGACTGATGAAATCACCTCCAGCGTCGCAGCTTGAGATGCCCTGTGAGAATTTTCAGAGGATGAAATTTAATTAGGTGGTTTAGCCTCTGCATTTGATCCAGAAACCAGTGGAATATTTAACAAGTGATTTCGCAGCACTGCATATTAATTCATAAAATTAATAGTTATATATTTATGGACCAGTCTTGCCCTTCATCACAAACCGCTGAAAAGGTTGCAGGCTAACCTTGGCCGAAATCTGGACACTCAGCATTAGAGCGGACGACCGCATAAAGGTTGCGAAAAACAGAGCCATAAATTAAAGTTAGCACAAGATGGTGCGCAAAGGTCATCATGTTCAGAGACTGGCAAGCATTATGACTTTGCAGCCCGAACTCCATCTCATGACACGGAATGCTGATCAGTCTCCTGGAGGTACCAACCAACAGCAAAAAATAAAATTTGCATCATCTAACCACTGCAATCTATGATCCTGATTAAGCTTATGCTTCATTATTATGATATAGAATGCTGAGTAAACTGTTTAGCAGAGCCTGTGTAACTGGGTAAACTGTTAAATGAGATCAATAATTTTTTGTTGGGGTGTTCCACGATTAATATTTCTTTATTATTCTCACTGCATTATTCTCAAGCCATGTTCATTAACATTTTCCTGCAGTGGATCCTCTTTCCTAGAAGCAACTGGTTTTCTTAACATGAGTTCTGTCCTTTTCAACCTCATGTAGCTACCATGTCCTTGTTTTCCTTTCCTTTGGTATCTTCTAATAACTAAAAGAGAAGATAACGCAAGTACTGCCCTTCGACGTCCTTTAACTCGGTCATAGGATGGCATTGATATGTATTCTTCTTCTGCAACGAACCATCTATAAACCAGTTCTTTCATTACACTTGCTTGGCAATCAATGAGAATAATTTTTGCAAGAATTGTAAAATGTTGGATGCCATTTGTCTGGCATTCATCTGCCGCTTACCTAATATTTAAACAAGAAAATAGAGGGAGCCCATAGTTGCACACTCCCATAATTGGAAGTAATGCAACTATTTCCACTCTTGTCGGGGAGGCTGAAGGCTTCCACAAACTTTGATGTTCTCTTCTGTAGGAATTTTATTATAATCAAAATGGATTGAAATAAAATTTACTTGTTATAGATCGGGTTGTATCACTAGTTTTTGATTGAATCATAAGTTGTAAGTGTAATTACATAATTGAAAAGTGCTTATATTGATCACAACTCAAGAACCCTTTTTGCCAGAAAAATATATAGCAAGATCACCCTGCTTTTTGGTTTTTTCTTTGTACGTTGTTCTCCCTTCTCTCTTATATTCTTGGATTTTTTGCACACATATCCTTCTAAATTTTGAAATTTGCATGAATATCCTTCCAAAATTGATATTTGTATGTATACTCTTATAAAATAATTGTTTTGCATGTATACCCTTCATTTTTCTTTTTTCTTGCATATATGCCCATCGCATCTAACGCCGTTAAGAAATTAGTAGTTTAAAATTAAAAATGACTGAAACACCCGTAATAGGTAGATGTGCAAAAAAAAAAAAGATAAGGGTGTATATGCAAATAATACTTTAGGAGGATATATATGCAATTTCATATATTTATGAGGGTTTACATGCCAAAAAATCTAATTTTATTTTTTCTATTATAACCTGTTTTAGTTTTTAGTGAGATTTGTTAACCTAATACCCGCTTTAGAAATAAAAAGATACTTTCATAATTTTAATTAATTTTTAATTTAAATAAATATAATTTTGACTAATTACGTTAGCTCAATCATTATGTCAAAAGTATTCCAACAAAAAAAGTGTTTTATGAGGGCAAGCAAGTAAATATCAATTTGGAGGGCATTCATGTAAATTTTAATATTTAGAAGGGTATTTATACAAAAACCTAAGATTTTTTTTTGCATATATACCCTTTTAAATATATGAAATTGCATGAATACCCTCCAAAATTGCTATTTTCATATATACCCTTATAAACATTTCTTTTTGTATGTTTATCCATTAATGATATTTTCGTCATTTTAATTTTAAACTACTAACTTCTTAATGACATTAAATGGTATGGATATACATACAAAATAAGTATCTGATGAGAGTATATATATATATATATATATATATATATGCAAATATCAAAAAAAATTATAAAAATTACAATATTTAGGATGGTATGCCGCTGCCGCTTGAATACTCGCCTACTGTGTCTTGCCAAGCGCAAAGCCCAGCTTCCCCTCATCGCCTTGCCGGAAGCCCCACAACTCCAGTTCGTCGTTCTCTTGAAGGAAACATCGGTTCAATAAGTACTTGTACTCCTTGCCTTTGATCACAGGGGATCTAGAGGAGTCCCAGCGAGTGAGCGTCAGGTGGCAGCGAAACCCGCTCCGAGAGTAGACCCATACCTTCAGTCCGTCATGCTTCCTTCCTTGAACACGATCAGTGCCGGGCATGTTCCTCCTTGCTGGGGGTTGAAGAAGATTAGCAGCGGCCTTCTCGGCCTCAGAGAGCATGGGGATGAGGTTGACCTCCACATCTCGAGAGGGGATGAGGAGGCGGTTCTGGTCCCGAAGATTGAGGTCGGAACTGCTGAGGGTTTTGGTCATTATGAACCTGGGCTCGCTACCGCCATGCTGGTACACTATCTCTCTCGCCCACCCAGGGATTGCAATTCGATCCATTTCTCTTTGCAACCTGAAAGAGGCTCCATGTGTCCTTTTATCGGAGTGAAAGGTTGGGCGGCTCACACCTATATCCAACGGATGTAAGGAATTGGTTGTAACATAAAACATCAGATTGACTCACAAAAGGATCTTCCTACACGAAAGAGAAGAGCATGGAAGAGGAGGAGTTCGCATACCTATTCCCTTTCGAGTTTGGAAGGAGAAGACCGCCAACGGTGTGAGAGAAGAGGAGGAGAGTAAGGCAAAAACAAGAAGGGTAAGATGAACAAAGGGAGAGCCCGGTGGCACGGGATGAACTGGGCGAGATGGGGTTTTTATAGCAGGTGGGACGGATAGTTTGGTCTTTTGAAGTACGCGTGAGGTCTGTGCAAAACCCCAAGCTAGTATAGAATGCAAAGTTTCAACTCTTTGGAAACGATGAGGCCACCAAATCTTCTGAGCCATTATTGCATAGTCGACTGGAGGCAATAACTGGATTTCCTCCTATTTATTTTATGAAATTTGTTCAAGCTTGCTTTTATCCATGTCAGCACGTCAGAATTTAGAATGTAACTGGATAAAGTTGTTTTATGCTCTTATTTTTGATTCATAGGCTTTTGGCATTCAACAGCTACGTACATTTGTTTCTTTTTTTCTTTTTTTGTGTTGCTGCCTGTACATACTTTTTTTATTTAAGGATTTGGACCCACAAATTGCGTAATAAGCTTAAAAATTCGCGTGCAGTGATTAATTTCTCTTCCACAAACTTTAATATGGAACAACAATCCACACTTTTCCCATTGCAGCCAAACTAGATCTGGTGATGATCGATCGAAATGCCGGAAAGAGAGGAAAAAAAAACAAAAAAAAAAAAAAAAACGGAGGGGGAAGTGATAAATTAGGAAGCACCCACCAAATTAAATTTAGCTCCATGAGTACCGAGGGCTTAAGAACCTTTCAGAAAGTCCACTTCATTCTTTCTCAACCATCTAAAACATTGCACTACATTAAAATTTTAATTGAATCCATGAAAGAAACCAATATAAATATAGATCATATGTCCTGGCATCTCCCTCCCTCCCCATTCCCCAAACTTTGCACCCCTCCTTCTTAACGACCACCAGCTAATTAAACCCTATCCCAGCTCTCACCATCTTTAGCCCGTTGCATCATCCCTCCATCTAGTTGGCAACCAGCCTGTCCAATTCTTGCCCCTGTATTAAACCCGGGTCACCCTTCACCACCCTTCCCTTCCCTCCATGGAGGGCTCCCCCAACTCGAAAACCAAGGCCCGGGGGCCGAAATATTTGCCTCCACCCTTAGCTGAGAAGAAGAAGAAGACCCCCTCATACTAATATATCCACCCGTCATCATCGCAGAAGATGGAGAGGGGCACCGTCCTCATGCGCCGCTACGAGCTCGGCCGCCTCCTCGGCCAGGGCACCTTCGCCAAGGTCTACAAAGCCCGCAACATCCTCACCGGCGAGACCGTCGCCATCAAGATCATTGACAAAGAGAAGGTCCTCCGCACCGGCATGATCGACCAGATCAAGCGCGAGATCGCCATCATGCGCCTCGTCCGCCACCCCAACGTCGTCCAGCTCTACGAAGTCATGGCCACCAAGTCCAAGATCTTCTTCGCCATGGAGTTGGTCCGCGGCGGGGAGCTCTTCGCCAAGGTGGCCAAAGGCCGGCTCAGCGAAGACATGGCAAGGAAATATTTTCAGCAACTCGTCGGCGCCGTCGACTTCTGCCACAGCCGAGGAGTCTATCACCGGGACCTAAAGCCGGAGAACCTCCTCCTCGACGATAGCGGCAATCTCAAGGTCTCCGACTTCGGCCTAAGTGCGCTCCGTGGGTCGAGACGGCAAGACGGGCTGCTCCACACGACATGCGGCACGCCGGCCTACGTCGCGCCGGAGGTCATCAACCGAAAAGGCTACGACGGCGCCAAGGCCGACATCTGGTCTTGTGGGGTGATCTTATTTGTCCTCATGTCCGGGTACCTTCCTTTCAACGACCCTAATCTCATAACAATGTATGGAAAGATCAGCAGAGGGGAGTTCAGGTGCCCTACCTGGTTCCCCTCCTATATCCGGAAGTTGTTGTCCCGGTTGCTCGATCCGAACCCGAACACGAGGATCACCATGTCCAAGCTCATGGAGAACTCCTGGTTCCGAAAGGGATTCAAGCCAGTGCCGCCGACGCTGCAATATAGAGGATCGCCATGTCCAAGCTCAGACGGCGACGTGCATGGCTGCATGCATGGCGCCACCTTCCCGTCAGAAGACGAAGAAAAAGATGAAGCGGAGGAGGAGATCAAGAAGAAGTTGGCAATGTCGCCGATAAGACCGTGCTGTTTAAATGCATTCGATATTATATCGCGGTCGCAGGTGTTCGATTTATCGGGATTATTCGAGAAGGAGAAGGGGGTGAAAGCGGAGGCGAGGTTCACGTCCAAGAAGCCGGCAGCGGCGATCGTGTCGAAGCTAGAGGAGATAGCGCAGATGGAGAGATTTAAGATGATCAAGGAGAAAGATGGGGTGGTGAAGCTGGAAGGGAGCAAGAAGGGGAGGAAGGGGCAGCTGGAGATCGAGGCCGAGATCTTCGAGGTGTCGCCGGCGTTGTTCCTGGTGGAGATGAAGAAATTGTCCGGCGATACATTGGAGTACCAGAAATTTTATCACCAGGAGCTAAGGCCTTCGTTGAAGGACATTGTTTGGACGTGGCAGGTAGGGGATCAGTCACCGCCGCCGCAGACGCTGGCTTTGTCACCGCTCCGGCCGCCACTTCCGGTGCCCGCAAGTCATCCGGCATGCATTTTTTGATCTTCTTTGTATATGTTATTCTTGGAGCGGTGTTTTATTCTTTAGATGGGCTGGAAGCGCTGTTGATTGTGGATTGTTTGATTTCTTTTCTTCATGCATTTGCTTTGCTCGATTCAGCAAGAGTTTGTTGGGAGTTATGGTTTTATTGGGGAGGTGTAATAATTAAAGGCTCAGAGCCCTGGATAAACGCATATTAAAAATATTATAATAATTGAGTCTAAACTGGACGACCTTGCAAATCATTCAATGTTTCCGCCAGCTGGAATTTTAGTTCGTCATAAAATTGTAGTTTTTCAATTCTTTTATTTTTGAGAATATATAAGAAGGTGTACGTGCATGCATGCATGGATATATATGTGGATGCCGCACATGTGCATATTAGTTCAAGTATTATCTTAAAACAGAATTTTAGATTAAGATTTTTTCACTGAAAAATACTTTGTGCGAACTGGTTAGAGGCAGCAAAAAATAATCTGACTCGCCAATCCGATCTACAATAAATAGATTTGAATTCAGGTTAAACAAATTTGCATCACAAATAAATTAACCTATTTTGACCTATTTATTAAATAGGTCAAGTTCGGATTTTAGAGTTTTAACGGATCATGTTAACATATTTAATCATTTACCTAATTTTTCTTTTCAGAATCCAACCCAATTCTAAGCGAGATTTCTGAGCCGACTATCTGGTGCCTTGCCATTCTCTCATCGATAGAGCAGCTGGCGCCTAGCCACTCCTACCGAGATCTTGGCTCTTGAGCATCACCAAGAGAGGGACGGCGATTTTCCCATCTTCCTTTAATTTTTGGATTCACCTTAAGGTTTGGAGGGGAGCGGAGGCGAGGAATATATCTGTAAAGAAACACAAGAAAACGGATGTGGATCACACCATCCTCTGCCTCAAGACCCAACACCGCAAGCTAGTCGACTCCACCCCACATAGCTTCAGCATCCCTAAGCTCGCATCACACCTCTCCTCCGTCATTTTCGTATGCAGCTTCTTTCTTTCTTGAAATAGCCTCTTCTTTGAGTTTTTGATGGAAGATTAAGGTTCTCTTTTAAAAGTTCATCCTACCTTCTTTCTTTCCATCCATCAATTTGTCTATGTGTGTATATTTATCATGTTCCATCATGATCAAGAAATAATAAGATATTCCTTTTTCCCCTGAATTCTTGGTTTTTTTTTTTTTTTTCCTAAACCCGTTTTCTACAAAACACTTATTGTTGTTGCTCGTATCATCTTTTAAATTTGCATTTCCATACCATCAGAAATTGATAAATTTTTCCTTCCTATTTTTTCTTGACTTTTCTTACTAGGGAGAGATGCTGTAAGTGAGTTACAAATTTTAGTTCTTCTTCGGATGTGTTCGGTGAAGTAATGTTCACATATTTTAGTGAGTTACAAGCAAATGCACCTAGTTAACCACTACTCTTACTGAGCATCACCAGTAATTAACCAATTAGAACTAACTCTCTTCTTTCTTCTTCTTCTTCTTTCTGATTTTTGGGGGTGATGATGACGCATGCCCTCCAAGATGGTGCGACAATTTATGAATCCAAGATCTAAGCTTAGATCTGTTGTCATACCTTACAGGTGATGCTCATTGTGCATCCATTAAACTCTCTCTGTGTCGATGTGTTTCAGCAATCTGCACAAACATTTGCATGCGTTGGATCCATTAAGTTTCAGCAATTTGCTTGACATGTGTGACAAACAGGTTAAGTAGTTTTCAATTTTTAATAGTGGATAAACAGGTCATATAGGTATCTAACAGGTAAATAGGTTTGCTAGTGGACCTCACCCAATATGACCCATTTATTAAACAGGTTGAATAGGTTGGGTTCAGACCGTCTATTTGATAAATAGGTTAAATTCGGATTTGAAATCTCAATCTATTTAATAAATAGGCCAAGCTAGAGGTTTGGAATTTCATGACTTGACCCGCATCTGACCCAGCCAGTATATGATCCAACCTGATAGGATTGCCACCCCCTAAATCACGCAAATATATGCCAACTTGAACTCGAGTTTGGATCACTTGGGTCAACATGAGAGAGAGTGATTTGTACTCAAATAGGTGTTCTGAAGAGGGACACTAGAACCTCCACTGGGACTGCAGTCCAACCAGCCTGGCATTTATCATTTGCGAAAGACTTTGCCCGTGATGATGATGCCGCCAGTGAAATCATTAGGTAGACTCCTCACAGTTTATTCAGCAGCAGCAGCAAGTAGGTGGGAACAAAGTCTCCATTGACGTTGGGACAACTCTAGGAAAAAAGTAATGAAGGTTTGGATTCTTCCACTTCTTGCTGACTACTCCAGCATGCTGAAGAAACTAGCTCCATCAAATTTCTATTATGTGACCGATTAATCTAGAATGAGCAGAGCAGCTGTTTGCCATAGAAATGATGTAACATGAACTGGAGGAATCTTGGAAAATGTCAGAAAGGTGCACAGTATGCACTTCTAGTATTCAACCCACCAATTTGAAAGCTAAAAACAGAGGATCATGATTCATCACCATGACAACAAAAAAAAAGAGAAAAAATTCCTTAAATCATCCTAGAGACAAACTTATAAGACTAAAGAACTCCTGCAAACATATCAGAAATTCCAAGAAAGTCATGCCTAATAACACAAAGGTTTATGCAAAGTAATAATTTCTCCAGTATTGTAGTTTAATCTTAATCACATTGTCATGGCTATCTTAAGCATTCAGATGGAATACTTACCATCTTCCTAGGTTAATTAAGAGACAGAAGTGTTAAGTTTTCCATCTAGAAAACTTAAACAACAATTATGATCTTGTTAGTGACAGGCAACAGCAAAAGTGCACGATCTCTTTGGATAGGTAATTATCAACAGTTGACCAGAAAAAGATGAATCCCAGCAAACAGAATTTCTTTTGCATGTAACAATCACCAAACAGAGGAAAAAAAAAGAACTTTCCTCTGAAAAGTTAAGAGCATATGCCATCTCAACTTTTGCAAATGCTAAATACTTAATCAGTAGATGGAAGGACCATAATGTAAATGCTGTCTACATAGCTCATATAAAAGAGAAGTCAAGTCAAACTGATTTTAAGTTCATGATACCAAATTATCCATCAAAGGTGGGTGCAGGCCAAAAACAAAACCAGAATATTTGTAAAGAACATCAAATTAGGAATCAACTGCAACTCTATATTTTCTAATTTCTAGACTTCTGAAATGGTCAGGCCACAAGGACTGAAACTTCTCTCAGATTTCCTAATGATTTAGCTCAAATGAAAATGAATCTATTTATATACAGAAACTTATGTTTCTTTTTACAGATTCAAAATGGTTCATTATCATAAAAGCTGTAAAAGATCATTTATCAGAAGCCAACTTCAAGTAATAGGAAATATGCCCCTCAAAATGGCACAGTCATCATACCAAAAAGAGCACTCCAAAGTTTAACAATTGAGCTCAATAGAAAATTCCTCATAAATTACATACTTCATTCAGCAATCTTAGAAAAATCAAATTAACTGAAAATTTCCTTGCACCATGTCAATTTTATTTCTTATCTGCATTTTCACTATTAAGTGAAGACTTCACGCATAAGTCCAATTATTTCCAACCCTTAGTTTACCTACTTTTGGCACATCTTTGAACACAATTTACGCTTTCAAAGGTGCTGAATTTGGCTCTTCTACAAAATGATAAAAAGTGAATACTCTAAAGTAATATTCGTCGTCTCAGTATCGGACCTTATGTTAGTGCCACACTAGCACTGTGTCAGCACGGTACGGTACAAGATTTTTTCGGCATGCCAAGTACGCTATCTGTATCAGATATCGATACTGAATCGCTATAAAAAGGGAACATCCCGTACCATCCGGTTCGGGCCGGTACAACGAACTATGTCTTGAAGAAATACTCCGCCTTCTTATTTATTAGATAAATGATGACAGAAGAAGAATTACAATTACAGATCCTAAACTTAAATGGGGAAAAGTTCATACGTAACTATAGAGATGCAGCTAGCAAAAACATCAGAAGAGATTCCACATAGCAGTAGAAAAGGCCACAAGAAACAAATATTGTAGGATCCAATGATATCAATTCATCCAAGATAGAAGCACCTTAAGGAGCCAATCCTATTTGATAGATGTGTTCTCACAGCTTCAAAGAATTTTCAAATAAACAAGCTGCTATATAGCTCCAACTCATAAGAAGCTGCCTCCAAAGGTCACTTCTGTAGCATAACTTATTACAACTCCAACACCTTGGCTAGTTCTTTTTTTCTTTCTTTCTTTTTTGGTACATAACTTGGCTTATCTTGAGTATACAACTAAAGCAGTTTATCCAATCATCTGCTTGAGCACTCAAGAGAGTATCTTGAAAATTTTCAGTTAAAGATTTGTCTCTTTTCAATAAATAAACTAACAAATTTCCATATAGTTCTATCGCTGCGTCTTTGCTCAGGCACAAAACATAGCCAGTAATGTTTCTCTCAAAACCAATAATAAGAACTAGGATCAAATACTACTAATCTCAACAACAGTGCCATTTTCCTTCTAAACTGTAACTGCAAAATCTTAAAACAATCTCATCCACATCCGTCCATTGTGGCTTCTCCTGAGCTTGATGCAAAATGCGTTCCAATATCATTTTCTTTGTCGGAAAATAACTCGAAACAAACACCAGACAATTTCTGTGTTCTTCTCACTCTGGCAGCAAAAAATTCTATAAATAAGGTAATCTTATTAGTCCTGTTATATGATCATAGTCGGCAGGGCAGAAGGTTGTTTGTAGAAGTAAGAAATCAATATCATTTTTTCCCACAAGCCTCAAACAAATAATATTGTTAAATTCATGCTTTTCAGCATTTCTACACTTCTAGATCTTCACCTCAATAGATTCTTAGTTATAATTTGTTAGAGAGAGAAAGAGAGAAAGTGGGGCCTGGGGCGTGGAAGCATCAAGTCCATGAACAATAGGAGGCAACTCAAGACTTGTCTTTGACTTTCATCAGTTCTTGGAAAAAGTAGTTTCCATTGATTTTACCAATGAGGGATACTTTGAAGTGTAATACAGTAAAGCATGGCACTCATCAACATGTTCATCATTCTTTGGTTGATTAAATTAGTGGATCCTGCTAATTTGAAACATTTAGTTTTCTTTTTTCTTCTAGAGACTGCAGTCATGGGCTCTTGTTTCATTTGTAATTCTTCATAGCAGGGAATCATGATATTAGCATATCCAGAAAGTTACTTCCTGCATCCTGATCCTCAGAAATTCAACTTCTCAAATTATACCCTTGGATCACACTGTGGCTATTTAGTCCTCTCTTTCTAAGGAGAAACTCTTTGGCATGGGAATTTTAATTTTAATAAGGAACATGCAGAGAGCTTCTAAGGATTTAAAGGGGTGAAAAATTCAAGAAGCATGAAACAATGAATTGGACGAAAGGGTTCTCTTCTTTTCCAAGGATAGAAGTCCATTGGTGCAAGGAATACTCACACTAAACCACCAAGAGAGAGGGAGTGAGCTTATAAGAAGTAACCCTAGTAAGACTGCATGCTGCAATCCTCTTTACTTTCTCACGTGATATGGAAAAGTTGGAAGGGTAGGAAACAGATTTGCTTGAATGGATAATAATGATGATCACTTTCTAGAGGAAACAGATTTGCTTTCAAGAGTTCTTGCAACCTCTAAAGGTTTTAATTCTTAAATATATAGTTACTGTTGAATGAAGTGTTGATTAAGGTCAATCCTTCTAATGCTCAATCAGACCATACAAGAGCTTCGACCTCCCTAAATCTGATAATTGCTCACCTGAAGTACAAATAACTTTGAAAAGCTGGAGGTTCCCTTTCCAGCACAAAATATTCCATCCTTCAGCTATGCAAGTTTTCAACAATGTAAATAAAAATTATGAAACAAGATCCTCTCTCTTTTCTTAAGTCATTAAGATTTTCTTTAAAAGGAAGAGATGATTATTGTAAATATCTAAGAGTCTCCTCCAGATGGCAAAAACTGAGTTTAAATTTTTAACCCGTTATGGATGAGTATCTTCCTTCTATAGAGTGTCGCTTAATCTCTATCTAAAATTATCGGCAAATTTTAGAAAGTGTAGGTAAATTCTAAAATACATAATGATTATCCATTGACAGGAAATATAACCCAATATTATTTGCATTACCGACAATGGAGTCCCTGAAAGCTAACAGATCCAAGATACACATAAATCAGACCACTAGGTCCCTAAACTAGAAACTGATTTCTACCATCACTAAATTGAATTCCTGAGCGCTAATATTAAGTTCAACTTCAAAATTGACACTCATACTCTAAATTAGAAGATTTTTGTACTATTTCACTGATTTGGTATTAAAAATATTACGAAATAACCAATGCATTGTTTAGAGGTTCAAAAACAGTTTCAAAGCAAGAGGCAGAGAATGCAAAACCAACAAAGTTTAATACTCAGAGGATAGAATTTGAGAGCTCAAGTCAATCATTCTGGTGTTCTTTCTCAATTCAAGCTACTAGGATAAGATGGAATAAGATGTTTTGATTATCATCCATAATGCTAAAAAGTCCAAAGAGATTTCATGTTCATGTTAAGGAAGCTGCCAAAGTTTACGTTAAACCAGACAGCGTTGTCCTCAACAGATTTTTCACAAAGAATAACCATACCTTTGTAACATAAGAACCTCGTCGCTTAATGAGAAGGCTCAATGTGCCATCAAATTGTGGTCTGCAAATCCAAGAAGAAAACAACCCAACAGTAACTACTTAAATGTGAGGCTGAAGTCATTGAAAGCATATCCTACATCAGAGATCGAGTCATTTATTTAATTTAACATTAAAAAATTGTATTTATTTAATTCTTCAAGCCAAACTGCCACTGGATTCCATTACAGATGCTTCACATTGAAAAATGAAAATCCAGTATTCTATAAAATTTCATTCCAAAACAAGTGCTGGGAGAATTTGTTGCTAATACATGAAGAGCAAGCTTCTTCCCTAATTCCTAGTACAGCTCCAGCAACAAATAAGAATATGATATAGAAATTGAAAAGAGAATTTTATGGAATCATGACTGAAAGAATCATAAATCATATGAATCGGGAGAGAGGGATACGGAAAAATTTTACTCTTGTTATCTTTCTACTCGGTGTCAGAAGCAATATTGGCCATGGAATGCGACCTGTACATGAGATTCTGCAACCCTGGCTTCAGCTCCTTGTTCCAAAACTCCTCGTACTCATCTTTATCCCCTGCCTTCTTCTTCACCTCGACCACCACAAGCGATGGAGTGAGCTCAAAAATCTCTGCAGCTATCGTCAACGGCCCCTTCTCTCCCTCCCTCGTCCCTTCCAAGCTGACCCGGTAATCCCTCTTCCTCACCGTGAAGCTCACCAAGTTCGCAATCTCCTCCATTTTGGATATAATCTTCGACACGGGCTCCCCCGAGATAAACCTGGACTCCTCCCCTCTCTCCTCAAACAGCCCGGACAGATTGAAACCCCTCGAGAATGAGATTATATCGAACGCATTCAAGCTGGCCGGCCGCGGGAGCCCTGCCTTCCGGCGCTCTTCAGAAAGGGTCGCAGGGCAGGATGCAACGGAGGAGTCGGACTCCGACCCGGACTCGGAGGCCTCGGCTTCCTCCGAATTCTCCTGCTGGTCCGGCAGCGAGGCGCTGCCACCGCCGCCATCAAAGTCTTCCAGGCTATGCAATTGGTCATCCTCGATGTAGAACCGGATGTGGCGGAAACCCTTCTTGAACCACCGGTTGTCCATGATCTGGGGGATGGTGAATCTCGTCTGGGGATTTGTGTCGAGCAGGTGGGTGAGGAGGCGGGTGAGGTCGGGCGAGAACCACCGCGGGCACCGAAACTCTCCTTTGTAGATTTTCCGGTACATGGCCATGATGTTCTGGTCATGGAAGGGGAGATATCCGGCCATGAGGATGAAAAGGATGACGCCGCACGACCAGATGTCGGCCTTGGCGCCGTCGTAGCCCTTGCGGGCGAGGATCTCAGGGGCGACGTAGGCTGGGGTACCGCAGAAGGTGTGGAAGAGGCCGTCTTGGTGGATCTGGTCGGATACGGCAGAGAGACCGAAGTCGGAGACCTTGAGGTCGCCGTTGTCGTCGACGAGGAGGTTCTCGGGCTTGAGATCGCGGTGGAAGACGCCGCGGGCGTGGCAGAAACCGACGGCGGAGACGAGCTGCTGGAAGTAGCGGCGAGCGATGTCCTCCTTGAGGCGTCCCTTGGCGACCTTGGAGAAAAGCTCGCCGCCGCGGACGTACTCCATGACGAAGTAAATCTTGGTCTTGGTGGCCATGACCTCGAAGAGCTGGACGATGTAGGGATGGCGGACGCGGCGGAGGATGGCGATCTCGCGCTTGATGTGGGCGACAAGGCCGCCCTTGAGAATCGTTTCCTTGTCGAGGGCCTTGATGGCCACGCACTCGCCGGTGTTGACATTGCGGGCGTGGTAGACCTTGGCAAACGTGCCATGGCCGAGGAGCTTACCCACCTCGTAGCGGCCTAGGAGGAGGGCCCCTGGGGCGGTCTCCTTCTTGCCCTTCCTTGGCGCCTCGTCCGCCATTACCAGAGGAGCTCGCGAGCTCCACGCCTCCCTCTCTCTCTCTCTCTCGCTCGCTCCCTCCCTCCCGATGGAAACTATTCTAGGGCTCCGGGGATTCGTATATATCGGTCGTGGTGGTGGTCTCCAATAAGAAGACGGCCGCTCCAAGTGGGAGGACGGAGGGAGGGGGATTTTGGGAAGGGGCAAAGCACCGTTCGAAAGGCGTCACGTTTGTTGACGTCTCTTCCCTTCTCTGGCTCTTGCCTTCATAATTCCCGTGAGCCGTTCCGCTGAAAGTAAATCCCTACCTACCGCGGCACGACTCTTGAAGCTAGACAAGCGATCTCGCTCGCTCCCGTCAGAACAATCTCTTCGCGCGCAGCAGGGCCGGGGCGTAACCTGCGGCATTTTCTTTCGAAAAAAGGCCGGGGAAAGATTTGGGGGCCCAAGAAAATTCGTCACAAATTGCACCAGCGGCCAAACCCTCCCGATTACCCACAAAATGCACCAGTAGCATCGCGCCACGTCGGATTCAGATGCTCCATGGGAATATGTCGGTCCTCGATGGCGAACTAATGGCCAACCCAGTGCGGACACAACTTTTTGGTGTCTACATGTCGATCGAGAGAGATGGATGATCTGCAGGTCGGCATCGCGGACCGTTGGATGCTAGCATCTTTATGCCGCATAGCTGGAGATTAGTGTATCAGCGTATTATAAGGTCAGCATGGATAATTCGGTCCCTTTTTTTCCTTCCTCAGCAATCCAAGACTCGTACAGTCAGCTGCATCACTATTAAAAAAACTACATAAATCAGAAATAAAGGATGACCATCGAATTTTCAGAAAATCTTCAAAATAATGACCAATCTGACCTGAACAACGAGTATGTCCTTTAAAAATAGGTGCTCAGCCTTTCTCCCGCCCCTCCTCCCTTAAACACTCAAGCGGCATCCTTAGTGGCCGCCACGTGACGCAAAATCGCCGCGCGAGGGGGATTCCTCGCCATTCCCGTGCCGAAAGGGTCGGTGCGCTTCAAAATGCAAGGCCGGTAATTGGGAAGCCGCAGTTTTAATTTTCTTATTTCTTTAATTTATTTATATTTTTTAAATCGACGCCAGGTTCCAGCACCAATAGAATAATATTTCTAGAACTTTAAGAATACGTGTTGTACTTTCCTCGTATGTGACAGGGATCTGCATCTAGCTGGATCCACTGGCACTATAATTGTCCTTCTCAGTCTACTTGCTATCACAGATTTGTAATCAGAAAGCATTTGGGTTATCGTATTGCTGGCACAAAAGGATTGCCATCTGGCTATGCGACAATGACCATTAAAGAGGTCAAAAGGGTGCAAGAAGACATTTTTTTTTTTTTTTTTTTTGGGTGTATCACTTTTTTAGGTGTTATATTATGTATTGAAACGGCATTTTAGATGTTGTTATGCCGTGTAATGTGGTTTTTCTTTTGTTGCAATAGAATAATTATTGGAATGAATATGATTATGGAAATAGGAAAGAATAATGCATAATGGGTGCATGCATCATTGAAATGAATGTTTTACATGAAATCAAAGTGTTTTTTAGGGACAAGATGCTCATTTTACTTCAAGTTATTTGGCAAAACATCTAAATTGACGGTCATTCTCGTTAAAGTATTGGATTGTAAAATTGTTTTCCTTTTTTATAGAATAAAAATACACAAGTTATTATACATATTAATCCAATGCACCTTACAAGATTGCATCATCTCTCTCTTTATCTTTATTTTATATATCGAATGGATTTAGAAGCAAATCTGATCACCTCCGGAATTGCTGACCGTGTCCTTGCTCATACCTCCAATCCTCCATGCTATCATTTTTTTTTTTAAAAAACACTCCCCTACAAACTAGCAACCTTGTTAATTAGTAGGACCCACTTTATTAATTTCTAAGAGTAAAGAAAAACTGACCATAAAATGAAAACCTATACTCCTCTACAAAATAAACATAAACATCTAAAGAATAAACACTAACTTTCTTATGATAAACACAAAGTCTTGAGGATTGTAAAGGATAAAGCTCATCCAATATAACCAAAAGACTCAAACTTGTTAATCATTTAAACTAGAAGATATTGCTGCTAGGCTATGGGATCTGATAGAAATTGTTATGGTAATAAACATTATCTAACAGAGGTTGTTATGGGATCTGCATACTTATCATATAACCAATATTTGTTTCTATAGTAAGATCCAAAACCTCACAGATTGGTAATGGAACCATTCTAGATTAAGCTTGAGGTTGAGACCCATCGGACTTCTCAGAGCCTCCACCTCACTAAACACAAGTATACTATTAATCTCTTAAAGAAGGCTAGCATGCTTCATGCTAAGCCCATCTCATCTCCCATGGCGTCTAGCCAGGCACTATCTCAATTCACTGGACCCTCTTATGCAAATCCTAGTATCTATCGCAATACTGTCGGTGCTCTTCAGTATTTATCACTCACAATGCCTGATATTTTCTACGCTATCAATAAGACTCGTCAGTTCATGCATAATCCTACTGAGGCCCACTGGACCGCCATCAAGTGCATTCTTTGTTATCTGAAGCACACAGTTTATTATGGCATTTACATTCGGCCTAAAATTTTTTTAACCTTGCATGCTTATTCTGATGCAGACTGGGCCGGTTGTCCAGATGATAGAAAATCCACCAGTGGATGCTCTATCTTTTTAGGGCCCAATCTCATCTCTTGGAGTTCTAAGAAGCAGACCACTGTTGCTCATTCTAGTACTGAAATCGAGTATATGGCCCTTGCCCACACCATGGCGGAGATTACCTGGCTTCAAACACTTCTCAAGGAACTTGGTGTTTTTCTCCCCTCCTCACCAGTTTTATGGTGTGACAACATTGGGGCAACTTATGTTACTGCTAACCCCATCTTTCATGCCCAAATGAAGCATGTAGAAATTGACTTTCCTTTTGTATGAGAGAAAGTTGCTCGACGTGATCTCAAAGTTCGGTTCCTTTCAAGCAAGGATCAACTGGCCAATGTTCTTACCAAGCCGATTGTTTCCACCAGATTTTTCTGCTTAAGATCCAAGCTCAACGTTGTTCCTCCACCTTTGAACTTGCAGGGGCGTGTAAAGGATAAAGCTCATCCAACAGAACCAGAAGACTCTAACCTGATAATTAATTAAACCAGGGACCCCTCCACTCTTGGTTAGGTTAGGGCTTACGATAAACAGCAAGGACAGAAGATGAACATAAATTTCAAATGTAGTAAATGCAAACTAATATAGAATAACTACAAACCTAATGGGAGTACATACAAATGAGCTACAGATAAGCAAAAACATGCGAGGGCGCTTTCTGCCTTTCTACGCTCTCATCCAAAAATAAATAGAAATACCTAAAGAATAAACATGAAACCCTCTAAGATAAATATCTAGTCTGTCATACTAAATAGTAACATCACATAAATATTAGAAACATAGGTCCGAATAATTAATGAATTTTTTTTTTGAAACGTGGCGCTATTGTAATGGAGAGAGGGGGAGAGTGTGTGAGCTACATACCAAGGGATAGGCGTGGATGTGAGCAATGCATCCCATCAACATTAGTGCTTTTTTTTCCTCTTAACGATACTCGCTAACATGTTAACTAGGGCTCTTATTGCTTTAGGATTAGTGTAGGATTAGATGGCTCTAGATGCAATCAGATTTGCTTTCAGATCCATTCAAAATGGAGCATAATCTATCTTCTCTCTGTATGTATGTATGTGCATATATACATATATGTACACATATACATACATACATACATATATGTATGTATGTATGTATGTATGTATGTATGTTCCTTGAACTAGTGAACATAAATTTCCTTGATGTGTCATGCAGCATGGACATGCAGCATGGACATGATAAATCTCCTTTTGATTGTAGGTCTCATTTACTTGTTGAGCTTCATCGAACTAAAAGAGATTTTTAGGTCAACTGCTATAGACATGTTTTCCAACCTAGTATGTTGCATAATTCAAGATATACATAACCAGTAAAGTGCACATGCATTGCACATGAAAATTAAGTAACATTTGTTATGGGATTGCTCTCTCGAGCACATTTAGGCTAAAAGAACAACAAACCATATATTTAAATTACAAGCTTTAAAAATGAGAGTTTAAACAAATATAGAAGTAGGATAGCAATCTTAAATAAATTTGTTTTACACTTTCAGAATTTCAAACTTTCGTTGAACACCTATACTATATCTAAAAATAGTAGTAAATGGATAAGCACTTTGGTTTTATATCTCTATAATTGCAAGGATCAATTTAATCATCTTTATCTTAACTCTAACCAAAGTTCTATATTTCAATCAATAGCAACAGAAGTCATCATGAAGTAAATAGAATAACTATTCATCACCACCAAGAATTTTCTTTCAATTTCTCGCTATGATAACTTTTTAGGTTTCACATTCACTGCTTTCTTGAGATGTCTTATTTAATATTGAAGTGCCATTATGATACTATCATCGATGTTTTATAATTTGATTCGTTGATCAAACCAGAAAAAACTTGGTCATGGGTCACCAATTCAACTAGAATACTAATCACTAATTTAACCACACGATCAACCAAAATGGCAGAGTGGCATCATAATGACATGAGAAGTATATTTATTACTTAAAAATAATAATATGTTTACACGAAGTTTCTTTCACGCCATCTAAAAGACTGACGTACCAATGAGCTTATTGGCATAAGTCAAATGGCGGGATATATAGATGTGCGAGCATGCCACCAGCATTAAAGCGATCTAAAAAACAGTGATTAAAAGAAAGATACAAGAGTAGCATAGGTCCAGGTGTATTGACCTTTAAAAACTTTTGCCATCAGACAATCATTCGAAAAGGATAGATTCAGATGGGGATAGAGTTGTAACCTAAGCTTTGGTAGTAGAGATATAAGTTATATTAGCATTACTTTTCAGATAGAAAGCTATTGGTATGCCAAGCCAAGTATATTGATATTGGATTGTCAAAGATTTTCTTAGAGAGCATAATTCTACTTATTGATATTAAAATAGTATAATTGTCCACTCCAATAATTGCTACCTATGTTTGGGCTCCATTTTTGATGGCTTTAATAACCGACGTCAGTTATCCTCCCACTATAGGCGTCTATTAGCATAGTTACTCTGCACAAACTATTCGACCTACATTTGTATCCTACCAATTTTGGCTCATTCAATATGATTCGCCATATTTGACTTACAATGTGGTCTTTGGCGCTTAGAATATCCTGGAGACCAATTCGATCATCTCAGTCTATTACTCCTATCGGCCATCTAACTTCATACGCCTTATATTATGATTGATCACAATCAAGTCTTGATCTTGCTGATCTGTTCCTTAGCATGATAGTCGAATTCTACCTTTTTAACTTGTTCCTTCAGAAATAGGTTTTTTCATCGCTAAATTCTATCCAGCTCGGCAAGGGTTACACAAATTTCATTTGCTATTATTTCATCTAACATTGTCCATATGGAACTCTCTAACTAAGTTATTGATATGGAATGTAAATAATATGATTATTAATTATTTAAATAAAAAATTAGATTCAATTTGTAGTTATATATGCATAAAGAGGGTATACGACTAAAAAGTTCTTGACATTTTTTACAATTATTCTGCAAAATCTATTATTCACGAGACACTGTAATAAATTAATAATGCATGACTTCCTATTAGCACTATATATAATTCATGTTTTCGAAAATGAAAACTGTTAAACAATTATCATGATTTTATTATAAAAAATATATCATGTTATATATTATTATGTATACAAAAGCAAATTTTAAACTATCATTAAGTTGAATTGGGTTTTCTTGTAGCCAATTGTATATTAGGAACTAATGATTGTATTGGTGAATAAAGCTGCTTCAAGTTGATTGGCAATAAGAATTTGTTCAGATGGGGATAGAGTTGGCCTCCTTCGAAAATTTTTGCCATCAGACAATCATTCGAAAAGGATAGATTCAGATGGGGATAGAGTTGTAACCTAAGATTTGGTAGTAGAGATATAAGTTATATTAGCATTACTTTTCAGATAGAAAGCTATTGGTAAGCCAAGCTAAGTATATTGATATTGGATTGTCAAAGATTTTCTTAGAGAGCATAATTCCACTTATTGATATTAAAATAGTATAATTGTCCACTCCAATAATTGCTACCCATGTTTGGGCTCCATTTTTGATGGCTTTGGTAACCGACGTCAGTTGTCCTCCCACTATGTGCGTCTATTAGCATAGTTACTCTGCACAAACTATTCGACCTACATTTGTATCCTACCAATTTTGGCTCATTCAATATGGTTCGCCATATTTGACTTACAATGTGGTCTTTGGTGCTTAGAATATCCTGGAGACCAATTCGATCATCTCAGTCTATTACTCCTATCAGCCATCTAACTTCATATGCCTTATATTATGATTGATCACAATCAAGTCTTGATCTTGCTGATCTGTTCCTTGGCATGATGGTCGAATTCTACCTTTTTAACTTGTCCCTTCAAAAATAGGTTTTTTCATCGCTAAATTCTATCCAGCTCGGCAAGGGTTACACAAATTTCATTTGCTATTATTTCATCTAACATTGTCCATATGGCACTCTCTAACTAAGTTATTGATATGGAATGTAAATAATATGATTGTTAATTATTTAAATAAAAAATTAGATTCAATTTGTAGTTATATATAAATAAAGAGGGTGAAGGAAAAATCTCCCGAGTTGTCCGATAAATTCGAACGCCAGGCATAAAAATCAGTTTTAAAATTTTTATTTATTTTATTTATAACAATTAAAAATGTTAAATTTAACTTTTATGTAAAATTACCTCAAGCCCACAACGGAAGTTGGTCGAGGAAATCTGGATCTGGATCTAGATCTAGATCTCTGAAGGTAGCTCTGCGAGGCCTGGATCTGCAAGCCCTCTACTTCGCACGCACGTCAAGCTTCGCAAGAAGGTTGGATGATGTCTTTACTCATGCAAAA
>JAOXJJ010000725.1:6751451-6769439 GCA_025769935.1 Phoenix roebelenii | reverse complement strand
ATATGAGCATTCAGTTGAATATCATCGCATCATAAATATACCATAAAATCATTCAGTCTGTATCTGTTTTTTTAGTGAAACTGCAAAAGTTATCTTTATTGCTCTCCTAGAAGTGAAAGTTACCATCAATAAGTGAATTTTACTACAGGAAATTATGATGCTGTTGTGTATAAGGTTTCTTTTGTGGTATTTGATGTAAGTGTTTGAATTTTGACTATGAAACAAAGAACTGATTGCGAACCTCAAGTGAGGCTGTAATCAGTGAAGTTTCAGAAATCCTTGCCAATATCTTCATTGAGTATGAAATAACAGATAATATTTATGTCAACGAGGACAAGATTGTTATGTCAAGTTACTAAAACTTATGCAAATATATTTGATCCAATTAAAAAATATAAAAAAGTTTATGGTTTTCCAGTGATGAAAGTTTTGGATGCAACAAATGAGTTGTTATATTTGTACTTTCCTTCTGTGTGGGTAGAGCTAGTTGTCGAGAGTGGAAGGAAGTATGGCTTGCATGTGTCCAAGGAAAGAATTATTTTATTTGTTTGAGGGATTTTGCTCTTTAAGGAGGTGCCCTCCTATTTTTGCACATACTTTGCCTTTCTATGCCCTGTTAATGGGGGTGAAGGCTAGAGTTGAAATGATATGAAATAGTGAGGAGGTAGTCTTGGTGGTTATGTCTTGTGGAGTCACTATCTATTAAAACAAGGAAGCGAAGGAGGATGTGGGTTTTGGAATGGGATGTAAGACTTAGGGTAAAGTGTTGGAATTATTATGCCATATTATTCTGATATACCATGGGTTCAATGGTGGTTATGAGGGTTGCAATCTAGTAAAATGGAAAATGGGTTGTAAAGCAAGGAGGATCCATGTTTTGGAATAGAGTTATTGTACTATATCTTTCTAGTATCACATGAATACAAGTACTTGCATTACTCACACCTCATGGGAAGGCTTAATTTGTTGTGTGCATAATGCTATAGTTTATTACTTCATGCATTTGCATATTATCTTTTTCTAAGATAGACTTAGGGTTGGAAATAGGTTGGGCTCGAGCCAGGCTACCTCTTGCTTGAACCTGGCTCAAATTTTATGAAAGCTCTAGCCTAAACTCGGAACCTAGTTTGGCCCAAAACCTAAATGGGCTTGATCAAAGACATCAACTCTACTCCCCACACCTGGTGGATATGACGAGGACTTGAGAAGTTCTTGATCCTTGAGTGGTTGCTTGAGAGAATGGATCATGGAACGAGGGATGGGTCGTCAATAGGAGATGTAGCGGTGGGGGGATTTGGAATGACAGTGGATGTGATGGGAAGGGGGGGTTTGTTGGGGTGTTAGTCCTTGACACTGTCCATGGTAGAGGGAAGGTAGATGTGTTGAAATCGATGGTCGAGAAGGCAATGTTGCATGGATAGATTTCCAAGTGTTTGATTTGACAAGAGAGAAGGGAGATATGGAGATACACATGATAAAATACAATTTTGACTAAATTATATATTTATATATTATTATTTGAATATTAGAAAATATTGAAAAGATGTTGTTTGTTAAGATCTTTCAATATGCATGTTTTTTCATTCATACATCCCAATTAACTTGAGAACATAAGAAAAGTATTATTTTGCAAAATTATTTCAATACCTACATTCTTGATCAATCTCTAAAAGGAACAAACGTTCACTCCTAATATCAAAATAAAGGATAAAAGTCTGTTGGAAGAGTTCAACTCTCTTCCAACCATAAAAATGGCTATAAAAACACTTCATAAGTATCCTAAGTGCCCGATGCGTATCCGACTCGAGCACGTATCAATGGGGAAGAAGGAGGGGTCTTTTGAGCAAGGCTCTTTATCATCAGCAATAGAGACAGAGTTGTTGGGATCATTGGAGGGTATGAGGAGGAGGATGGGCGACTTGACATTGGGGTGTCGATGGTGGGATGACTTCAATGGTGTTGGAGGCGCCAGAGAGTATACAGAATAAGCAAGATGTGAAAGCGGAGTGGTAGTAGAAGAGAGGTATAAGAGTAATTGTAGCTAGGAATTAGTGTCCAGGGAATAGTTTTTTGGCCATCTATCATCATTTGATGGATGACTAAATTAAGGCAAAAAATATTTTCTTGTATTTATTTATAACTTTTTGGCTTTTAGCTGGGTGAAGGCTATGCTCGAACGTAGCCCTAAACTCTTTTGGGCTTTGGGTTTGAGGCTCGAGCCAGACTCAAACTTCCCCTAGCTAGCACAAAGCCAACACGACCTGACAAGCTTTGAGCTGGCCTAAGCTTATTTCTATCCCTAGACAAGCCTCATACCCAAAGCAAGCTATAAACCAAGTGTTATCCATAGAATGCAGGCTAAAACTCCAAGTTAGAAGAAAGGATGGACACCACATGCAGGAGCTGACCAAAGCATAAGCAAGAACCTTAACGCTGAAATTTGCATGATGACATGAGTTTTTAACACCCAAAATACTGAGATTATGGCGTAACTAACTTTTAGAACAAAATGACAAACAATGAAAAATTCATAAAGGTGGTTTTTGAAGAAATAGGTATCATGAATGTGGTAATGAAGATGATGATGACTTAGGATCAACAAGCAGGAGCACAAAAAGTGGAAGAGAGGCTTAAAGGTGTCCACAAAGTTGACAAAGAGACCCACTAAAAGAAGGATGATTTATCATGAAAAATAGCGCAAGAATCTAGGTTTTAAATCACATGGGATGTGGGGTGTCTCAGTTTATTTATGGAACGGGATGCCCCACTATCTCACCTCATCCTGGCGATAGTTCCAATCAAGAGTTGAGTAGGTACCCTCCGTCTCTCTCCCCTTCTTCTTTCCATTTCTTTCCTTTTTTTTCGTTATTTCCTTTCTTCCTTCTTTCCACCCTTTTTCCTTACCTTCTTTTCTTTCCTTTTTCTTCTTCCTCTTTCTTTTTCTTATCCCTTCCTTTGCTTCATTCTTTCTTTCCTTTTTCTTCTTATCTCTCTCCTTTCTTCCTTTCATTCCTTTTCTCCTCCCTTCCTTTCTCTCCTTTCTCTTTTCCTTTTCTTCATCTTTCGTTCTTTCCTTTTTTTCCTTTTTCTTCTTCTTTTCCTGCATGGACAAGTTTCGGAGTCCTAACCATGTCCCAGTCCTGTTTTCTCATAGGAATGAGCTGGGACGGCCGCGATGCCCAAAATCCGGTCGGGATGTAAAACCCTGTAAGAATCTGCCTAAAGCTCAATATCTTCTTCCGTAGACAGGTTTGATAAGTTTAAGGTCTAAAATTTTGAAGTTTTAGTTGAACCAAACTCATTTTGTTGAAATGATTGAAATGACTATGCTTCTCTAATGACGGGCTTTTGTGGATTTTTAGATGGCTTATTTAGATCCATCGTAATCATATTAAACAGATGCATATTTTGGGATAGAATAGGATCTGTTTTGAGTGTTAATATTCTTTCAAATTGTGAAGTTAGCTTAAACTATGGACCCAAGTTAATTACCAAAAATTTACAAGGTAGCATACCTTACAGGTTGGTATTATACACAAGAGGTTAAATTATCATTGAGGAAACTACCTGAAATCCAATGAAAGTTGGCGTTGAAGTTAAGAAATAAAGATGAGGCATTTACTTGGATTGGAAGGGTTTAAGGTGGAGTTTTATGGTTTACGATGGAGTTTTTTCAATGAAAATAGTCAGTCCAAGCAAAGGGCTAGGAGAATATATCAGAGAAGGAAGAAAGGTCATTTTCAAGGTGCATCATGTAGAATGGGTTCACGAGTCTGATCATATTAATTGATTAACATAGAAAACTACAAGAAGTTTTAGACTTGAGTATCTCTCCATTAACGACTAAAATTCATCTCATTGGATTCTGATGATTGTTTATCAGGTAATGATTTAATCCATTGATGGAAATCTTCCATGTTTGGTCCTTACTAATAGGGAAGTCTTTATTAGTACCAAGACCTGATATTTCAAAGGTTTGTAAATTTATCTGTTTACCTTCCAGTGTTCCTATTATTCAGTCTATTTGAATATATAATACCTGGAAAGGCATCAGCACTAATGGTAATTTCGAAGTTTTTTTTTTTTTTTTTGATTTGCTTAGAACATTTTATGAAAATTTAACTCCCTTAACGAAAAGATTTTGTTTCCTAGATTTATCACCCCAGCTTTATTCTCAATAAGACTTAATTAACAAACATTTCTGCTCAACCTTGATATATAATTCTTTTGGGACTTTTTGGAGAGCTAGATTTTCCGGATTACTTGTGATTCCCCTGGTAGTAAGTCCTTTATTTATGTCCTATTTATTCCAACATATATTTTCTTGTCATAAAATTTATTCACGATTCTTCAAATAATCAAATTGTGTTGAATGGATAGGAAGAAGTATTGATTTCTGATACGCCATTCAGTTGAATCACAAGCTTAAGATTGTTCTTCACCACTTTAGTGTGACATAAAACTTCTTTATGGAGGCTCATAGGCAATGTTGCACGGGAGTAGGGGGGATGATCCCTTACTCCCTTCTCTATTCTGCTAAAGGGCCTTTTTGGTTGGGTAGAATAGAGTTATTCCTTGTTATTGCTGTGGGAGGGGCTATCCCTTCAATGTGCATCATAATCCCATTCTAGGTGGGGTGGGTGATCGAATTGGATTATATCATGGAATTGGGCAAAAAAAATATTCTGATTTTGCCCTTTCTAGAAAGCCCTCGGACCATTAATATGTCTGGTAGCCTCCATCACTTTCCCCTATCTCGCCTCCTGCATCTCCCCCTATCTCTCCTCCATCTAACCTTCCCCTCTTGATATCCTTAGCCGGGCATTGATCATGGTCAGCGAGCTACTCTACTGTGCTCGACCGTGTTGTTTGGGTTGACCTTGAGATTGATTGGCTCTTCTCTGGCTGTTCATTACCTTGGCAATTTTCTCCCATGTTTTGTTAGCCCCACCTCAGCACCATCTCTATACTCTTCCCGAGCTCCACCTACACGACATCCCATGCTTCCTCAAAAGTGTAATGTGCCATTCCCTAGTCCGGCACCTCCCTCCATGACATTACCATCACCATGCTTGTCTCTGATGAGGCCTAGACAATCATTCTCTGTCAGCCTATATTGATTTTATGTTCCCCCAAAAGTGGTTGCTTGATGGGCTTGATTTTTCTCAGTAATTCTCGGATTTGTCTCTTGGTTTTATTTTTGTCACTTGATTTTATTTTTTGTCATTTTTGTGTTTGACCACCAAATTTGGGATGCCTGTGGGTTTGATGATGGAATTTTGGATGAAAAAAGTTTTGGATGCTTGTGTTGATCAACAAATTTCAGTTTTGACTTGTGGTTATTATATAAGGATGCCATAGGATGGCCATATGGTAAACAGACCAACCTTTGAGTGTTTTTTCCAGGATTGGCATGCAGCCAGCATTGTTATTCTTTCCTTTTTGGCGCTTGGCATGGCATGTCTTGTGTAGACTTGATGATGATGCACCTTTTAGTACGTGCCAAACGTTAATCATTTTCCATACTTAGCAACTTTTTCATATTTGGTAAATGGCAATTTTGCATAGAGAGAAACACCGTGTCAGGTCAGGGGGATTGGATGTGGGGATTCATGATTTGGAGGGTTTCAAACTTCCGCAAGATGGAGCCTCTAATCCATTTTCCAACAACCAAAGAGGGTTAATTTTGTCCGTATAACATAAAAATCCCCTTATTCTCTCAACTTGTTCTGCCAACCAAATAGCATCATGGTAGGATATCCTCTTCCACTTATTCCACCAACAAAATGCAACAAATGCTACCTTAAGTCCAATACCTTCTACATTATTCGGATAGCTATTCCTCATTCCCTCAAAATTTATACTGCAACCAAATGCTGCCTTGAGCTTTGAGGATCACTATGAACTAAAAGGTCCAATTTGTCTACTATGCACATCAATCCTTTTAAAATAAACCTTTTTTACATTCCAATCATCCATATTGTTTCAAGAAAATGTTTACAAATAGGTGACATTATAATCTGTCACATATTTCTTGTATTTTGCATTAATGACCATGATGCTGCCTTAAAGGCTTTAGAGAAATATGTCATTTTAGTTGTTGCATCTTGATATACTTTTTCTGAATTTTGACAGCGGATGCTCATTGCTCAGTCCTCATTTTTAGTTCTCTGGTTTATTGGTTTTTGTAGGGAACCTTGAGGAGAGGACCCCACCAGGAACTGTTCATATTTTAACACCAAACACCCAACAAGAACCTCCTCAGTCTTCTGACTTACCTGAGCAGTCCAAAAATGAAATCAGTGTGGCAATGGAATTTAGTGTTGCAGAGCCTGAAGTAGCTCCGGTTGAGGAAGCTGCTGCAGATTCTATGGAAATGCAAAAAGATGACCCATTGAATAAGTTCCTTCCTCCACCCGTGACAACAAAATGCACTGAAGAGTTGCAGGTCCTTTTCTTTTTCTGGCAACAATCTCTTAGTTTCTTCAGATTGTTTTTATTTAGCATTTATTTCGCAGTTATATATACAAGAAAAATAGTCTAAGGCAGTTTGATTTTAGAAACTATATTACATTCTAAAATAGTTTAGTATCATAAAGCATTCTATACTCTATGACCTGTATTATATGGGTCTAGTATTTTATGATTTCTTTGATTTTGTTCTGTATCATGGTGATGTCTATTCTTTTTGGAGATCTCTTATAAAATCGATAATAAAAAAAATGTCAAATAAGTAATACTTGCTTATTGTTTTAATATTACATCATGCAACTTTTCATTTGTATAGCTGCTTCTTGATGTGCTCCATTTTTTGTTCCATGTTGCTTAACATTATATCTTTTCACATATGTGCATTTCTTAACATCTTAACATTTGGTTTTCTACTTGCAAGTGATTATAATTTGCAAAGACTATGACACCATCCGTTCGTGCCCTTCAAGTTGCCACCACTCCTTCCTGACGCCGTATCTGCACCAAGGCCCTTCATACCTGTTTGCTCTCATCCCCATGTTTATTTAGTAGAGTTGGCAGACTTAGGGAGAAAGAGTGGTTATCAGAAATCAGATTTTTGGGACTTGGTGGGCGTAGATTTCAAAAATCTTCTTTCTCCCTATTGTTCACAACAAGGGCTAATCATTTTTCAACCTGGACTCACCAACTACTTGAAAGAAACTAATGTTGAGTTACCCTTCTTTTTCCACTGCTAGCTTGTTATTTTTTTGAATACAAAGGATTTCACTTTACAGGATCATGATATGTTGTTCAATCTACCTCTGTTTGCCAAAACAAGCGGCAGTAAAATGGAAGTGGTGGAAAAAGCAACTGCCAAGAGCATATCTTTGAAATTGATAATCTTCTCATGATTATCATTATGAATGTTTGTATATATGTTCTAGACATCCATATAGTGCTAACTTTTCATGTCTTCTTCGAAGTTCTTGAAATGACTACTATTTTATGCCCTATGTTTTAGAAAAGGCTCTTTCACAAAAACCTTTCTGTCGATCAAGGTCGAAGGATAAAGTAAATACAATGCTACAATACTTTATGCATTATTTACAGAATCTTCTCCTTGTCTGTAACCTATTGCTGATAACATTTTTTAGTTTCATCCCTTATTTCTCATTCTCGCTCTTTTTTTTTCCGCAGTTATTTCAGGAAAAGATAAACAAGTTTCTTGCATATAAGAGGGCTGGGAAAAGTTTCAATGCTGATTTGCGTAATAGAAAGGATTACCGAAATCCTGACTTCTTGCAGCATGCTGTGAGATATCAAGATATAGATCAGATAGGGACTTGCTTGAGTAAAGATGTGTTTGACCCTCATGGGTATGACAAAAGCGACTACTATGATGAAATAGGTCAATAACAGTTCCTTTGTCTATCCTTTGATTTAAGATGAAGTTCTTACGCATTTTCTAAAGCCTGTGATTAAGTGATTGAGTATTTTATCTTGTTCTTAGTGTTTTTTGATGTGTATATAGTATTTGCAAGTATTTGATACCTGACCAAACAAACTTCTATTCCTAGGGTGTCAAATATGGTCATGACATTCATTATAAACTTTTTCTTTGTTATAATTTTGAAATGTTGATAACTAGAACAGATAACTATGGTGTCAGATATAGGATTTGAGATAATTTTTAAGTAGGCTATTGATCCACATATTTCCTACTGTTAGCTAACTGATGCGTCTTTACCAAAAAAAAAAAAACTCCTGGATGATTTTGATCTATTTTATGAATTTGGCATTGGGTGATGAGTTTATTCTAGCAGGTTAGGAGATATGCAGTTAACTACTTGAATAGATATGGCCTTCAAATAAAATATGAACAATGAGAGTGGAAACATATTGGGAAATATCATAAAATTTTAGGAGTAATAAAAGTCAGGAAAAACACATGGGAAACACTAGGGTAATATGTGATTCTTTAGAATTTTGTCATATGTTAATCACTTGTATAACGTGCTGAAGTGTGAACTGCAATTTTAGCTCGATAACTGGCAAGAAGGACAAATGTTCAACAAGAGAAAAAGGTCTTCTTTTGTTTCCGTTGAATTATTCAGCGAGACCAAACTGTTGGCAAAAACTGTCGAGAAAGAAGTGACCTAAGTCATGGTTGAGAGTATGGCATGACAATGATGGGAGGGGATGAGACAATCTATGATAAAGTGGCATGAAGCTAGTGGAGGTGGAGAAGTGGGCCAACATTCAGCAGGGATGACAAGAATTGGATGTAGGGATTCTATGCCTCAGGTCAAGAAAAGAGATATCCAAAGGAAACCAAGTATTCATGCCTGACCCTTCTTGTGTTAAACTTGGATACAGAAAAGAGGCCCAGGGGGATTTGGTTGGCTATATAAGTAGCTCCACTGACTCACTACATCGATGCTGAGTCATTTCTGTCTGTTATGTCATTGTTACTAAAAAGAGTTGGAGATAGGGTTTCTATGCCTCAGGTCAAGTCTAGGGATATCCAAAGCCAACCTAAGAGAGTATTGAGGCCTGTCTTTTCTTGTGTTAAACTTGGAGAAAGAAAAGAGGCCTAGCAGGGTTTGCTTGGCTACATTGTTACTTCTTCTTGATCATAGTTGTCTTTGCAGATTGTGCTAGGCATGAACTAAGTGCTTGTGATCGTGAAGCCCCTGGCGAGAGGGATCGATGTGGCATTAATCGATGGTCAGGAAGAACTGTTTTCTTTCTCTTCAATTTGGCGTGCCTCACTTTTGTCCCATCTTTCAGATGCATTATGGATCTTACCATTTGATAAAGTAAATGATTTACTGTCGGCTGAGTCTGATTAGCCGGTCAAGCTTACCAGTTGATAAAGTAAGAGCACTCCTGAACAGAGACTTGATTCTACTCTTATTACTTTTCATGATTTATCCCCATGGTTTAAAGAACTAAAACTGAGTGAACCTATGAGCTAATAGGCACCACCTAAATGTTTCTCAAGCATGTCAGAAACATGTCTCCAGGCCTTCTTACAAGGTCTACTTTCTTGGTAAATTCCGTTTTAAGAAATACGTGTCGAAGTTTTATGCGAAAAAAGGTGGAAGAAATGATACATTAGTGCTTCTTATGGAGGAATTAACAATGGTGACTAGAATGTAATCTATGAGGGGACATAACAAACCTGCTTAGAAGGCTTGTTTCTTTCTCCCCTTTAACCAAAGCAAATTAAAATCATTTCCGAAGGCTTATAAGTTTTGGGAAACTTCTCTGGATGTTTCTGCTGTTTTTCTTCGTCAGGATATCGAGTAACTGGAAAATGTCTTCTTTTTTTCCTGGAAAATGCCTTTTTGCTAGAAAATGTGCTTTGCTGCAATCTGGAATATAGCTTTGCATGCTATTTTGTTGCATATTTCTTTTCCGTCACTGTTTCTGCCTCTTGCTCTCTTTGTTATCATGGTTAAGAGATGTGCATGCATGTATTACTACAAATGTTGGTTATCTTGCTTGTAAATTATGATCTCTCACAGCAAACTTGTTTTGCTAAAAGAGGCTGATATGAAGCGTGAAGTGGAAAGGAAGGAGCAGGAAAGGAAAAAAAGTCAGAAAGTTGAGTTTGTTGCAGGAGGCACACAACCTGGAACAGTTGCTCCGGCATTGAAGATGAGTATGCAGATCCCAGGTACCAATTTGTTTATGTTTTTTTTGTGAATGATAGACAAGATTTTGTTAGTAAGGTATTTGGTGCCCATCTGCATGTTATGGGAGGCTTTAACATCAAGCTGGTTCTAGTCATATTTGGCAATTTCTTTATTGTTCATCTCCTCTTCAATGTCAGTTGCAGGTGTTTCAGCTGCTGCCACTGGGGTTGTGCAGCCAGTTCCAAAAGCTGTAGATGCCATAACAAAAGATATTAGACAAAGCAAGAAAACAAAGTGGGATAAGGTTTTATTTGGCTTACATTCATGATGCCACGCATATATTCTGGTTTAGAGATGAGATTTAGAATATCACATTGAGTTTACCTTTTTTTATTGCTTTTAGATTGATGGTGATGTAAAGAATCCAATGCATACCGGAGGGCATGATAATCTTTCTACAGTTGGTGTGCATGCAGCACATTTATCAACTGCTAATGCTGGTGCTGGATACACTGCATTTGCGTAAGTTTTACTAGTGCGACGCTGCAATTCTCTTCTTTGTGGATGATGTTATAAAAAGTTTAGTTATGCTCATAAACCGATATAAAATGGGTTGACTATGAAATTAATTTGCTAATGTTTATGAATTTCTTAGTTTGTCATCTGGGGTAACCGGTGGTTGAGTCGTGAGCCGGGTATTATCCCACATGTTTATTGTTGTGGTCCATTGATTACAACCATTTAATTTATATGATATGTCCTTGATATTTTTAGTATTCAAAAATTATGTGGGCGAGTAGGGATGTATTTAAACATCATGTAGCATATTAATCAACTTGAAAAATTTCTAGAACATTAATGAACTGATGAAATCATGATAGTGAGGGTTTTGAGTGTGTATCATCCTTTCTATCTCCTGCACTTCTTAAACCTTAATATGAGAAACAGATTCTTAATGTATTCCCTATTGT
Source organism: Phoenix roebelenii (assembly GCA_025769935.1). NCBI lineage: Eukaryota > Viridiplantae > Streptophyta > Magnoliopsida > Arecales > Arecaceae > Phoenix > Phoenix roebelenii. The sequence goes on along the minus strand of JAOXJJ010000725.1, from coordinate 6,758,374 downwards.
AACCATCAAGCCTTGTACCAAATGTCTGAATTGTGCTTTACAAATCCCTTGCGACAATCATTCCATTAAATGATTAACAAGAATCAGATGTCTGACCATGGTCTACACTAAATCCTCCATGTTTTTTTATCTAAAAGCTTCAGAACTGACATCTATTAGGTTTTTATGTGAAGATTTAATTTTGTTCCTATTTCACTTTTATACTCAAATGAATTAATTTCAACGCGTTGCTCCCAATCATATAGAGGGGAACCTTGGCGCAATGGTAAGGTTGCTCCGTAGTAACCTGCAGGTCATGGTTCAAAACATGGAAATAGACTCTCTGCTCGTAGGGGTAATCATGCGTACATCTTATCCTCTGTATACCCTGCAGTTGCAGGAGTCTCATGCAGTAGGCCGCCCTTTTTCCACTCTCAATTATATGTATTCATATTCTTGCTATATTATGTTTCTTTTTTACCTTACGATTCCCGTGATATCACCCATCTAATACAAACTTAATTAGTATTGGAAAATGGTTTTTGGCATCCTTCTGTGCTTAAAATTTAAATCATCATACTTCTACCTATTTGCAGGGTTTTGTAGTGAAGTTGACTTGTTTTTAGGGTTCAACATTGTTTGGGAAATGATGAAAGCAAACTAAGGTTAATAATTTCTCCCATTGCATGTCTTGCTAGTTTTTCTTTGGAGAACCATGACAGCTTTTCCGTCCAAAGTCACCCTTTTTTTTGTGGAGCCAATATCACTTTTACTAGTTCCAGATTTTACCAAATCAACTGCGGCTTGGTGGAAGTGGAGTTAGCAGTTGGGAGGAGGGAATAGGTGGTTTCTAGGTGGAGAGATGTTTAACTGGTCAGTGGTAATGGGGATGGTCTATGTCAGGTTCAAATGCTTAGCTATGGTTTGAGAGTAGCAGCTGTAAGTGAAGGAGTACAAAGAATGAAGTGGAATAAAAGAGATAAGGGGTAATGAGGCTAAAAAAATGAAATTTTGAGGTTATATGAGAATCCGTAGGTAGTCTCATGCTACCTATTGATTTATGTTTTAATTGGTTTTACACATTCCACTAGGCTTCTATAGCAGTGATCAGCGAAAGAGAGGATATATTAAAGTGGAAATGAAGTAGAGACATTGGAAGGCCAAAGGTGAAGGTTGACATTCAGGAGGAGTCCAAGGACTTGTTCCACTTCCTCATCCTGATCCAATGCATGGCTCCAAGTGAGTCACTGGAGTGTCAGACCAAGGATTACGAAAATTCATAGGGCTGCCCAGGGAGTTTATGGTGTCATATCACACAAAAGATGCTTGAGAATTGCAGCCCTTAAGAAAAGAGAGGTGTATGGATATATAATGCTTTTATTTATGAAAGTGAGGAGGTGCGTGGATGTACAATACTTTTACTTTTGAAAAGAGAGGAGGTGCATGGTTTATCTGGGGCTCTAAAGCCACTTGACAGTTGACACTCCTAGGATTTGTACAGGGATTTAGGAATCCATAAAGGAAATGAGCAGGCCAAGAGATAAAAGCAAAACTGAAGAATGCTTTGGTTGGGTGATGCAGAGTGGACTTAAAAAACTGATGTGATCCCTAATAGCATCTGATGGTTATGATTTATGATGTCATACTACTTAGTCTTGGACTTATGAATGCTCTCCCAAGGTTGCATTGCCTGCTAATCTTCTCCTCCTCCTCCAAGTTTTGCTTTGGTGCTGTAGCGAGAGGCTAACTGTTGTGGGTTCAGTTAGGTTCCGTCAAGAGAAGGTTTTTTTTTTTTTATTGGTTGGGGGGCGGGGGAGGCACTAGAAGAAAGTTAAGAACTTTAGTGTGGTGACTGAATGAAGCTCTTTCCCATTTTATATTTATCCCCTTCAACTTATTCTGAAAGAATAATGATTGAAATTAAATAGCATGCAAATTATGTGACATGATCCTTGCTTTATTTGAGGTGATTTTTTGCTTTTCTTTTGAGTGCAGAGTGTGTATTAATTGAGGTGAGGATGCTAAGTGATTTTCTAGAATGCATTTGCTGGACTTCTTCATGTTCTATTATCCATGAAGATCCTGTGCATTTTTGATTGATTTATTGTTTTTATGTGCTATATATTATTTAGTGGTAATTAGCTTTTACGTGGGTGTTGGAAAACCTCTTCTAAACTATGGCAGATACTCCTTACCAGCTCTAGGTTTGACTTTTACATATGCCTTTTCAAATGTACGGTACATGGTTCCTTTATGATGGCATGTCGGAGAATTTTTGGATAAGTGATGGGTTAAGTATGATGCGGGGGAATTGGGTGGCCAGAGACTTCACAGGAATTTGAACTTGATGAGGATCACAAGTGGTATGTCTAGCTGGGGATTGTTTGGAGTTTGCTTCTCTAAGTGGCTATTGGAAGAGGATGGGACCAAATTTAGCAAAGTAAAATGTAAGTTTGAGATTTTGTCAGGAAAAAGCGATGCGGTGACAAACAATGCATGCTGCATGAATTAAGAAAACAACACTAATTTAGTTCCTTCAAATTGTACATAGCATACGCAGCCGTGCAAAGGTGATCCAGTAGAATGGAACATTTTTAAATGCTTGATGTGGCAAATTAGAGAACATGTCAATGGAGAACTTCACCTTTATGAGTAATGGTATTCGGTAACTGCAGTTATTACATTTTATTTATAACTGATCTAGCATATGTGTGTTAGTGTCCCTTCTTAGAATCTTTTTTGCACTCAGCAAGTGTAAAGTACTCAATGAATTGATGAAATATTTCTAACGTTTCACCATCTAGATTTTGGTTGCACTTTAGGCTCTGACTAGGGTCATGGGCTTCTTGTACCTTGGTCATAATATCCGCCGACATCAGTAAGTAAAATGTAATATCAGGTTGTTCGCCCCAGAATGGATTAGATCCTATATATTGAAAAAGAAAAGATTGTAGGTTCTTATAGGATTGACGGACCTTTTCTGCATACCATTTAATAATACAGGCAATTTGCTGTGAACAATTATAATCATCATGTTGTTTTAATATTGCAACTGGGAATGTTGCTCTTCTAGATCATTTTCTTTTCGTCTAAAAGAAAGTTATCATATCATAAATTGCAGGCAACAAAAGAGGAGAGAAGCTGAAGAAAAAAGATCGAGTGAGAGAAAGTTTGACAAACGATCGTGACCTGGTTGAATTTCATGGAGATCTTCAGTTAAGTTTTATTCATTCAGACAGTTCTGTATCATTATAGAAAGTGTCACTTTGATACCTTGCTAATGAAAATGGTATCCAACTGAGATGAAGTCATCTTGTACAGCTCAGTTGCTCTCTCCAGTTTCAATATTCTTTACTTCTAAAATTTATGCGAGCATTACTTAAGCATAGCTTATTGAGGCAGTACTAAAACTCTTTTTACAGGAGAGAACCTTCTGGCTGGACCATGGTAGTTGACTTTGGAATGTACTCGGAAAATTTTTCCATGCTCAGATGTTTCATCTTGTTTCGCATCTTTCCCAGGCACAATGTTGATAAAGTTGGGCTGGCGGGATAGGCCTATGAACTAAGCTGTTGGTAAGTTGCAAGAACTATATCTGTCAACCAGTATAATAATAATAATTCTTGTAAGCTGATATAGCATGTAGTTTGTGGTGCATAGCCAATTATGGCTGTTGCAGCATATGATGTTCGCACAAGCTATAAAGCTTCATTTTTCTTTATTTTCTTTAGACCCAAATGAACACACTCAGCTTTTCATGACACCCGTTCGGCACAAGTGAGAGCACGATAGTTCATGTACCAAAAAATAAGAAAAAAAGGCATGATATTTGGGTAACCCCGGAATGTATTTTGAAGGCCAGTCCAATTTGTTACTCACCAGATGGGGATGCATACCGGTTAATCAGCAGCGCATGACCATGCAGGGGAACCAGTGGGAAAAAGAAGTTGAACTATTGCTTAAAATAAACGTAAAAAAAAAAAAAAAGAAAAGAAAGCCAGCAGGAACCTTTTACAGGTTAATTGGCAGACAATGAAGATTCAGGGGAACCAGTGCGAGAAAGGTTTCAAATGCTGTTTAAAATGGAAGTCAGAAAAAAAAGAAAAAAAAAGCCTGCAGAAACCCATTACATGTTACCTAGCAATTTATCATGTTTTGTGCTCCTGCTAATGAAACTTGGGGACAGCTTCCAACTACTATTTTTCGCTTCATGCTTATCTTTTGTTTCTAAAATTTGTTGCTCCTTGTCAGAACTCTGATTGGTTGATTCAAGATAAAGGATGCTTTACGGATTTCATCATAGATCAATGCCATTTGTTCAAGCATGGGCTGAGACGCTGAGTTCATGTGATTGGTGGTCGACTCCTTTAAAGATGGGCGATATTTAAATTTCCAACATTTTTGAGGTTCTTCCTTTGTTTTGATACAGTTTATGAGGTTCTCCCTTACTGCAATTCTATTAAGGCAAATCGATAACCAAGGTGATCCGAGACCAAAAGTCTAAGCCCGATGTCGAGGTTGTTAGAGAATGTAGGTTGCCCAAAGTAATCTTTTTTGCTCAACTGTGTGAAGATACGCTTAACCCTTAAGCAAATGGTCGGTCGAGAATATCTCAAATAATTGAAAAGCATGAGGTCCCGCCCCCACCTTATCTTGATTGGAATGCTCTACTAGTATAGAAATTCATGCATGCATGCACAAGCAAAAAATGTTCCATTCAGGAAAAAAAAAAATCTATGTATACATAAAGAATAAAATTCGATCCTACTAAATTAGATTCAAATAAGTTGTTTAGTAATTTGTTTGCTCAATATATATATATATATATATATATATAAGAAAAATAGTTTTTTTTTTCGAAGGGGGGGTACGCACAAAAGGATTCCAAATTAAAAAAAAAAAATCGCATGTATTTACCACAATTTCAACTGAACTTTGAAACTTAATTACTCCGATTAGGAGCAGATTTTTCCATAGCTACCATGCGAATACTCATAATCAATTATTTTTTTGAATTTCTATTTTAGCTTTTGAATTATTCGATATTCGATTCAACTCATGCGCTAAAATTCACCTCATTTAATGTTAAAATAAAGATTCAATCCTATTAAACCATTAATTATTCGATATTTGCTTCAATATTAAAATAATATTAATATTTAAAGTTAAAGTTAAAATAGCATTTAATGTTATTGGTAGGATGATTTTATGAACTTAAGGTGAGCTGCTATTTTGCTTCGAGTACTATGTGATATACAAAATAAAAATATATGCTACTATTTATTTTAAATTTATAGCTATAGATATTATTATTTCATACAAGCGATTGGGAGGGTTAGAGTACCGGTTGATGTCACAATGATTGAAGAGATTGAAAGGGCTAATATAGCGCTATTTTTCATAATTAATAAGCTAAATAATTTTTTCTATTATTCTTTAAATTATCCATTTGTTATTATAATAAAAAAGATTGAAGTGGTTTAGGTATAAATTGAAAGTATCTGAAGCCCAAAACTTGATTGCTGCAGTTTGGAATAGGGTTTGTGAACTTAACACTAGTTACTTATGTTTTCATAATATTAATGAGATATTGGACCAAAATGGCCATCAAGAATTAGATATATTCCACTTATAATTTATTTTTCATTCTATTTTTGAAAAATTAGTTATTCTTCTATTATGTACTGTGCAGGTATCATTTTTGTAACTTTTTAGCCGATGGACGTTGAATGTCTCAAAAGCAAGAGGTCCCACCTCACCTTATCATGATCAGAAATTTCTTTCATGCTTCTCTTCCCAGAATCCGCTTTTGTTGGCACTGGATCATATCCTCCGAGGTAGACCCTTTTTCCTTTATTACAAACATCATTAGGTCAAAATACTCTAATCAAAATGCGAAACACCTCAGCTATCCAAATGCTTTTTGCTAGCTTCCATCCAAAACGATGCTATTCTACCTACCTTGTGATGACGTTAACGATTCATACGATTAAATAATAGTGTATTCACGCAGCATGGTAGAATTATGAACTTCTCTTTTAGGGCATGTTTGGTAAAATCTCATGCATCCGGCAGGATAGGCGAAGAGAGTGTGCACCGGGAGGTGATAAGATTGGAACTCCCAAAACATTTCAGGTCCCACATTCACTAGACTTTGGGAGGTTTGAGGCAAATGGGAAGAGGGGGGCCCTACTCATAGACCCTTTGGATTAGCAAGGGAAAAGAGGGGATAAGATATGATTGACAGAAAAAATAAAAAAAATAAAAAAAATAAAAAAATCTATATAGGAAGCCACTTTCTCACGGCTGAAAATTATGAAATTTTTATTTTTTAAAAAAATACCCTTAAAGTATCGTGATCTTTTTAATAGCTATTAAAATTATCACAATATAAAAAAAATCATGGTAATTTTTAGTAGTTATTAATATATTTTTATATTAATATATTAAAACTACCACAATAAAGTTGTCCAACTATTAAAAATTGCTGAAACACTAAAAACTCAACCCAATAAGGCTTTGTTTGGCGGAGCTTTTGGTGGGTCAGAGACTCAGAAAGTACTTTCTAACCATCCAAAAGTATTTTTGGATGGAATAGAGGTATTTGGCAAAAAAATCAGAAAGCTGCTTTATATTTGCCATAAAGCTACAATAGCTTTTTGAGAGTTTGGAGCTTCTTTAGAAAAACACTTTTAGGTCGCGTTTGGCAGAGCTGTTGGTAGTAGAGCTTTTGAAAATAAAGCCTTTTTGAAATAGAGCTTTTATAAAAAAAATATTTGTTGTTTGGTAACTATATTTCTAAAGTATTGTGGAACTTTAATATGTGTTTGGTAAACAAACTGACCATGAAGAACATTACATAATATTATACAACAGAGCATAATAAAATATAATATGTATTAATATATAAATATATGATATAGCATAATATTACTATAATATAA
>JAOXJJ010000725.1:6738799-6749902 GCA_025769935.1 Phoenix roebelenii | reverse complement strand
ATAAGAGTTCATTTGAAGATGTAAAATGATGAATAATGCCAAAAAATACTTTATTGATTTGTCAATTCATTTACAAATTTCAATCATCAACATGCTGACGATTGACATTTAGGATACAATTCCCAACATGGAGATCCATGCAGATGAATAAATGGAGAGTTTTGAAGTGCTTTGAGATCTGTGTAGTGGATCATCTTTAACTATAGGCCATATATTAACGATGCTTTGAAATCTATGCTTGGAGATTTTTTTCGCACGAAAGATTATTTGAGACTCCATCCCATTCAATATATATCAAGGGTATTTTTTGTTAGATTTTTTTGGTTAAATAATGATTAAAAGTTTTTATACTTAATATATATATATATATATATTTATATATAGGGTAAGATGGGAGTATGGCTTGGATGGTTGGTGTGTTGGTTTGATTTGGAGGAGGTCGTGGGTTTGACTCTTCATTCCCTCCTTTTTATTCTCACGTGGAGGATTTATTCACGTCAAGCCTCTCATTGGAAGCAGCTTGGCTACTTCGTTGCTCATCCAAGGTCTCGCCCGTGCTCGTCCGAAGCGGGTGGGAGCACCAAGGTGCATGGGCCGTGCCTCGCACCCAAGGCGCGATAAGCCACGTCGTTTCCTCACTTGCACCTCTTTGCAACCGACCTCGCATCCGCTGGCCCTACTCCCAATATTTTTCAAATTTTTTTACCAGTTTTGACTGTTGGATCAGTTTTTGATCGCGTCTGTCTCGAAGAAGTCTATAAATAGATCTCTTCGAATTAGACAGAGGATATAATTGAAAGTAGAGAATTTCTATTCTCCCTTTCTACTATTTTACTTTCAATCAACGGGCTTGCTGCATCCTGATTTTGGGTTCGAAAGTCTCTTTGATCCGTGTAAATCATTGAGGCAGAAGGAACTTTGCGAGAGGCTGTTGTATCTTAAGAGTAGAACGTCATCCAAGCCTAATGCACTATAAGGCGGCAAAATCTACTTCAAGAAAAGTGACCAACATACCGCGCCTCAGCATCTCGGGTTCCATTTTTTCACTTTTTTTATTTATTTTTTTAAGCCTATTTCTGCCTACTATTTGTTGAAGTAGAATATTTTAGATTTTAATTTTTTTGGGACAGTTTTTTCCAACATTCTTGAAGTAGATTTCCTACATATAATAGGCTAGTACTTAGAGTTACCCCAATGGCCAATGCAAGTGACCTGGTTTCTCCTAAAAAGTTTAATGGAAATAACTTTAAGCGTTGGAGACAAAAGATGGAAATCTTCTTAACCACACTTGGGTTATTTTCCATAATTTTTGACTCTCCTCCAAATGAGGAAGAAAATGAACCAGCTAGAACTTGTAATTTGGAGGAATTTAAGAAGAAAGATTACCTGTGTAGGGGAAGGATTCTATCCTATCTTTCTGATCCCCTTTTTGATATCTGCTGCACTTTTAAAACCTCCAAGAAGATTTGGGATGATTTTAATAAGAAATATGGTATTCAGGATGCCGGAATGGACAAGTATACTGCTAGTCAATTCCTGTCTTATAAAATGGTTGACACCAAGCCCGTAGTTGACCAAGCCCATGAGTTAATAGTAATTTATCATGAATTAGGCTTAAGGGCAATGGGTATTGTTGGGGGGAAAATGGATTGCCCAAAACACATGAATATATCGCCGGCAAGTGATGGCGAGCACAACAGCAGCGACCTCGAGGCGTCCGACCTCAGAGCTCGCAGCCTTGCGGCCTTACTCTCGGTTAAGCTAAGCCTAATCAACCTTAAGCCCAAAGGAGACCCAGTCAAAGGATGAAGTAGATCTCTCCACTCCACCGGAAATCAAGCCTCTCTCCCCCTCATCCGGGATCCAATCCGCGATCTCCGCCCCAGCAACTGTCAACAATTAAATGCACACGATCTCAATGAACTTCCAGCCAGCCCAAAATCTCAGGCCATCCACAGCAACTCATTAATTCACACGATCTCATCCAATCATCAACGGCAACTCATTAATTCACACGATCACGTCCAATCATAACGGTAACTCATTAATTTGCATAGTCACGTTCAGTCATAGGTAACTTATACACCTCTCTTATAAAAAGGGATGATCATATTTTTCAGGGGACACACTCTCTCTCTCCTTTTCAGGAAAAACCTCCCTCTGACTTAAGCATCGGAGGGTTGGCGCCGGACATCCCGTCACCGGCTTCTTGCAGGTCCCCCGGAGGATGCAGCCCGCTGATGCACCACCTGTTGGAGCTCCTCCTCCTCAGCCCACGGTCGCCCCCGGATCCAATTTCCAGCAATAGTTGGCGCTAGAGGAAGGGATCAAGTCGTGACCATGAAGCTAAGGAGTAAAGGAGCCTCCAATAACTCTCGGCGTCGTGCACCAAGTCCTGACCACTCAGTCCAAAACCCACCACCAAGGTCTCAGGTGAATCCAGCCCCCCAAGTCCAGCTGGAACAGTTCAACACACTGGTGCAGCAAGTCCAGGCCCTGGCAGTGGCATTCCAAAGCCTGCAATGCATGGAGGCCCCCCTGTGCCGCCTCTGCCGATCCCGGTCCGATCGGCACTCCTTTCGTGTTCTAAGGCCAAAATCCCCATGACTCCTTGAAGGTCAACAATGGAGAGCGGTGATGTTACCAGGATTCAACCCGAGCGTCTCCCTGGAGGGAGCCGCTAGGGAAAAACCAAGATAAAAGGCCCCAACTCTCGAAGGCCGAGTCGGCCCCGGGTCAACTGGTACCGGGGTAGACTGTTGTGGCAGTCTCTCAAGGCGGAGAACTCAATAAAAAGGTCGAGAAACTTGAGCGCCAGATCCAGGCGCTTCAGGACCGGAAGGCAAGGCGTGAGGATGATTTTGAGTTCACGACCAAGTCACCCTTCTTCCGCTAGATTGAAGACGAATCAGTGCCACTGAGGTTCAAAATGCCTCAGATAGAGCCTTACAACAGGACCACCGATCCCCTAGACCACTTGAAGAGCTATCGAGCCCTTATGGCGTTGCAGGGGTCCTCGGAGGCTGTGCTTTGCAGGGCTTTTTCTGCAACCCTCCGAGAAACGGCTCAGCTTTAGTTCTCCGGCCTAAAGCCGAGCACTGTGTCCTCCTTCGAGCAGCTCGATAGGCAGTTCGCTGCCAACTGACACCAGCAACAAACGTCAGATTCTCTTCTCGACATCAAGCAAAAAGGAGAGTCCCTTAAAGACAACATTGACCATTTCACCGCTGCAACCTGGGAGGTCTGCGAGCTCGATCAGTCGATCGCCATGTTCCCGCTGAAGATAGAAGCTCGATCCTACAAATTCCTCTTCTTCATCGAGAAGAATTTTTTCGCCGACTTCACCGAGATGCTGGCTCGAGCTCGAAAATATGTAAAGGCCGAGGAGACTATCACCTTCAGACGGCGAGCAGCTGAGCAGGCCCTAAAAGGGCAGAAAAGGTGCTACGAGGAGCGCGGTCGTCCGAGAAGCCGGTCTCCCCGTCGAGAGAAGAACCTGCCTCATTTGAGGACTCCACCTCGCCAGCAGGCGCAACCCCTTCCGAGGTCCTCGCCTTGGTGGATATCCCGCCTCGGCCACGGATGCCTCTGGAAAGGTACGGAAACTATACTCCTCTCAATGCACCCTGGTCATAGATCCTCATGGAGATAGAGGGTCGAGACTATTTCCAACCTCCACTCTCGATGCGGGAGTCTGAAACCCAGCAGCACTTCAGAAAGTATTGCCGCTTCCATCGAGACCACGACCATGACACAGAGGAGTGCTTCCGACTCCGAGATAAGATCGAGACACTCATTCGCCGAGAGGTGCTCAACCGGTTCGTGCAGAACCAGCATGATGAAAGGAGGCTGGTAGAGAATGTTGCGCTGTCTGAAGATCAAAATGACAACAGGCCCGTCGCTAGCATCATCAACACTATAGGGAGAGGCCCGGCCGAAAGGAGCTCGGCTGAAGAACTGACCAGGAGAAGAGCCCCTCCGAAGCATCAGCGCATCTCTGAAGCTATTTCATTCTCAAACGATGACTTAAAAGGAGTTGAGACTCTTCATGATGATGTTGTGGTCATCTCCATTATCATGAATAAATTTGATGTAAAGTGTATTTTGGTTGATAATGAAAGCTCGGCGAACATTTTGTATTATGATGCTTTCCAAAGAATGAGGATGACAGAAAGCCAACTTCGAAGGATGAATGCTCCACTAGTCAGGTTCACCGGAGATTCTGTCCCGGTTGAAGGTGCGATCAACTGGCCTATCACCGTTGGGCTCGCCCCTCGAGAATGCACCATGAGGATGGACTTCCTTGTGGTCTGCCTACCCTTGGTCTATAATGCCATCCTTGGGCGACCAAGGCTCAATGCTCTCCAAGCCGTAGTCTCGACATACCATCTACTCGTACGGTTTTCTACCGAACAAGGAGTAGGCGAGGTTTGTAGGGACCAGATGTCAGCCAAACAATGCTACATGGCGACCCTTAAAGCAAAGTAACTGGCCAAAATGCCAAGCCGAGTAGAACAATCAGCCGATGCGTCAGCCCAAGCTTCGGATCAGGCGTTGCCCATCGAGATCCTGAAGGTATGGGATGATTCTAAGAGGGAACGAGCAGAACCTGATGTGCTCCTTATCCAAATTCTCTTGAGAAGAGATTGTCCGGAGCTAACCATGCAGACCGGCTCCGGCCTGAGACCCCGTGAGTGGGATCGCCTGATCGGGTTCCTCCAATCCAATATGGACGTCTTCATCTGATCGTCCATGGATATGCCGGGAATAGATTCCGAGGTCATGGTCTACCAAATCCAGGTGAAACTGACCTACAAGCTCGTAAGGCAAAAGAAATGGAGTTCTGCACCGGAGCGACAGCGAGCAGCAGCTGAGGAGGTCGACAAGCTTCTCGAGGCCGGCTTCATCCGAGAGGTCTCCTGCCCAGATTGGCTCGCCAACGTAGTCCTCGTAAAGAAAGCTAATGAAAAATGGCGCATGTGCGTGGACTACACCGATCTGAATAAGGCTTGTCCAAAGGACAGTTTTTCCTTTTTCAGGATCGACCAGCTTGTCGACTCCACCTCGGGACACCAGCTGTTGACCTTCATGAATGCCTTCTCGGGGTACAACCAGATTCGAATGACGTCCGAGGACGAGGAGAAGACAACCTTCATCACAGACAAGGATCTCTACTGCTACAAAGTGATGCCATTCTGGCTGAAAAATGCCGAAGCAACATATCAAAGGCTGGTCAGCCAAGTCTTTAAAGATCAAATAGGCTGAAGCATGGAGGTCTATGTGGACGACATCCTGGTGAAGAGCCAGATAGTAGAGCATCACATCACCGACCTCGATGAAGCATTCTCTACTCTCAGAAAGTAAAGCTCAACCCCACCAAATGCGCCTTCGGAGTTACCTCGGACAAGTTTCTCAATTTTGTGGTAACCCAGCACGGAATCGAAGCGAACCTCAAGAAGATCCGAGCACTGCAAGAAAATGGTGCCACCAAAAACTTTCAAGGAGGTACAATGACTCACCGGATGAGTTGCAGCCCTGGAAAGGTTTGTTGCCAAGTCAGCCGAATGGTGCCTCCCGTTTTTCAAGATCCTCAAGCGGCCGAAAAACTTTATGTGGACAGAAGAGTGCCAGCAAGCCTTTGAAGAGCTTAGACGCCATCTTGCCTCCCCTCCACTGCTCACCAAGCCTCAGCAAGGCGAGCTCCTTTATCTATACCTGGCCATCTTTTCGGTGGTGGTAAGCTCGGTCCTGATCCGAGAAGAAGATAAGTCTCAAAGACCAGTATATTACATCAGCCGAGCCCTGAGGGATGCCGAGACCCAATACTCCAAGCTAGAGAAGATAATCTATGCATCGCTCACGTCAGCCTGAAGGCTCCGATCTTACTTTCAGGCCCACACTATGGCCATATTGACTGACCAGCCTATAAAGCAAATCCTGCAACGGTCGGATCGTGCGGGAAGAATCGCAAAGTGGGGGGTCGAGCTCAAAATATTCAACCTCGAATACAACCCAAGACCGGCAATCAAGGCCTAAGTGCTCGCTGACTTTATCGTAGAGTGCACTTTACTGGATGATCCCGAACCCGAGCTCACACCAACAGAGAAGACCTCGAGGCAACCATGGGTTCTACATGTAGATGGCTCCTCGACCTCGGGAGGTAGCGGAGCAGGTCTCATCCTCACTAGCCTGGACAGGGTGGTTGCAGAGCAGGCCCTACGCTTCGAGTTTTCCGCCTCGAACAATGAAGCGGAGTACGAGACGCTCATCGCCGGGCTAAGGCTGGCAAAGGAGCTGAAGGTCGAGAGCCTAAAGGTCTTCAGTGACTTCCAACTGATCGTGAGCCAGATCTTGGAGAATTTCGAAGCGAGAGAGCCATCAATAAAGATGTACCTCCAAAAGGTACGAGACATTTCCTCCACACTAGGCTTCTTCGACATCCAGCACATTCCCAGAGCGGAGAACACGAGGATGGATCAGCTATCAAAACTTGCAACCTTCCGCATGAGCTAACTCTCGAAGACCACAGTACTCGAGTACCTCCAAGCACCCAGTGCCGAGGAGCCTGAACCAGTTCTCTGCATCGAGACTGAACCAAGCTGGATGGACGTGTTCGTCAACTACCTGCAGAGCGAAGTCCTCCCTGATGACGAGCTCGAAGCCCGCCGGATCAAGCATCAGGCTTCTTGATGCCTCCTGTACGAAGGCAAGCTCTACCGTAGATCATTCACCTCTCCCCTCCTCAGATGCCTCGACCCTTCAAAGGCGGATTATGCCATGCGAGAGGTCCATGAAGAGATCTGTAGGAACCACTCAGGGGGTCGGGCCCTGGCCCATAAGATTATACGCCAAGGACATTATTGGCCTATACTTCAAAAGAAAGCCGTGGACTTTGTCCAAAGATGCGATCGGTGTCAGCGAAATGCCAACATTCAACACCGACCCTCAATCCCACTAATCTTGATCAGCACCCCTTGGCCATTTGTCTAGTGGGGGATCGACATCTTGGGTCCATTTTTCCAGGCCACCGGACAGAGAAAGTTCCTCATTGTTTCCATCGACTACTTTACCAAGTGGGTTGAAGCTGAACCGGTAGCCCAAATCTCCGAGCCAAAAATGCATGACTTCGTCTAGAAATCAATAATCTGCAGGTTCAGGCTTCCCCGCATCCTTATATCCGACAACGGCCGCCAGTTCGACAATGTCCGCTTCAGAGAGTTCTGCTTCGAGCTCGGCATCGACCATCGTTTCACCTCAGTCGCTCATCCGCAGACGAAGGAGGAAACCGAGGTGACAAATCGCACCATCCTTCAGGGGCTCAAAGCCCGACTCGACTAATCCAAAGAGCAATGGGTTGAATATCTTTACAATATTCTCTGGGCCTACAAAACTACGTTTCGACTTTTCACCGGCGAAACCTCCTTCAACCTGGCTTACAGAACGGAAGCCGTCATCCTCTTAGAAATCGGGCTCCCGTCACTAAAGATAGAGAACTATGATGCAGCCTCCAACCCATCCCAGCTCAAAAATAACTTGGATCTCCTTGAGAAAATAAGGAAAACTGCTCAAATCCGGATGGCAAGATATCAACAGAAAGCGGCGCAGTACTACAACTCTAGGATAAAGGTGAAGCTCTTCAAGATGGGAGATCTCATCCTAAGGAAAGCTGAAGCTTCTCAACCTACCGAGCAAGGGAAGCTTTTCAATTTATGTAGTCGAAGACAGGAGTTTGTAGATTGCACAAGTAAAAGCCAACTCAGACACAAAGATAAATTATAAAAAGCATGCATTTCATTGATATAAAGCCCCAAGGCTGAGTACAAAGTTTGATCTGAAGGCCGACCCACATAGTTGAACAATAGCAGCAATGACCGACTCACTTACAGAAAGAAAAGAAAAAAAGGCTAAGTCCTAAGGCATCTCTGGAGCAGGAGTGGCCTCGGCATCGACCTCAAGGTCATCCACGATGATCATGTTGGGATTCTCAGCAGGAGCCACCCCGGGGTCCTCCGCTGGTCCGTCTCCGCGAGCATCGGCGGTGGCCTCGGTCGGGGCTTCGCAAGGGGCCTCGGGAGCAGCTTCAGATGCTCCTTCAGGAGCACCTTCGACGACTTTTCCAGAAGAAGCTTCCCGAGCAGTTTGCTTGGCCACCTCGATCTCGGCCTCGACAGTCTTCTGTTCAGCCTCAGGGCTTGCAGGCGCGCTGTCGATCGCACCGTCATCCTCAAAACTCCGAGCTCGCTTTCGTCCTCGATGACCCCCAAACGAGGCTGAAGTTTGTGGAGGTCAAGCTTGGGGCAAATCCTCAGCATCTGCCTCCGAAAATCCTTGAAGGCACAGATGAGCTCGTCCACCGCTTCCTCCTCTATCAGTTTGCGGAACTCTTCGGATTCCTGAAAAATTTGCACCGCATTCGGGGCTTGCTCCAGCGCCCTCCTTTTTCGAGCTTTGAGTTGCTCGATTTTCAGCTGAAGGACCCCCGCCTCATACTTGTGGCCAGCGATCTTGGAGCGTGCATCGACCCAATGCGCCTCAGAGGCATGGAGCTCCGACCTGGCTAGAGCATGCGAGGCCTTCTCTTCTTCGAGGTGCTCAATTGCAGATCGTAGCTCGGCCTCTGCAGCTTCCATCCTTGCGGTGGTCTTCCTTTGCGCGGCCTCGGCCTCATCGAGCTTCCTCTCAGCATCCTCCTGCCCCCTCTAGCTCCTCCGAGCCTTGTCCTGATATTCGGACGCCACGGTGACCAACATGTCGACTTCGTGAAGATGCTGTAAAGAAGAAAAATAGGGGTGAGCAGAGGTCAAGAGTTCAAAAGGATATGAAAGTTAAAGCAAGAAGCTAACTTACCCGGATGGCGGAGCAGTAGGTTTGATCAACAAGGCTGTCGAGGTCAAGAGTTCAAAAGGATATGAAAGTTAAAGCAAGAAGCTAACTTACCCGGATGGCGAAGCAGTAGGTTTGATGACAAGGCTGCTGATATCGACAGCCTCGAACTCGGCTCAGTCGATCAAAAACAGTGTGCAATGTTGCTGTCGTGGAGGGTCGGGTCATCCTTGTAGATTGACCACTCCAGGCAGAAGGGCCTCCTCTTAGAGCGGCTCCCGACCCTCGATGAGCTCGGGACATCATCCCTTGAAGAGCTCGGGAGGTTGGGCCTTACTAAGCTCGGCAGAGAAGAGCTCGGGACCCCGAGACCGCTGCCCGACTCGGGACCTGAGCGTCGCAGGAGAACGACCTGGTGGGGTTGCTAGGAGATGGGGGTCGGGCAAGCTAGGAATGCAGGATCCCTCGCGCCCCTGGAAGAGCTCGCACGCTTGGCAGGGGGAGCTTCCTTTCGGATGAACTTGGAGGTCCCGACCTCAGGGTCCCCCACCTCGGTGGGAGCAGGAGTCAAGGCCAGCCTAGCCTTCTTCCTGGGCACGGGATGAGCCCCGCCGGCCTCGGCAACCCTCTTTTTGTACCTAGCGAGGAGGGTCGTATTGCTGGTCACCATCTCTACAATGTCTGAAGAGGAGAAAAAGCTCAAGTGTCATATTAGCATCAAAAATGATAGTGAAAAAGAAAACGAGCAAAGCAAAGGACGGTGAAATAGGGGAGGAGCAGTATAACCGTCCTTACCCTCAGGGCGCGCCGAGCTCAGGCCAACGTTCACCAGGGCCTCCTCGCTTAGGAGGTCGTTCAGAAGGATATCTCCTCCGAGGCTATGAAGAGCATCGAGAATCCTTTACTCGTTCACCAAAAGCTTAGGGGGCTTGTTGATGGCCCTAAGCCAGGGCTGCTCCCACGATGGGTCAAACTCCCATGTGCGCTCGAAGGAAAGGAAGAAAATTTTTCCTTCCACCCACGAATGGAGGAAGGAGCACCTCGGAAGAATGGCCTACTGCCCCGAAGGGCAAGGTAAAGCCATTCTCTATCCGTAAGGTTGGATTTCAGCATGAAACACCAGTGGAAGACATTTACCGAGGCCGGTATCCCATGTGCGAGACAAAAGAATAAGAAGTCGACGATGGTCTGCCATGAGTTCGGATTGAGCTGCACTGGAACAAGCTGGTATGCTGCCAGGAGGTCGTTCACAAACCCGTGCAGAGAGAACTGCAGGCCAACCCAGAGTGTCTTTACGTACACTCCAATCCGACCCAATGGAGGTCTAGTCACCCGGTCATCTGGTCTTGCAGGCTCCAGGCGGAACCCACGCCGGGGGAAGAACTGGGCCCGGATCAGATCCAATTCCTCCTTGGCCAAATTTGACCCGACTATGTCTGGGTCGCGGTCCATCTCTGATGCAACCTCCCTCCTACGAGAAAGATCCACTCCGGAAGATGAAGCACCGCCTGACGTTGCTGTACTCACCAGATAGAAGAAAATAAAAAAGAAGGAAGAAAGAAAGGAAAAATGACGACCCTCCAAGCAAACGTGGGTAAGAGACCTACTATGGATTTCACTGAGAACGCTGACGGCCGAAAGTGAAGGGTCAAGGCGATCACCAGGAAACGCCTTGGAACACCGTGGGAGGAAACTGAGCAATGGAAGAAAAGAAAGGTAGAAGAAGGTCGAAGAAGAGGACGAAAGCTGTGGCAGCCAAATGGGAGCTTTTAGGGCTAGGACGAGGTTTATATAGACCCTCCCAATGGCCCAGATCGACAAGGCCAAATTTCGCTTTCCGTCTAAATTGCACCACATGTCGGTCTCAAAAACTGAAGCAGCGTATCAACTTGGATCGACGTTTAAAAATAGAATCGAAGCGGCATCCCGTCAGATCCCGGAGCCTCATCATGAACCCATGGCTCGAAACTGCCTCGAAAAGCAAAACGGCGTCGCCTCGTGCTCTCATTAAAGATGCCCCAAAAAGCGCGGAATGGCGGAGTAATTTAAAGCTGTCTGATTCCACCAGCGTGATAAAAATAATTACTTCCTTCGCCCGAGTTCGTAAACGACTCGAACTCAGAAGTTAGGGGGGTAGTGTTGGGAGAAAAATGGATTAGACCAAGATGAAACTTGATTTAGGCTCAGAGGTGTAGCCCGAGTTATTTGAGTAATCAAATCGAAATTGATTAACCAGTCGGTGTCTAAGGTAAGTTTGGCAGTTTTGACCGGTGGTTTTTA
>JAOXJJ010000725.1:6719504-6738699 GCA_025769935.1 Phoenix roebelenii | reverse complement strand
CGTAACCCAGCCCGGCCCCCTTTTATGGACCGTGCTAGGCACGACCCGTTACTGTAGCAATCGGGCCGTGCCAGGCATGGCCCGCTTCGTGGCCCGGCCCTGGCACGGCCCGCTTCGTGGCCCGGCCCGGCCCAATGCCCATCTCTAATTGTTTCTCTTTTTTAGCAAATGAAATTGGACTAAATTTATTATTCTATAAATTTCTTGAAAAATTTTTCGTTGTCGGCTTCGTGATATTGTGGGCAATACCCTATGGTAACATGACCATGTCATGCTCCAGATCTGGGGCGTGACAAAAGTAAGTCTTGGCAGCATTATGTGATTGATTATTCTTTTATGGTACAAGGGTAGGTTGGTCATAACATAATTTTATGTTACTGTGTAATGGTCACGTGTCACAACTTTGTTAATGAAGATTAATTGCATGACTAGTTTGGAACTATTTATAAAATCGAGGAATCTTTTTGAAACCTTTTAAAGTTGAGGGGGTGTTTTTGAGATTGGTCGAAAGTTGGAAAAGTATCCCTGTAATTTTTCTTTATCTTTTCATGTTTTCTTTTCTTTTATTTATATTCTTATAGTAAATTGATTTTATTATTAATCATATTTTTTAGAGGCTTGTACTTTAAGTTGTCAGGCTTGTCTAATAGTATAAGAGACGTTGAATTGCAAAAGTTAGATACGTAGAGCCATGAAGATTAAACTAACTCTAAACTCTAGGACCTAATTAAATTTTAAAAAAAGCTTTTATAAATTTTCAATAGAATTTAATAAATCTTAAATATATCTATGTACATATAGTTTAATTATTGGACTTATTAGGATATATAAACCCAAGTGGCAAGGTCCAAGGTATTCTATTTTTTGATGAAAAATAATCTTATTCCTTAAATAAGAAAAAGAGCGAGTATAAGTTTTATGTAGTAAAATCAGTTACATCTTTTTTTTGCAAAATTTCCTTTAATAACATAATTTTTATTACTTATATTAATATTATTAAAATGCGATCAAGGAGGTACAACGGCTCACCAGAGGAGTTGCGGCCCTAGGAAGGTTTGTCTCCAAGTCGGCTGAACGGTGCCTCCCGTTCTTCAAGATTCTCAAGAAGCCGAAGGACTTCCTATGGTCGGAAGAGTGTCCGCAAGCCTTTGAAGAGCTTAGACGCCATCTTGCCTCTCCTCCACTGCTTACCAAGCCTCAGCAAGGCGAGCTCCTTTATCTATACTTGGCCGTCTCTCCGGTGGCGGTAAGCTCGGTCCTAGTCCGAGAAGAAGATAAGTCTCAAAGACCAGTATATTAAACCAGCCGAGTCTTGAGAGACGCCGAGACCCGATACTCCAAGTTGGAGAAGACTGTCTATGCACTGCTCACCTCGGCCCGAAGGCTCCGACCCTACTTCCAGGCCCACACTGTGGCCATACTGACCGACCAGCCTATGAAACAAGTCCTGCAACGGTCGGATCGTGCGGGGAGAATCGCAAAGTGGGCAGTCAAGCTCGAAAAATTCGACCTCGAATACCGCCCAAGGCTGGCAATCAAGGCCCAAGTGCTCGCTAACTTTATCGTAGAGTGCACTCTACCGGATAATTCCGAATCCGAGCTCACACCAACAGAGGAGACCCTGAGGCAACCATGAGTTCTACATGTGGACGGCTTCTCGACCGTGGAGGGTAGCGGAGCAGGCCTCATCCTCACTATCCCGGATGGGATAGTTGCAGAGCGGGCCCTACGCTTCGAGTTTTCCTCCTCGAATAATGAAGTGGAGTACGAGGCACTCATTGCCGGGCTAAGGCTGACAAAGGAGCTGAAAGTTGAGAGCCTAAAGGTCTTCAGTGACTCCCAACTGATTGTGAGCCAGATCTTGGAAGATTTCGAAGCGAGGGAGCCGTCAATACAGAGGTACCTCCAAAAGGTACGAGACATCACCTCCAAACTAGGCTCTTTCGACATCCAGCACATTTCCAGAGCGAAAAATGCGAGGGCGGACCAGCTATCAAAACTGGCAACCTTCCGCATGAGCGAGCTCCCGAAGACCACAGTGCTCGAGTACCTCCAAGCACCTAGCATCGAGGAGCCTGAACCAGTTCTCTGCATCTAGACTGAACCAAGCTGGTTGGATGCGTTCGTCAACTACTTGCAGAGCGCAATCCTCCCTGATGATGAGCTCGAAGCCCGCCAGATCAAGCGTCAGGCTTCCCGATATCTCTTGTACGAAGGCAAGCTCTACCGCAGATCATTCACCTCTCTCCTTCTCAAATGCCCCTGCCCTTCAGAGGCGGATAATGTCAAGCGAGAGGTCCATGAAGGGATCTGCAGGAACCACCTAGGGGGCCGGGCCTTGGCCCACAAGATTCTGCGCCAAGGATATTATTGGCCTATACTTCAAAAAGACATCGTAGACTTTGTCCAAAGGTACGATCGGTATCAACGAAACGCCAATATTCAGCGCCGACCCTCAGTCCCACTAACCTCGATCAGCGCTCCCTAGCCATTTGCCCAATGGAGGATCGACATCTTGGATCCATTTTCTCAGGCCACCGGATAGAGAAAGTTTCTTATTGTCTCCATCGACTACTTTACCAAGTGGGTTGAAGCTGAACCGATAGCCCAAATCTTCGAGCCAAAAATACGGAACTTTGTCTGAAAATCAATAATCTGCATGTTCGGGCTCCCCCGGGTCCTCATATCCAACAACGGCCACTAGTTCGACAATGCCCGCTTCAGGGAGTTCTGCTTCGAGCTTGATATCGACCATCGTTTCACCTTAGTCACTCATCCGTAGATGAACGGAAAAACCGAGGTGACAAATCGCACCATCCTTCAGGGACTTAAAGCCAAACTCAACCGATCTAAAGAGCAATGGGTTGAAGATCTTTACAATGTTCTTTAGGCCTACAGAACTACATTTCGACTTTCCACTGGCGAAACCCCCTTCAACTTGGCTTATGGAACAAAAGCTGTCATCCCCTTGGAAATTGGGCTCCCGTCACTAAGGGTGGAGAACTATGATGCAGTCTCCAACCCATCCCAGCCCAGAAATAACTTGGATCTCCTCGAGAAAACAAGGAAGACTGCTCGAATCCGCCTGGCAAAATATCAACAGAAAGCGGTGCAGTACTACAACTCCAGGATAAAGGTCAAGCTCTTTAAGGTGGAAGATCTCGTCCAGAGAAAACCTGAAGCTTCTCAACCTACCGAGCAAGGAAAACTTGCCCCAAACTGAGAGGGGCCGTACCGAGTTGCTCGAGTCCAGCGGCCCGGAGCGTACAAGTTGGAGTCCTTTGAAGGGACCCCAATTCTCCGAAGCTGGCACTCCAAAAATCTTCGAATGTATTATCAGTAAGCCTCTCAAGGATCTTCCGTATTTGAGAACACAACCAATAGAGTATTTATCAAGGTCTTCTCTTAATTATTCAACACTTCTTCTAATGTTAATCTACTTGCGGACTTCAGAATGCCCCTAAGATGATTCAAGCCCTTGAGGGAACCTAACGACCCTCGACAAAGTTTGGGATGCCCCGACCAAGCTCGGGATGCTTCACCGCGTCAATTTCAAGCTCGATCTCCATCTCCAACAAGACCTCGACCAAGCTCGGGATGCCCCGACCAAGTTCGGAATGCCCCGCTGAGCCGACCGTGAGCCAAGTCTCCCTCGGCCTCGGAAAGCATCGCAGAGTCGACTGCGAGCTCAGGCTCCCTCGACCTCGCGCATGATCCCCCGACAAAGCTCGGGATGCCCGGCTGAGCTGATTGCGAGCCAAGTCTCTCTCGGCCTTAGGAAGCATTGCAGAGTCGATCGCGAGCTCAAGCTCCCTTGACCTCGCACATGATCCCCCGACAAAGTTTGGGATGCCCCGCTAAGCCGACTATGATTCAAGTCTCCCTTAGCTCCGGGAAGCATCGCAGAGTCGACCGTGAGCTCAGGCTCCCTCGACCTCGCACATGATCCTCTGACCAAGCTCAGGATGCCCCGCTGAGCCGACCGCGAGCCAAGTCTCCCTCGGCTTCGGGAAGCATCGCAGAGTCGACCGCGAGCTCAGGCTCCCTCGACCTCGCGCATGATCCCCCAACCAAGCTCGGGATGCCCCGCTGAGTCGACTGTGAGCCAAGTCTCCCTCGGCCTCGGAAAGCATTGCAGAGTCGACCACGAGCTCAGGATTCCTCGACCTCATGCGTGATGCCCGACCAAGTCCAGATCATCGACCAAGTTTGAGATGCCCCGACCAAGTTCGTGATGCACCACCGCGCCAATTTCAAGCCCGATCTCCCCAACCTCAAGTCTCCTCGAATAGATGCCCGACCATGTCCGGAAGCCGAGCCCAAAGACTTGGCGGAATTCTTCCGGAAGCCAAGCCCAAATACTTGGCGGAATTCTCCTGTAAGTCGAGCCCAAGGACTTAGCAGAATTTCGCTAAAAAATACTGGAATCGCCTGTGGAAGCGAACGATGCGCGGAGTTCAATTCATGTAGTCGAAGATAGGAGTTTGTTGATTGCACAAGTAAAAGCCAACTCAAACACGAAGTGAAATTAGAGAAAGCATGCATTTTATTGATAAAAAGCCCCAAGGCTGAGTACAAAGTTTGATCTGAAGGCCGACCAACGTAGCCGTACAATGGCAGCAATGGCCGACCTCATTTACAAAAAGAAAAGGAAAAAAACCTAAGTCCTAAGGCATTTCTGGAGTAGTAGGAGCCTCGGCATCGACCTCGAGGTCATCCACGACAATCACATCGGGATTCTTAGTAGGAGCTGTCCCGGGGTCCTCCGCTAGTTTGTCTCCGCAAGCTACTGCAGTGGCCTCGGTCGGAGCTTCGCAAGGGGCATCGGGAGCAGCTTCAGACACTCCTTCTAGAGCACCTTCGGCGACTTCTCCAGATGGAGCATCCTGAGCAGTCTGCTCGGCCGCCTCGATCTCGGCCTCGACAGTTTCCCGTTCGGCCTCAGGGCTTGCAGGCGCGCTACCGATCACACCATCATCCTAAGGACTCCTAGGCTTGCTTTCGTCCTTGATGACCCCCAAATGAGGCTGAAGTTTGTGGAGGTCGAGCTTGGGGCAAATCCTCAGCATCTGCCTCCGAAAATCCTCGTAGCTGCGGATGAACCCGTCCACTGTTTCCTCCACTACCAGCTCGCGGAACTCTTCCGACTCCTGGAAGATTTGCACCACGTTCTAGGCTTGCTCCAACACCCTCCTTTCTTGAGCTTCGAGTTGCTCGATTTTCAGCCAAAGGACCCTCGCCTTATACTTGTGGCCGGTGATCTCGGAGCGGGCGTCGACCAGACGCGCCTCGGAGGCATGGAGCTCCGACTTGAACAGAGCGTGTGAGGCCTTCTCCTTATCGAGGCACTTGACCACGGATCGCAGCTCGGCCTCGGCAGCCTCCATCCTCGTGGTGGCCTCCCTCCGCACAGCCTCGGCCTCGCCGAGCTTCATCTCGGCATCCTCCTGCCCTCTCTAGCTCCTCCGAGCCATGTCCTGACATTCGGACGCTACAGCGACCAACATGTCGACTTCGTGAAGACGTTGTAAAGAAGGAAAATGGGGGTGAGCAGAGGTCAAGAGTTCAAAAGGATATTAAAGTTAAAGCAAGAAGCTAACTTACTCTGATGGCGGAGCAGTAGGTTTGATCGACAAGGCCACCGATATCGACGGCCTCAAACTTGGCTCGGTCAACTGGGAGCAGCGTCCAACGGAACACCTGGCGCACAATGTTGTTGTCGGAGGGCTGAGTCGTCCTCGTAGACCAACCACTCCGGACAGAAGGGCCTCCTCTCAGAGCGGCTTCCGACCCTCGACGAGCTCGGGACATCGGTTCTCGATGAGCTCGGAACATCGGCCCTTGAAGATCTCAGAAGGTCGGGCTTTGCTGAGCCCGGCAGAGAAGAGCTCGGGACCCCGAGACCGCTGCTCGGCTCGGAACCCGAGTGCCGCAAGTGAACGACCTGGCGAGGTCACTGAGAAACGAGGGTCGGGCAAGCTGGGGCCGTAGGATCCCTCGCGCCCCTGGAAGAGCTCGCGTGCTCGGCAGGGGGAGCTTCCTTCCAAATGAACTCGGAAGTCCCGACCTCAGGGTCCCCCACATCGGCAGGAGCAGGAGTCGAGGCCAGCCTAGCCTTCTTCCTGGGCACGAGTCGAGCCCTCCGGCCTCGGCTACCCTCTTCTTGTACCTGGCAAGAAGGGCCGCGTTGCTGGCCACCATCTCTGCAACATCTGAAGAGGAGAAAGAGCTCAAGTGTCAGATTAAGACCAAAAATGATAATGAAAAAGAAAACGAACAAAGCAAAGGATGGCAAAACAAGGGAGGAGCAGTGTAACCGCCCTTACTTTCGGGGCAAACCGAGCTCAAGCCGACGTTCACCAGGGCCTCCTCGCTCAGGAAGTCGTTCAGAAAAATATCTCCCCCAAGGCTACAAAGAGCATCCTCTACTCATTCGCCGAAAGCTTGGGGGGTGTGTTGATGGTCTTGAGCCGGAGGTTCCCCCACGATGGGTTGAACTCCCATGTGCGCTTGGAGGAAACGAAGAAAAATTTCTCCTTCCACCCATGAATGGAGGAAGGAGCACCTCGAAAGAACGGCCTACCGCCCCGAAGGGCAAGGTAAAGCCATTCTCCATCCGCAGGGTTGGATTTCAGCATGAAACAACAGTGGAAGACGTTTACCGAGGCCAGTATCCCATGTGCAAGGCAAAGGGATAAGAAGCCGACAATGGTCCTTCACGAGTTCGGAGCGAGCTGCGCTGGGACGAGCTGGTATGCCGCCAGAAGCTCGTTCACGAACCAGTGCAGAGGGAACCACAGGACGGCTCAAAGTGTCTCTACGTATACTCCTATCCTACCCGAAGGAGGTCTAGTCATCCGGTCTTCCAGCCTCGTAGGCTCCAGGCGGAACCGACGCTGGGGAAAGAACCGAGCCCGGATTAGATCCAATTCCTCCTCGGCCAAATTTGACCTGACTCCGTCTGGGCCACAGCCCATCTCCGATGCGACCCCCCTCCGAAAAAGATCCCTACCGGAAGATGAAGCACCACCTGACATTGCCGTACTCACCAGATAGAAGAAAATAAAGAAGAAGAAAGGAAGAAAGGAAAAATGACGGCCCATCGATTAAACATGGGTAGGAGACCTATTGTGGATTTCACTGAGAACGCTGACAGCTGAAAGCGAAGGATCAAGGCGATCACCAGAAAATGCCTCGGAACGCTGCCGGAGGGAACTGAGCAATGAAAGAAAAGAATAGAAGAAGAAGGTGGAAGGAGAAGACAAAAGCTGCGGCGGCCAAATAGAAGTTTTTAGGGCCGGGACGAGGTTTATCTAGACCCTCCCAATAGCCTAGATTGGCAAGGCAAAACTGTGCTTCCCGTCTAGATCGCGCCGCGTGTCGGCCTCGAAAATCAAAGCGGCGTATCAACTTGGATCGGCGCTTTAAAAGCAGAATCGAAGCAGCATCCCGTCGGATCCCGGAGCCTCATCATAAACCCGCAACTCGAAACTACCTCGAAAGACAACTCGTGCTCTCATTAAAGACGCCCCGAAGCACGCGGAACGGCAGAGAAATTTAAAGCTGTCTGACCCCACCGACGTGATAAGGACAATTACTTTCTTCGTCCGAGCTCGTAAGCGACTCAAACTCGAAAGTCGGAAGGTAGTGTTGGGGGAAAAATGGATTGGCCAAAACACATGGATACATCGCCGACACGTGATGATGAGCACAACGGTAGAGACCCTCGAGGCACCCGACCTCGAGGCGTCCAACCTCGAGGCGCTCGACCTGAGAGCTCGCTGCCTTGCGGTCTTAGTCTCGGTTAAGCTAAGCCTGATCGACCTCAAGCCCAAAGAAGACCCAGTCAAAGGACGAAGTAGACTTCTCCACTCCACCAAAAATCAAGCCCCTCTCCTCCTTATCCGGGATCCAATCTCGCGATCTCCGCCCCAGCGACTTTCAACGATTAAATGCGCACGATCTCAACAGACCTCCAGCCAAGCCATCCATGGCAACTCATTAATTCACACGATCTCGTCCAATCATCTACGGCAACTCATTAATTTTCACGATCACGTCCAATCATGATGGTAACTTATTAATTCGCACAGTCACGTCCAGTCACAGGTAACCCCTACACCCCTCTTATAAAAGGGAAACATTTTCTTCTAAGAAGGGGATCTTTTGGACACAATCTCTCTCTTTCTCCACAAAAAAATTTCCTCTGACTTAAGCATTGAAGGGCCGACGCCGGAAACCCCGGCTACTGGCTTCTTGCAGGTCCTCCGAAGAATACAGTCTGCCGATGCACCACCTGTCGGAGCTTCTCCTCCTCAGCCCGCGGTCGCCCCCGGGTCCAATTTCTAGCAACACTACTTATGATATTTGATGAGCTTATCGTTCCATTTGCATCTCCACCACCGTCCTCTACAAGGCTATCCACTACAAATATTTCTCCCCCCATCACTCTTCCACCTTTATTACCTACCGCCTCGCCTCCACTAAACCCAACTCCTCTTCCATCTCTTCTTTACCGTATGGAAACTCGCCATCAAACCCAAGAAATGCACATATGATACTACCTGGTACCCACTACCCAAAGCATTAGTCGTTGATTATTCAAATGGTGTGATTTAATCAACCGCATTTTTAGTGGCTATCAGGTAAGAAAGTGAAGAAGAAGAAGAAGACAGTGAACTAGAGGAAGATGGAAGCTCTAGGTTAAAAGAAAATAAATAGTTCTTCTTAATTTCCTCTTTACAGTGGATATACACTCATATATATATATAGGCCTGTAGCCATATAAAAAAGGAATCAAATGAGGATCAATTAATTACTTTTGACAGAGAACCAAAACAAACAAACAAAATGATTGTATCTGAATCAATTGTGCCAATTTGAGTGGAATTTCGAGTGTTTCCACAGTGCTCTTGAGCGTGCCATGATACGCTACGAAATTACTGTAGCAACATATGGGAGGGGCTGGGGGCCAAGCTATTCAGAGTTTTGAGACTCCCCCTCAAGATGAGCATAGATATTCAGAGTGCCCATCTTGGACAATAGAAAACTTAGTCTAGCAGTAGGTAGAGCCTTTGTAAATATGTCAGCCAATTGAACTTTTGTAGAGATATGTACTGGAATGATCATCCCTTTCGGCACCTTTTCTCTAACAAAGCGACGATCCAATTCAATATGTTTTGTTCTTTCATGAAAGATAGGATTCTTGGTGAGGTGGATTGCTAACTGGTTATCACAAAATAGAAGAGTTGATCGTTTGTGCATCTCATTGAAATCTTTTAACAGACTTGTCAACCAAACGATTTCACAACTTGTGTTGGCCAAGGCTCGATACTCGGCTTCTGCTAAAGATCTAGATATTGTGGGTTGTTTCTTTGATTTCCAACTCACTAAGGAATCACCAATGAAAATACAGTAACCTGTGATAGATCTTCTGGTTTCTGGGCAAGCCGCCCAATCAAAATCACTGTAAGCTTTTAATTGTGCATTAGATTTTGAAGAAAAGAATACCCCTTGGCCTATAGTACCTTTGAGATATTTTAAGATTCGGTGGGCTGCTTTTAAATGTATCTGTGATGGCTTATCCATGAGCTGGCTCAGTACACTAACCGCATAGGTTATGTCCGGCCTATTGATTGTAAAATAGATTAACCTTCCAATTAATCTTCTATAACTCATAACATTTTGCAGTGTATCTTGAGATGTATGACACAATTTGTGATTAACTTTTATGGGTGTATGGACAGCCTTGCAACCGAGCAGCCCTACATCCTCTAATATTTCAAGGGTATATTTTCTTTGGCACAAGTGAATTCCATCAGATGTTCTTGCAATCTCAAGTTCCAAAAAATATTTCAGAGGTCCTAAATCCTTCATTTTAAACTGAGATTGCAAGTATGTCTTAACAGAATCAATAGCAGCTATATTGTTACCTCCCACGATAATGTCATCCACATATACTAGGAGTGCAGTAAAATTATTTCTATCATGCTTGGTAAAAAGAGAGTAATCTGATGTAGATTGTTGGAAACCAAAACCAATAAGAAAGGATGAGAATTTGGAATACCAATGCCGTGAAGCCCGCTTGAGTCCATATAAGGATTTGTATAATTTGCAAACCATCTTGGCACATGGTAGAGACTCTCCCTTGAGCTGGTAACTTGGTGGCAATTCCATATAAATCTCTCCGTCCATATTTCCATTAAGGAAAGCATTGTGGACACCATTTGGTACAAAGACTAACCACGAATGGCTGCTAATGCAAGGAAGACCCAGACTGTGCTGATTTTGGCAACCGGGCTAAAGGTTTCTTGATATTCTAGTCCTTCTCTTTGAGTATATCTTTTTGCAACCAAGCGTGCTTTGTATCTGTCAATGGCACCAGTAGAAGTAATTTTTACTTTGTAAACATATTTACATCCAACTGTCTTCTTTCTTGGGGGTAATGCAGTAATAGTCCAAGCATCATTTTCTTCCAATGCATTCAACTCTGAATTCATAGCATCACGCCAATGTTTATGTACCACAGCTTCTTCATAGGATCTTGGTTCTTTTGTGAGAGAAAGTGAAAGGGTGAAAGCCTTATGAAGTGGGGATAGATGTCTATAAGACAGGGAGGTAGCCAAAGGATGACTGGTAGAATTCTGAGAGAAAGTGTCTTTGGTATTTGAGGTGGCAAATTGATAGTGGCGGTCATGAAGATAGGTAGGAGGATTTCTAACTCTACTGGACCTTTTAAGTGGAATGGTAGAGTTTATTGGGTCATTAACAAGAGGGGTATTCTCAGTAGAGGATTCAGGTTCTCACTCATGAGCATTCACTGACCTGGGCGAAGAAACAAAGTGTCTAAAAGAGTTAAAAGTCAAATCTGTGTCATGAAAAGGAGCTGGGATAACTAGATTATCAGGATAGGAAGACTGCATATGCATGACAGAATTGGATGTATGAAAGGAAAAAATAGACTCATGGAAGACAACATCTCTAGATATAAATGTACTTTGATTGTCTAAGTCATACAGCTTATACCCCTTAACGCTAGCAGGATAGCCAAGGAAGATGCATTTTTTGGCTCGAAGATGGAATTTGGACCTATTGTGTTGAATGGTTGAGGCAAAACAGAAACAACCAAATACCTTTAAATGATTATAGGATGGAGTTGATGAAAACAAAACTTCGTATGGTGATTTATTGTTCAGAATTGGAGTTGGCATTCAAGTGATGATATATGTGGCTGTAAGAATTTTATCTCCCCAAAAATGAATTGGAAGAGATGCTTGAAAAAGTAGAGCTCTAGCAACTGAGAGAAGGTGTTGTTTTTTCTTAACTACTCCATTCTGTTGTTGGGTATAAACACAAGTTTTTTGATGAAGGATTCCTACAGAAGTGTAGAAATCTATCATGTTAAATTCCATTCCATTATCAATCCGAATATGCTTGACATGAGTTTTGAATTGGGTTTGCACCATATGAATGAAAGCTTGTAAGATAGTTCTTACTTCATATTTCAATTTCATAAGGTAAACCCAAGTTACACGACTATAATCATCCATAATAGTCAAAAAATAATGGAATCCTTGAGTAGAAGGATGAGAATAGGGACCCCATATGTCACAGTGAATGAGAGCAAATGGAAAGGAAGTGGAAATTAAGCTTAAAGGAAATGGCTGCTTTTCTGTTTGCCAAATGACAAGTGGTACAATGAGTTTGTTTATTGCTCTTTATATGAGGAATATGAGACTGAAGTAAAGTCAGTCTCTGATTAGACAAGTATCCCAATCTGCAGTGCCATAAAAAATTTTGTTGCTTTGGTTGTGTATGCTTGGGAGTTGAAAGGTTGGTTGCTGGTCTTGTGTTCTAGAAGAGTATGAGTCGGGTAATGTAGTCCCTCATGCATCCTAGCTAGACCAATCGTCTTCCAAGGAGATTGGACCTGAATGAAATAGAGATTATCTAAGAAGATAAGGCAGAGAGATGAATGGTGAGTAACGTTACTAAGGGATATTGAAAGTGAAAGAAGGAACGCAAAGAACATGCTCAAGAGTCAGAGACTTTGAAATTTTGACTATGCCTATGTGTGTTACATCGGCTCAAGAACCATTAGGTAGTTGGACAAATGCTTTTACTTGATGATTTATAGAAGTAAGGAATGTTGTGGAACAGACCATATGGTCTGTTGCACCAGTGTCAATGATCCAAGGTACTTCATGAGTTTTATGTGGCCTATGATCCATAAGGAGTGTAAGATGTGAATGATGCTTGTATGAAAATAAAGAAATGTCTAGCACATGTATAATGCTAGATAGGCAGAGACTTGTACCAGCCATATTTGAGGAAGCAGAGGCTGAAAGTTTCAGTGGCCGACTTTGGTGTAGGAAGGATAAGCTACTGCTGTGATGGAGTAAAGGCTCAACTGTCGTACTTCAGAATTGACGAGTGCAAAAAGCTGCTGAATTTGAGTCTGGGTGAGAGATGGTTGAGGTGCTTCCATAAGACCTTTCTTCTGAGTTGGAGAGATGACCTGGTTTGCTGAATAAGGTACCACAGATTTATTATTAGCAGGAGAAAACTTAGGCTTAGCAAACATGAAGTTAGGAAGAAACCCAATAAGCATGTAGCACTTTTCTCGTATGTGCCCAGATTTTCCATAGTGATAGCAGGTGAGATCTGCTCTGCCCTTGTTTTTTCGATTTGTTAAGAATCGCTGCAAGTGCAGAAGATTATGATGCAGGGAATGGCAGAGCACGAGCCAGTCCTTGTCTTTCCTCTTTTAATACTAAAGAAAAGGTTTTATCCAGACTTGGTAGGGGACTCATGAGTATAATTTGATCCCTAATAGTGTAGTCCCATTAAAAATTGAAAAATGTAATTGAGTTCTAGATTTTCTCCTACTCCTTTGAGTGCATCACATATACAATGGACACAAGAATAATACGGCAGAGGTCTATAATTTCGTATCTCTTCCCATATAGCATTCAATTGGGTGAAGTATTTGCTTACAAAAAAGGCTTCTTGAGTTATTGAGTTAAGCTGCTGTTTCAGTTGATAAATCCTCAAATTGTCTGGTGCAAAGCGGGATTTGAGTTTGTTCCATACCTCCTTTGCTGATTTGATGAAGAGAACGTTGCATGCGATCTCCTTTGAAACTGGATTTAGAATCCAGGCAAGGATGAGATTGTTGCATCGTAGCCAAGGAACATATAAAAGATCTAATTTTTAGAGTGGAGATGCTTCCATCAAGAAATCTGAGCTTGTTCTTGATGGAAATGGAGAGGAAAAAGGATCGGCTCCATGACAAGAAGTTTGAACTAGTTAATGGAGGGGTGACGATCACAATCTGGGCATTATCAGTATGATGAAGGAAGAATGGGCTACTTGGATCTTCAGAAGGAGCAGAAATATGAGCTGGTGAGATGGCTGAGGCGGAAGAAATATAGAAACCTGCAGCCATTTTGGCTCTGATACCATGTAAGAAAGTGAAGAAGAAGAAGACAGTGAACCAGAGGAAGATGGAAGCTCTGGGTTAAAAGAAAATGAATAGTTCTTCTTAATTTTCTCTTTACAGTGAATATACACTCATATATATAGGCATGTAGCCATATCAAAAAGGAATCAACTGAGGATCAATTAACTACTTCCTACAGAGAATCAAAACAAACAAATGGAATGATTCTAACTGAATCAGTTGTACTGATTTGAGTGAAATTTCGAGTGTTGCTACAGTGCTCTTGAGCGTGCCATGATACGCTAAGAAATTACTGTAGCAGCATATGGGAGGGGGTGGGGGCCTAGCTATTTAGAGTTTTGAGATATCAAGTGTTCAGAATGGCATACTCCTAGGAAAGCAGAGTTGGTGTAAATGGATTTTTTGAATTAAATGGCAGCTAGTTGCCACCATTGATGCCATAAAGCCCATCTTGTAGCTAAAGGATTTAGCCAGCAACCTGGAGTAGATTTTGGAGACGCATGTAGCCTGGTTATAAACCCACAACAATTCAAGTTGTTCTTGATGCAGAACCGGAATGAAACCCAGCATGGAGCCTTGATTAAGCGTCTTTGTTGTAGAAAATCTGGTTTAGTTGAGATCTTGTTTAGTTCAAATTGGTTTCCAAAAAAATCTGGTTTAGTTGACTCCTTGTTTAGTTCAAATTGGTTTCCAAATTATATTTGTTTAGCTCTAATTTTAGGCTTAATTAGGAGTCTATTTTGATTAGGATTTGATTAGGGATTTAGGGGAGTTGTGGCCATATAAAAAAGTTGTAAAGGAGCGTCGTTCTCCTTCTTCTTCATTATTGTGATTTCCTTCCGTGAATGAAAAAAGGACCAGAAGCTGTGTTTGAGCCCAAAGAACTCCCCTGATTCCTGTGTTTGGCTGTTTGAACTCAACCGCGGAACGGCGGAAATTATTTCTCCCACGCTCACCGCACCAGTTCTCTCTCTTTCTCTCTCTCTCTATCTCATGTTTAACCTTCTCCAAATTGACATTGAAAAAGCATTTATCCATGGTTTTCTCTAGAAAGATGTTTACGTGGTTCAACCACAACAGATTGTGCATCCAGAGTATGCTTCTCATGTTACCAAGTTGCACAAATCTCTTTATGATGTAAAATAGGCAATATGTGCTTGTTATTCTCAGCTTAGTTCCTGACTGCTGGAGCTTATATTTGTTAATTCTGAATCCAATACATCATTGTTCATACCGGGGCATTCATATTTTCAAATATTGGTTCTCATTTATGTCGATGGCTTAACCATAGTAAACTCTTTTTTAATTCTCCACTTAACGCTCTTCAATCAGATTTTGATATTTAAGTAGGATTTGGGAAAGCTGAATTATTTTCTTAGCATTTAAGCAACCCCACATCCTAATGTTCTTCTCCTCTCACAACAAAAATATATTCTTGAACTTCTCCAAAGGAACAATATGGTGGGAAGTTGGTGTCTTTCTCCCTCATCTACTAGTTTTATTGTGTGACGATATGAATGTAACGTATCTCGTGACCAATCCATTTTTTTATGCTCGGAAGAAGCATATATTGAGATTGATTTCCATTTTGTCAAGAAAAAGATTTTTGCCATGATCTTCAAGTCTTGTTTTATATCCAAAAGAGATCTAGCGGCAGAATTTTTTATTGTAACCTCTTCATTTGTCCCGCTTTGTATATTTCTAGTCCCGTCTCAACGTTCATGATGAACTGTTGAGATTAATGAAGCAAACTGAAGCAAGTTAAAAAGTTTAAAATTTGGATTCGAAATTTCGGCTACAAGTTTTAAATATTAAGCATGATTATCATGTGGTTTGGTGACCTAACCTAGTCAAGTTGCTGAGATGATGTTGTTGGAAAATCTCAGTAGCTGCAACGATTATAAGAAACTATATTGTTAATTCAGCAAAAGATCCTTAGCATGAGGCAGGTGAGTGGGATCCATTTGTTCTTGATCCATTTCTTTATCTTCTTTGTTAGAACATGACACCGTCTATGGGCGACAATTAAGGATGTCTTTTGATCAATAAAGATAATTCCAACATTTGCAATTTCCAATCCATTTTGTCATTTTCATTTTGAGAATGAGTAAATTATTCAATTCAAATATATTATAATTATACTATTTAGATGCTCCCTTGTTAACCTGTTTTAGCTACTTTGAATTGAGTCCAGACAAACTGAAGGTTTGTAGCTTCCCTTTCGAGATTGAGAAACATTTTTCCAACTTTGATTTCTAAATTGTACTTCTTTTAGTTGTACGTTTTGAATGTTAGCATTTTTTGGCTACTTGAGAATATACCCATACAAAATCTTTTCATTAATGTTTCATGAAAAAGAATAATTACCTTAAAATGTTTAGAGAAAAGAGTAGAATATTCATTGACAATTTGATCAAACAAAGAAAAAGTGCACGAAGACGCAAGCTAGAAATAGTGTAGAATAATAGTATAATAATTTGGGACCTCACCTAAAAGATGAGTCAAAACAGATTAATTGTGTTCCTTGGCTATACACGAGCATGCAAGATCTACACCAAGCATATTCCACATGACCATAAACACATGTTTACAGAATTCTTATATACTTCATTTAAGACATGATATTCTCGTTAAGCTAAGAATCAAAATTCAATCAGAAACATCGTGATTAGCCTATCGTCTCAAAAGGCTCATATCTCTTTGACCACATAGTCTGATCTGGATTCTCTCTAATACTATTTATAACAACCCGAGCCTTACCTAAAAAGGCTAGCTTGAAGGTAATACTTGAATTCGTTAGTCCTATATAAACATCCAAGATTTTAAATAGATGCTCATATAGATCGTTGCAGACAGAGTGAAACTCAATTCGAGTACTAGCAACCTATTCTAGAAATGGCCGATGCAAGATTAATTCTAAAATACGTAAGAAGTGTCCTCTCCTTATGTAAATTACTTATCTAGAACCTACTACATGCGTTTTGCATGCTGCAAAGTAGAAATTGGTTTTTTGAACTTTTCTATAACTCACTTTTGACTTTTATATTTCTACTTATTACCTTGTAATTTTTTTATAAAATTAAAAATTTCTCACTAAGCCATTTGGTTTATTTTTGTTTTCTATTTTAAAAAATTATTTTTGTGACATTTTAAAAATGGAAAAAACTTTTATTTTACTATTTTTAGAAAAAAAAAGATTATTTTTATTACCACCAATATTAACACCGCCATTAATATCTCTATCATTATCATTTTTGTCGTCACTGTAACCACAAACACCATTACCACTGTTAACTACTCCATGTCGTCACTACAATCATCATTGAACTATCAATTCACTAGTATCTCTGCCACCATTACCATCGCTATCATAGTCACCACTTTAGCTATGCTACTGCTACTAACATTGCTACTACCTCCACTGTATCAGCCTCCGTTACCACCATCTTTACCTCATTCATTTATATTTTTAAATTAATTAATTCTATTAAATAGATTTATATATTTAAAATTTAAAAAATTAAAAATAAATATGGTTAAAGTATGCTCCCTCTGCTTTAGAGGAAACAAAAAGAAAAAAAAAACCGTACACCCTCACTGAATGGCCATAAGAAGGGCTATAGAGCAACGTCTGCAATGTCGGTACCGAGTTTAGAATCGGTTGCCTGACGACACAAGTCGATATGGCCTCACATCATGCCATGTCAGCCTTGTACCTACACAGTAGAGGAGTAAAGTTGTAAATGGGTCGGATCGATCCGTGACCCGATCCGACCCGACCCGTGTAGACTCGATCCGACCTGAATTTTAGAACCCGTAGATCTGGATCAGGTCTGAAAATTGGACTCGAACTATTATTTGGGTCGGGTCTGGTTTACTGAATCTGGACCCGACCCGAAGAGAATGAGCAAAACCGAAAGGAAACCCAAACGCCGAGCTCTCAAGCTTTTGGTTTAACTCGGGACAGGTATAGCAGCAAGAAAGCCAAGAGAAGCAGACCCATACTATCTTTAATGAATGGGAGCCATCTCAGATATGTTCTTGTGCCAGAAGAAGGAGAAGACAGGAGCTCCACACAGCTGTGCTCTGCTTCAGAATCTCTTGGGCCCAGAAGAGAGAGAGAGAGAGAGAGAGAGAGAGAGAGAGTTTGAGTTGGAAAGAAGGTGGCTTGTCTAAGGACTAGAAATGATGCTAAGTAGGTGGCTTTAACAGCACTGAGTTGGTGGTAATGGAAACAGAAAAAGAGAAACAAAATCCGGATAAAGGCTGCAGAAAGCCACCTAAAATCCAGCAAAAGCTCAGAGAAATGAGTTTGCTTTGTGATAACAAGCAAGAGTCTCTTCTTTTTTTTGTGTGTGGGTGGTGGTACTATTGGTCGTTTTTAAGTGAATTTATGGTGGGTTTTCAAGGCAGACAGGAAGGAGATATGGGTTTCTTAGGAGCTTGTTAGCTTGCTCCCATGGCCTTATTATTCTCTAAGGGATGGGAAATGCCAGCCAATGAGGAGGAAAAGCCCCAAGGGGAGTAGGGTTCAAGTGTGGAAGGATAGCAACAAGCATAGGTTCACAGAATTCAAAGGAACCTCGGCCCGTCAGGATTCTCTCTCGATCTATTACGCTGTTGATACCTCTGGTGTCTCGCTTGCCGGTTTTTTTTTTTTTCCTTCTGTTTTTTGGTTTTTGTTTCTTTTAACTTTTGAAGGGATGAAGTGAGGGAACAACTGAATTACATATGGGTCCTGTGCCAGTTTTCTGCAATGGAATTGAATTTTGGAAGAAGGTCTGGGATTTTTTTGTCCTCCTGAGAGGGGAGCAGGGTGACACCAAGTTCCGTCCAATCAGTCATATAGAAAAAAAATAGTGTGATACGAAATTTGGTTTGTAGACCGACTTAGTAAGCCATGGGTCATCTGTTCTGACTGGAGGTCAATTGCAAGTCTTTTCAAGCCATGGCTCACCCAGCACCTCATAATTATGATATGACCAAACCAGATTTGCCGAAGTTCTTTCCCAAAAGTGCAAAAAAAAAAAAAAAAAAAAAAAAAAAGATAACATCTGATTCGGATCCGACTCGGACCCAAACCTGACTTGAACCCGATCCGACTCGATCTTCAACCGGGTCGGATCTGGATTCAAAATTAGGACCCGAACAAAAAATCAAGTCGGATCGGGGTCACTCAGAACCCGACTCGACCCATTTACACCCCTAAAGAGGAGAGGAAGAGGAAGAACGAGAGAGAGAAAAAGAGAGAGAGAAGGGGAAGGCCGAGGATGCCGACGGAGAGCTGGCAAAGCGTTAGAAAGCCGCTACGTGGAGGAGACGGAGGCCGGAGAAAAGCCGCGCTAAGAAGACGAAGGTTGGGGAGCCTCCGTGCGGAGGAGCCGCCTCCTCCATGTGGAGGCAGCTCTGGCTGGTCCTCCACGTGGAGGCTCCCTGGCCTCCAGCCAGAGCTGCCTCCTCCGTGAGAAGGCTCCTCGGCCTTCGCTGGCTGGCCCTGGCTGACTCTCTTCCTTCCTCTTGTTAGAACCCTCCCATGCCGCAGAAAATTTTCAAAAAAATTCAGATGCAGCGGAAGAGGCATGCGCGGGACCATCCGTTCATCTCATGAACGTTGTTCAAAAACCGTTCGTAGATAGATAAGGATTAAAAACTTTTTAAACATTAGGAAGATCAGATCTTCACCTTTGTGCGGGTAGATGATCACTGCAAACTGATGATCGTGGTTTTGGAAGA
>JAOXJJ010000725.1:6685802-6717265 GCA_025769935.1 Phoenix roebelenii | reverse complement strand
AACATTTTTCTAGCATCAATTTATCTTATTCAAGAATTACTGATAACATTCAGAAAAGTGCGATATTGGAATAATCGCGTCCGACTAATGCTCCCTGTTATCAAACAAATGATAGGCATTTTTCTTCAAACTATAACATTTTTCTAGCATCAATTTATCTTATTCAAGAATTACTGATAACATTCAGAAAAGTGCGATATTGGAATAATCGGGTCCGACTAATGCTCCCTATTATCAAAAAAAATGATAGGTGTTTTTCTTCGAACTATAAATGCTTTTTTAAACTTCTTCTCATGATTAGTCAGCAAATATTAATCAAACTTAGGCGACCATTTAGGGCTCCAAGTAGAACTTTGATTTTCCTGCAATGAGATTCATAATTTGAAGCAGTCTTCTAAAGTGGTCAGTGTAAGCACCAGCTGCCTATGAAACATGACTCCCTGACTTTGGATGTGTGTCAGCACCATGTCAAGTCTCCATGGAAGAAGCTTAGAGACTTGCTTTGTAGTGAAGCAAAGCGTAGGTCAATTTCTTACTCTTTTTTTTTGTTTTGTTTTCCTAAATTCAAATTAAAAAAAAAAAAGAAGAGAAAATAGAAAGAAATTAAGTAAAAGAGGAAAAATTCGGGAGAAGCCCACCAATAGCAATAACCCCCCTCTCTCTCAGATGGGGGCCCACACAGAACTATGGCTCTTGGGCCGTGACGGGGTGCGAGCTGGGTTCGTGCGTTCTTAGGTGAGCTTAATATTTTTCCGAGATGAAGGTAGACGTTAGGAGATCCACGGCTGCTTCGCACGTGGACGCTGACTCAGACCACCGACCGCTGTCCAGGCTTCTTTTCCAGGCTGACTCACCTCTTTCTATCTTCTCATCTTTTTTCGTAGAACTGCCGAGGAAAAGCTGCTGCCTTTCAAAATTAGAAGAGTTTAAAGTGGCCTTGGTATATGGGGACCTCGTGAATTGGGCAATATTTTAAGCCCCCCCCCCCCGGCTTTAAAGGATATTTTACATGGGTCCTCCTTGCACCATTGTTGTGAAAAGATAATGCCGCATTAGTTATTACATAGTTAAGTATCATAAAAGTAAATTTCATAGGATGCTTGCCAAAAAATAACAGCTGACATCGAAGGTATATAATATAGTATGACCATCTAATCCATAGCAATAGGTCTAAATTAGAGTGTCTCTACTACAGAATTACTTGGAGACAAGGTTTGCTGACCGGTTCAGTACAGAATAAACCGAGCAGTTCATCCCAGTTTCATGGATCATGTTTTAAGCCCGTTGAGATATTAAAAGAGGAGGAAGAGAGTGCAAAACCAGTTCGGTTTGCACCAATTCTGCTCCGAACCGTTCGATTCCGAACTATTTTCCAAAAATAGCATCGACCCATACCTATTCAAATATAGGTTCGGCAGACCACGGTGGACATGTAATGGTGGGGAAAAAAATGGCCAGAATAACCGCTGTACTCAACAAGCATCTTCAAGATAGGTGTTTCATGCGAAAGTAAATTTTCTAGTCCATATAAATGCATCCCATACGGTACTAAGTGTAATAGCTATTACCTATTCAAATTTATTAGAAAGCAGAAATTTGGAGATGGTTTTGTCACAACAAATATAGATTTAAATGATGCAGGAGGAGTAGATTGTGTTGGGTCGGTCCATTTTTTGGTTCAGTTATTTTGGAGTAGTTATAGTTAGGTTAAGTCAAATCTAGTCAACTATTTATTGGTTATTAATTGTTGGTGGTGTTGTGCTTTAGGCATATATTGTTAATGTTCGAATGTGTCTTTTTCTGTTCTAGGATTTGTTAAATATAGTTAACAGGTGGTGTCATTTAGAGACTGTGGAAGTATTTATTTATGTGTTTTAAAAGGTTGAGATGTATTAAATCTGGGGGGGCCTAAGAGTCGCGTTATCTGGATGATGTCATGTGATGGAGAGTAGTGAAGAATGAAAGAATTGGATTATTTGAGTCAGCTCTATCTGAAGTTTGTGGTGGATTTCACTTTTTTATCTCCTTTCTCTAACTTCTTTTCCTCTTTTCCTATCTCCTCTTTCGCCTTTGCTTAACCCGCTATTATTTTTATATGATTTATGTTATATTGAATCAAAGCACGTCATTAGTATATTTGACATGATCATGTACTAATTCGTTTCAATTGAACTTTTTTAAGAAAGAATAAAAAAAGATATAGAGAGAGTTATATTTCTTGCATTCAAATCATACAAGATTAGTAGTTGAGTGGCTACAATTTGATTTAGATTGGTTTATGGTCTTTTTTTTTTCTTTTTTTGTTTAAAAAAAGTGTGTGTTGGGGGGGGGGGAACCTCCCTTGCGTAGCCTTTATGGTCATTTGTAAGCGTATAAATAATTAATGATGTGAACGCACTAAAGGATAATCAAATAAAAGTAGCAATCCATTGTTAGGCAACTTTTTTATCTTATCTTGCTATATGTGACTTTAGCGAGCAATATCTAAAATTAACAAAAAGTTTCCTTGTATGATGACGACTCTTTCCATAAATCTTAGAATTGGCTTACCATTGAATCAGATAAAGTAACACTTAACATACAGCGTGGAGCGAACGGTGAAACAAAAGAAAAAAACTGTATCCTTTATTATTCGTAAAAGTAAATAATTCCCTTTTTATTCTAAAAATATTTGAACCTCGATCCACGATAAAAAATGACTCTATTAGAAACTAGCATATTCCTATCACTCATCCATGAACTATAGCTAGGTTTTTCTGAACTTACCTGATTATCAATATACGTGCTCTATCACTCTATACCCGACTCTATACATTTTAAAAAATACACATCAACGAAATAGGTTGATACAAGATACCTAGATGCAACACCTAGATCTCTACTTGGAGCTAATTTTAAATTTACAGGCAAAATTTTCTAATTAAAAAGGTCAAAAAAATTTCTTATCACACCTATCATGCTGCCGCTTTTATTTTTCGTGCCCTTAATCTAATTAACCCCATTAGTACCAGACCTGGAATCATAACATCCACACTTGAAGGTGCGTCCCACGTGAATGGAGCAAAGCCCAGCCAAAAGCTAATCCTTTTGAATGGAAAACTAATTCCATCCTCTTCTAACTTTTTTGAATTTAGTAGAAATCAAACACTAAACTTACTACAGATGAGATTCCATAAATGACACAATGCCAGAGTTTGTTTCGCCCCCTGAAACGAACGAGACGCCCAACGGTAACTTTTCCTCTCCCTTCCTTTTGTTTTATATCCTTTAAGAGCTAAAACCTCTCAAATGCTTCGGCCTCCAAGGTCATTTCCGTCCTAAAAATACCAACGGGCCAAAGCCCAGGGGAGGAGGTAGAGAAAGCTAGAGAGGGAAAAGAGAGCATAAAGGGAGAAAGAGGGAGAGTGGGTGGCAAGTTTTCCTCCTCCTCCTCCTCATCCTCATCCCAATCCTCTCAGCTTTTCGCGATAGTTCCTCAGCTTTTATCCCAATTCTCTCTTTTCTCTTTTGGCGATTGATTCCTTCTGCGTATATCCCTCGCCAAAATTCCATCTTGGTGTCGAGATACGAAAGTTCCAGGGTGGATATCCCGGGAGAACCAAAAAAGTTCCGATTTTTCCCTCGTTTTCGTTGAGTTCTTCGGCTTGGGTGCTTGGGGTTTTGGTGGTCTAGGAGAAGATGACGGATTTCAAGCCGGAGGAGATCAGCCATCCGCCCATGGATCAACTCCAGGGCTTCGAGTACTGCATCGACTCCAACCCATCTTGGGGTCTGTCAAGTCCAGATTTTTCCATTCGAGTTTTTCTCCCTGATCGATATGAAACTAAGTTTGAGTACATTATTGTTTGTGGGTGTGTTTTGGGCTGTAGGAGAAGCGATTGCTTTGGGCTTTCAGCATTATATACTAGCTTTGGGAACGGCGGTGATTATTCCCACTCTGTTGGTTCCTTTGATGGGTGGCACTGATGTGAGATTTCTTTTCCCTATGTTTCCTATCTCTTCTCATATGGAATGGACCAGCACTGATTTTTATTAGTCCTTTCCCATTCAATAAAAGATCGATCTTTATATATTAGATAAGATTCTTTGATTGATCCATTTGTTTTTTATTTGATCGAGGATCTTTCAGAAGGAAAAACTTGGTGAATCCTTATAAGACAAGGATGTGATTATGGATACTTTTAAGTCAGAAGTTGTTTCATTAACGAGTTTGCAGAGCATTTGAGATTTTGATAGTGCCAAAAACCGATTGCCATTAGAAGCATTGTTCTGTTCATTTAAAAATGTCTCCTTGTGTTACGTCGAGATTTCTTATAGCAAGAGAAGGAGTGCCATTGCTTGAGCAATCGGTATCCATATGAATGCATGGTGATGGATGTTGCTCGATTCTAATTTTGTTTCTCATATAGTATGCTAGAGTTTGTATTTCTAAGAACTGGGCATTTGTGGTCAAATATCTAAAGATCAAAACATGATGATGCATGGTAGAAATGTTCGTCACGTGTACAAAATCTCAGTCATCCTTTGGATTCTGAAACAATGAAAAAATGAATTTTTCGAAAACCATAGCATGATGATAGACTAGGAAAGTTTTGATGATTATTGTCATAATAACAATTTATTAGCCTCTATCTACCCTTATCAAATTGGACTTAACATCTTTTTGTTATGATCAATATCACTTTCAAAAAGACTCAAGCAGTGCCATATGCAATTAGTTCTCATTTGACAGTTGACACAAGGTGTATTGGTAATGCAGGATGATAAGGTCAGGGTGGTTCAGACATTGCTATTTGTGACTGGCATAAACACATTGCTGCAAACCCTATTCGGCACACGCCTTCCAACTGTTATCGGTGGTTCTTATGCATTCGTGGTCCCGATCATCTCCATAATTCATGATTCATCCCTGACTCGGATATCAGATGACCATGAGGTCAGTGAACTGGCTACCTAGCTCTCAACTATACTAAGTTGTACTCTTTTAACTCTCAATAATGCCCTCCTGTTGTTCCGGTCCTAGAAGAAACCATTTGGTTTATACTGATGGTTCTGAATGCTGCTTTGTTTGCATGTGTGCAGAGGTTTCTTGAGACCATGAGAGCCATACAAGGAGCCTTGATAGTCTCTTCTAGCATTCAGATAATTCTTGGCTACAGCCAGTTGTGGGGTATTTTCTCCAGGTGCAGCTTCTGCTTTCCTGTTTCTTTGCTATTAGATGTAGTTTTGGTTCTCTTTTTGTGCCTGGTCCACAGCATGGTCCATGTTAATGGGAGCCATCAGGTCCATCATTACTTGGACCAGCTAATCCTACATGCCATCCAGATCAGAATTTTGGTAGTAGTCTATTTGAAAGGGACCACCACATGGAAGGTTTGGAATCTTTTGGTGCAGCAGCAAGCCAGCAATCCAAGTTTAATTTATATATAGTTTGATGTGGCTTCATTGATGGGTTTGTGTGTGGCTCAGGTTTTTTAGCCCGTTGGGAATGGTTCCGGTGGTCTCGCTGGTGGGTTTTGGGCTTTTTGACAGAGGATTCCCCGTGGTATAACTGCTGTTGCCATTATTTATATTCTGTGTGCAATGGCTAGTTAGGTTTGGTGTCTGCACTCCTTGTAAATTTGAGATATAATTTATAAAATTAATAATAAATGCAAATTAACTTACTAAAGAAACGTTAGATCTAGGCATGCAAGTTCTGAAGTTTGCAAGACATTGTCGCATCACTATAGGCTAAACACAAGTGCTTGCTTTCATGATTAGCCTCTTATGAGCATCAATGAGCAGAGGGCATACCTAGATCTTATGTTCTTACTAAATCAAACTAGCATGTCTAGTGTCATTGAAGGCATAATATTAGCATTTAGTTTGCCAGGTTTCTACTTTGGCAATATTACATTTAGATGGTTTCGACTCACTTACACATGTAGATATCATGTTCTTACTTAGTCAAACAATTATGTCTAGTGTAAGAGAAGACATGGCATTACCCTTCTGGCTTGATAGGTTTATTGTATCGTAAATCATAAAGAAACAGAGATAAGATTATTTTCTTTTTCCTTTTTTATTCTTTTAGTAACATAAAAATGGTTCCGGTACTTTTCCATATTTATATTTTCATATAAGCATATAGTTTTGATATTTTTTGGTATATTAAACAAAATGACAGAATTTGCTTACTCATGCGACAACTGCTTGCCACATGCAGCAAATTTTTAGAATGATTCGTAGATCTGATCAATTTTTAATGCTTTCCATTCAATTGCATAGCTACTCAGAATTTCATGTTCTTATAAGTATTTTTAAAATTAATGCTTAACGTATCTTACAAATTTTAAATCATCAATTGTTTAAATTGCACTTTACAAATTAATGTGTTCTCTGCATCTTTGGCCCCCTTTCTTCTTCTTTTTTTTTGTAATTTTTATAACTGCGTAAAGAGCACATTTGATGGTCATCTTTGCAGTCAGCAACTATAGATATCTATTCCTATAAATGTTTCGATGCATGAAGGATTCTATAGAATGCATTAAAACATTTTCATTTCTTCCTGCTTTGGAAATGAAACTATCAGACCTTATATTCCACTGAAACAGCAGAAAGAAAGAATAATATGAATCTGTGACACATAAGTTCAATGCATATTGCTGCAAAAGCTCCTTTAACTTGGTACATTCTTCATGGCCTCATCAGGTTGGGAGATGTGTGGAGATTGGTATTCCCATGCTCATCTTGTTCATTGCATTCTCCCAGGTACCCCAATTACTATCAGTCCATTACCACCACCTCTTTGTTAAGAAACTCGAAACCATCTTCTGCTTCCATTCTGCATTTACATCGCCATATTAACACTTCTCCCCCTCCCTTTAGTATCTGAAGCATCTGCAAGCAAAGCGCATGCCAGTACTGGAAAGATTTGCACTCCTGATTTCAATCACCATCATATGGGTCTATGCTCACATCCTCACGGTGAGTGGTGCATACAGGCACCGCCCCTTGCACACCCAGATCAACTGCCGTACCGACCGTGCCAACCTTATCTCCTCCGCTCCTTGGTAAGTCAACTCGCAACACCTTCATCCCTACCGACCGTGGTCATTCTTCATCTCTTCTAAATATGAAAATTCAAGTATCGCTGAGTTACAGGATAAAGATCCCGTATCCGTTGCAATGGGGTCCGCCAAGCTTCAATGCTGGTCATTGTTTTGGGATGATTGCTGCTGTTTTAGTGTCCTTGATTGAGGTAAGTGATGTTGGATTCCTAAATTCTTGTCCATTTATTTAGATCACGTCTAGTTACTTTCTATCAGACTAAACCA
Source organism: Phoenix roebelenii (assembly GCA_025769935.1). NCBI lineage: Eukaryota > Viridiplantae > Streptophyta > Magnoliopsida > Arecales > Arecaceae > Phoenix > Phoenix roebelenii. Next base: position 6,709,946 of record JAOXJJ010000725.1, on the reverse strand, counting down.
AAATAGAGCAGCATGTGAAGTGCTTTTTATTTCACCCTCTGTCTCCCCTTCCTCCCTCTCTAAAGAGTACTCCTTAGTTGTCTTGTACAGAGCCAAGGAGCTTGTGAACAGCCATTTGCAAAACAGCAGAAGCAATTCAGGCTTTTCATGATTAAATTGTTGTACCTATGCTTAATGCGCTATTAAGTTGATATGTTTCTGTTTTGTGTAGTCAACCGGGGCTTACAAAGCTGCAGCTCGGCTAGCAAGTGCAACACCACCTCCTGCTCATGTTCTGAGCCGAGGCATTGGATTGCAGGTGAAAGTAATCATTTACTCTAAATCCTATTGTTGAGATGATGGATAGACTTTGGATTTATTTACATGGATGGTGTTGCTTATCTCAACAAACAGGGTATCGGTATCTTACTAGATGGGCTTTTTGGCACCGGGACTGGCTCCACTGTTTCTGTGTAAGTGCATCATCTTCATCACTTATGAAAAACTATTTATTTGTAGGATTGTACTAACTATTGCAACATGATTTGAGAACAACACAGGGAGAATGTTGGGCTTCTCGGGTCGACAAGAGTTGGAAGCCGCAGGGTCATTCAAATATCAGCTGGTTTCATGATATTTTTCTCTGTGTTGGGTGAGCAACCCTCCCTGCAAAACGATACGGTTTAAATCATTTCAGCAATTGTTTAGCTTATGATAACATTCTGAAGGTAAACTGTTGCCGCAGGGAAATTTGGAGCTTTATTTGCTTCTATTCCATTCACAATCTTTGCTGCTGTACAGTGCGTTCTCTTTGGTCTTGTTGGTATGTTCTCATCCCTCTTGTCTTCATCACATGTGTAAGAATTTTCCTTGTGTCCTTTGTTATAACTTAACATGTCTGTAATCTCATGCAATTGTTATGTCTTCTCAGCGGCAATAGGGCTATCCTTCTTGCAGTTCACTAACATGAACTCCATGCGAAACCTCTTCATCACCGGCGTCTCTATCTTCCTTGGCCTATCCATCCCCCAGTACTTCTTCCGCTACACCGCAAGCGCTCAGCATGGTCCTGCCCACACTAGGGCTGGATGGGTTCGTATTCATCTCTTCTCTCTCATTTCCCTTCGAATCACATACAAACTTGACATAAATTTTTACCTAATGTCGTCATGCCATGCATTGCAATTTAATGACTATATCGACACAATCTTCTCATCTCTGCTCTGTAGGTTGGCTGGATTAAATTGTTATCTAATGCCATGCATTGCGTTGCAGTTTAATGACTATATCAACACAATCTTCTCATCTCCACCAACTGTTGCATTGATCGTAGCCGTGTTTCTCGACAACACACTCGATTTCAAGGACACAGCTAGAGATAGAGGAATGCCATGGTGGGTCAGATTCCGAACTTTCGAGGGAGATAGCAGGAATGAGGAGTTCTATACTCTCCCCTTCAACCTTAACCGTTTCTTTCCTCCATCTTAAGGGATAAAATCTAATGAAGTGACTTAGATTGTTGAGCAGAGGATGAAACATACAATGCAGGTAGATGCTAGCCAAATTTCTAGTGTGGTATATTTGCGTGGGTGTCTAGTCATTGTATGTATATTTTAAATTCGGTTGAGCAATAAAGCTGGTTATTTTTTCTAAGTTGCAATTGGTTTGCCTTATCAGTGTTTTAAGTCAATGGGAGGAAAGCTACAAAATCCATGGACCGAGATAAACCTCGTGTAAAGCTCCACAGGAGCTGTCTTTTTGAAAGCTTCATTAAAGTGGACTAGGAGAGTTCAATTCGAACACCAACTATGAGATAAGAATATAATATCAACTTGGTCTGTCAACAAATTGGACTACGGTTATGGTCACTGGCAATGATCGAGCTAGTTGGGAATGACACTAGAGCAATGTAACAGCTTGGAAATAATTCAGTTAAGTGGACATAAATCAAAAAAAACAGAATAACATTAATTATCTCTAGAGTAAGCACTAAAGCAGTGACAGTAATAAACATGATCATTATTTATAGCTCATGAGAAAAAAAATTAGCAACACTATCACCACTACATATGAGGGATGATATTTTCTATTTCTAATCTACTACTAAGAGTATTTTAGGTTATAGGTAATAATTATAAGTAGTAGGTTTAGAACCTTCTTGATCAATGAATTATTCACATTAAATTTTTTCACTAGTTTCACTTAGTGTCTGGCATGCATGATTTATGTTCGGTGAGACAGACGCAAGAATCTTGTCAGGGGGAGTTCAGCAAAAATTAGGAAGATTTTGTTTTTCATTGAGTAGGCTTAGATGCGTCATATATTTTTTCTAAGCAGTAAATATTATCTTAATATATGTAAAATAAAATTTAAATATTTTAAGAGTTTAATTATGTCATATCAGTTGTTTGTACTCTACTATAAAAAATGATGTATCAAGATTTGCTTCTAACAATTCATGTTATATATAAAGAGAGACCGGTTGGAAAGAGTTGGGTTCTAAAATAGAAATAAAAATAAATAACTTCCATTCTAGCTATTTGGTTCGTGAGAGTTTCATTTTTATATCAATTCAAAGAGAAAATAGGGTGCTTCAATATCTCCGGATCCAATTCTAATTCTTTTTTAATATTCAAATTTTATTTCTATTCTAATTTCATTCCCACAAACCAAGCAGGTCAGGCAATATGGCTATTTTAATTTTTATTTCAATCCATTCAAATTCTGATAATGGTTCAACCGCGAATCATATACACCCTTGGAGGGTAGAGTATGGATTTAGAGATTAGGGGTTTATTGCCTCTCTAAAACATCAGCCAAATTAAAATAATAATAATAAAAAAATAGTAAAGAGCTAATCTAAAGTACCGGAATGTTTACCTCTCTCCGGAGACGACGAACAATTCCTCGAATATATCGTATCCTTATCATCAAGCCAACAGAGTCCCGAGCGATGGGCCCGGAGTCAGAATCATCCTGTCCTACGCCAAACACCACACACCCATTCTATCCATCATATTGCCAGGGAACCAGGAAAACGCAGACGCCTCAAGTACCCCCCCCCTCTCTCTCTCTTTTGCTTACCTGTCACCTATTCGTTGGTCTTATTCAGTGTTTTGTGATTTAATGAGGCCATTCGATCTCTTTCAGAGATCCCAAGATTCCCCCGTTCGCGCGGTCCCAAAAGCTTTTTTTCTTTTGGTACAACCTAAAACCTTTTTCACGTTCAAATGTTTTGTCTCTATTCTTCGGCCCTAATCAGGTACCAAGATTTTTGATTTCCACGTGTCACGTTCCTAATGGTAGTTCATGAAAAATACCAAGGTGTACCACCAAATACATCATGCCACCTGGCAAAGAACCTGCTTTGGTATCTTAATGAGGCCTCGTAAAAGCAGCACTCGTCCGTCCCTTGCATTTTACTTATTAGTACAGAAAAATATAATAATTTGACTGACAGTCCCCCCTTAACCTTTTTCTGTTCCGTCCCATCGATCACTGCCCCCGTAGTTCGTACCCTTGCGCCCTACTGCTCTCTCACTCTCTTTCTCCATCACTCCCAGAGCCATATCCCACACTGAGGTCTACTAAGGTTAGGGTTAGGGTTAGGAGTTTGCCCCCATTCGCCGGGAGGGCCCAGACGAGATGGACGGCGACGAGACGAGGAAGGAGCGCGTGGCCTTGGTGGTGATCGTCGTCTTCGCCGTCCTCGCCCTTGCCTCCGTCCTCGCCGCCTTGAGCTACTACTGCTACATCCGCGCCAAGGTCTCCAAGCATCGCAAGGGCAGCAGGAGTAAGTCTTATGCCTTCTCCCTCCTTCCTCTTCTCTTCGTCTTGATCCGTTCTTGTTTCAGAGGAAGGGAATGAGGAGAAGAGAGCGATCGGCGGCGCCGGCGGCGGAGAGGTAGAGGTGGTGGTGGGGGAGAGAGGGGTGCAGGTGTTCAGCTTCAAGCAGCTCCACGCGGCGACGGGCGGGTTCGGGAAGGGGAATGTGGTCGGCCACGGGAGTTTCGGGTCGGTGTACAGGGGAGTCCTTCCCGACGGGAGAAAGATCGCCGTGAAGTTGATGGATCTGGCGGGGAAGCAGGGGGAGGAGGAGTTCAAAATGGAGGTCATTTCCTTTTTTTTTCCAAATCCGATGATCATATTGGATTCTATTTATTGTGTCATTATTCGTGTTATCTTGAAATGAATGCGCTTGAGATGGCGATGCAGGTGGACTTGCTTACACGGCTTCGGTCGCCGTATCTGCTGGCGTTGATCGGGTATTGTTCTGATGGCGGCCACCGGCTGTTGGTATACGAGTACATGGCAAATGGCGGACTGCAGGAACATCTGTACCCTGCCAGCGGTATGTTGGCGTTCTAATCTTCGTTTTATTCTTCGTAAATTTTGTCAAGGGATGGGACTTGGTGCTTGAATTGAATGTCTTCGTGGGTAGTGTAGAGCATAGATTGGATGATCTCAGTGGCAAGACTGAGTGCTTGTTAGAGCCGCAATATTGTGACCTTTAAGCGAACAAAAAAGAAAAAAAGACCCATACTATGTCCTTTTAGACCCTAAATTGAAAGATCCTTGAATAGTGGCTGAAATTTGATCAGATGTGGCAAGGAGATGAATGGTTTATAACCTCCCGAGCCCTTTCAACATGGAAGCTATCAGAGCCTCGCGTTTATACGTAAAAAAGATATAATCATATCTAATGATCCATGTAAATTCTTGAGGAGGTCTGTATGATCCAAAAAAGCAACCATCTTTGAATTTTGACACTTCGGAAATATAAATCCTTTCTGTTTTTTCTGTTTCATTCTTTCATGATCTCATTAATCCATATGGCTTACCATTCCGCTGGCATTTAAGGATATGTTTGAAAGAAATGCTAAAATAACATACAGGCCCCAAAGCCAATACTAAAGAATTGGAGTTGTCGCCCAAGCAATTGCAGTAAGAGGAAAGGTCACATGGCAGCCCCCTGATGGCAGAATGCTGAAGTCGGCTAACCCTGTTTTTTTCACGGCTATTTGTGAAGACCATAGGCTATTATGGTATTGCTCTTAAAGAGATCGGGGCCCTTTTGTATATGTTACAACATCTCCATTACCCATCTTGTTTTCTAAATTTTTCCTTTTCCTCCCTCTATATGAACTGTCTTGTCCAAGAAGAGGAGAAAACTGGTAGCAGAGAGTAATGAATATCAATGAGGGAAATTTGATAGGGGAAGTTTATGGTGTTGGATCCAAGATGATGAGCTGAAATGTTTTATGTCCATGAGCGCCATGAAGCATATATGACATGAACAAAAGCTGGCCCCTATCAACATGTCTTGTTCATGATATAGGATAACCATTGAGTTAAGATGGTACTACGGGAGGATCATAGAGGATGTACACTACAGAAATCCAACATGCTGGTTTCTTAAAACTTGTGATGTCAACAATAATATAATGTATGAATGCAGTATACAAAGTTGTTATTGTGGTAAACCAGCTAAAAGATTCAACTTATGATACATTTGAACTGGAAAAACTGCCTAGCACTGAGGTACATTTATCCTTACTAAATTTTGGATTCCAGGATATTGCTGAAAATATCAGGATGCACTTTCTATGATTGTTGACATCGAAACCTTTCATTAACTAACTGATCTTAGTTGTTGATACCCAACTCATCAAACAGCTAGGGGACTCTACATCAATATGAACACCTTTTTCGAGTCCATTCTAAAAGCAATATATGCATATAGGCTCCTATATGCTATCAATTTGCCCCACGGATTGGTAGTCGACCTTTCTGTAAAGAATTGCTCTGGGCACGGAACAATGGCTTGTGCTGTGCATGTTAAACTAATGTTAGTAGAGGTATGGTAGGTATCTTCTTTCTATTTGAATTTACTGACATGATTTAGATCTTCAGGTTCTTGTGGTGGTGTTTCAAAGTTAGACTGGGAAACAAGAATGAAAATAGCTCTTGAAGCTGCAAAAGGCTTGGAGTACCTGCATGAGCATGTCTCTCCACCTGTAATTCACAGGGATTTTAAGAGTAGCAACATCCTCTTGGACAAAAACTTTCATGCCAAAGTTTCAGATTTTGGCTTGGCCAAACTTGGATCTGACAAAGCTGGAGGCCATGTTTCCACACGAGTTTTAGGCACCCAAGGATATGTTGCCCCAGAGTAAATACTGAAACTGTCCATCTTTTTCTTATTGTAAATGATGTTTTAATAAATTTTCTACCATCATGGACAAGAAATGTGTTGCAGCTTCCAAAAGTCAAGTGATGAAGAAAAGAAGCATCACGTATTTTCACTTGTGTTCCTTAATTTTTTGCTTGCAGGTATGCTTTAACCGGGCATTTGACCACGAAATCAGATGTGTATAGCTATGGGGTTGTGCTTCTGGAGCTGCTTACAGGCCGAGTTCCAGTTGACATGAACAAGCCTCCTGGGGAAGGTGTTCTTGTGTCTTGGGTGGGTAATCTACATTCAATGCTGTTTGGTGGTCACAATGTAGCGAGCACGTTTTTCCTTGCTGCTTGCCAAACTAGGCATATCTTTTAAGCTACAGAAGATTTTTCTTAGCATGCTATTGGGAAATTATCTAAGTTGAATGATATCATTACCAACAAAATCTAATCAACATCTAAGTGTTGTAGCTCTTGTTTCTGAGGTGTTTAGAGAACACACCATTATCCTGATTTCTTATTCATGGCTTGGATCGTCTAGTAAGCTGCACTTCTATCTTTTCATCAGGATTCCCTGAAGCCATCTATTTCTTTTTAACCTGTGCCTTATATTTTGTTATATCGGTTGCATGTTCTGCAATATAATTACATTCTTTGCTATGTTTATATAAAAAGCCTTCCCGTTACTTTATATTATTTTTCCTTTATTCTAATTGTTGGATTTCATTCTTCTGCCGGTAATTATAAAGGCTCTGCCTCGCCTCACCGACAGAGACAAGGTTGTTCAGATTATAGATCCAGCAATGGAAGGACAGTGCTCTATGAAGGATGTTATTCAGGTTGCTGCCATTGCTGCCATGTGTGTGCAACCGGAGGCTGATTACCGGCCCCTGATGGCAGATGTTGTCCAGTCGCTGGTCCCTCTCGTGAAGCACAAGTCCACTGCAAAAGTAGGCAGCTGCTCCAATTTTCAATCCCCCCGGTCTCCAGCGGTGCCGGAATGCGGTAAAATCGCTACTGCATCCTGAAGTTCTCCACCAACTGGCTTTCCGCATTTTGTTAGTTTAGATGATGCATGTGGGCGCAAGATCCTCGAGTCAATATCAATGATCTTTCTTTGTGACTATATCAGCATCAAATTTTGGCAATCTTGGAGCTTCATGTTCTAGGGTGAACCTGACTATGATATATTTGCTGTACTGTTTAGGGAGGAGAGAGAGATGTGTTGTTGTAGACATGGAAGCCTTTCAGTGCTGGCCTGTTGGCAGTCTTATGATTAACCATGGCCTAATTAAACTAGGATCTTAAGCTATGTAATCCTATTGGAAAATTATCTGCCTAGAGTATATATATAGTTGTTTTCACATGTCTAAATATCTTCTCTGATCTATCATGGCTTAGATGCTGAGTTCTTTTTCGTGCCCCAAGTGAGAGGATTTAAAAATTAATTGAGTGATTAGTATGGAAAAAATAAAAAAGAAATAGAAAAATAGCAAATAGATTTGATTAAGAATGATCATGACATAATATGAGTGGGAGGAGGAAGTCATCTCTGCTCCTTCAATCTTGGTGAATTCTATCACTTGAATCTTGCATGAAAGGTGGTGTAAATTGATTCCTTTGCTTGTAAGCGAGATTTGAGACTTGAAGATGTTTTGTTGATGATATAAAGATATCGGTCAAGTCACTCTAATTCTATGTATGAGAAGCTTGACCATTCATTTTATGGCATCCTTTGATCTTCGTATATGAATAGTTTGAACCTTTGATCTGTGGATTTCTGAACATTTATGTAGAAGTATGTTGAATCTTTGCTGTGGGCAACTCATTGTCCATATGAGAGTAGATTGAATCTTTGCTTCTTGGGCAAAATAAGAACCATGTTTATTGATGGTTATAAGGTTATTTATTGCCCAGAAAGGTTTCACATTCTAGAATCCTATACTTGGGTTGTTAAATCAAGCACTTCATAGGATTGTAAGGTACCAGACAATTGACTTGTACGAACGAAATGTGTTGGAAAAAGGGTAAATAGTATTACTTTCTCTATTTATCAAACATATTGGAAGTTATTTTCAACAATAACTTTCTTAAGAAGGTGGTTTCTTGTCATGATAACTCTTTCTCCGTTGATTAGTAGCTGTTTCTTATATAAATCTCTTCCTTTTGGATGCTTAAGTTTGCATATTGCACCCCACATTTTAATAACTTTCTTTAAAATATTAATTTCATCAGTAAACCATCGTAAACATAAGACCTCTTATACAAGTAACGAGTGGCCAAACATGAGGCTTCCAAGTATCACAGTATAAATAATTAAGCAAAAATTGATTGACTTTATATTATTATTATTTATTATAGTTGATCGATGGTCAATTAAGTTTTGATAGGTAAGCCTCGTATGATAAGGCAGTCTTGGATTTTTCCCCCTTGCTGATTCACTTATTACCAAGATCCATTGGTTAATGATTATGATGCTAGAATTTTCTTTACTCGGCAGAAACTTGAATTGCCCATGTTACTGTAGAAGTGGCTGCAAAATTGCGTCATCTATTACTAAAATTGCCCATGTTTAGTCATTGCAATGGTAGAATGATGCAGATGGCATCGAAAGTTTTAAAGGTATGCACATAACCTAATGAATCGTTTTCATAGTATTTCTACAAGCGCTCTGATTTCAAGTATTCATTTTATATGTTATGATTTATTAATTATGTAATCTAGGACTGTATTTGTAGAAAGCAAGTAAAGTATGTATACAAACTCAAATCCATGATTAATTAAGGATGGCAGCTAGACGAGTTTTTTCGGGTATGTAATCCATCCTAAATCCTAATATAACTTTAGAAGGGTTTGAGATTTAAAATTAAAATTCGTTAGGGTTTGAAATGAATTTAGAATTTTATACTCAAGTTTCCGCTATCCCACCCTGATTTATATATATATATATAAAAGAGTGGGATGAGGGAACTTGAATCCAAAACTCCAAGAATATCTAATTTATGCTATGTATTATTGATTTTAGTTTGATATATTATTAGCTACGTTATTGATTTTTACTTGACATTAGTTATATTTAGATTAGTATGGAAAATTCTTTTTCTCCACCTCTCTTTTTTTTATTTTTGTAAATTTAGGTCAGATCCCATCAGACCTGAATAATTCAATCTAAATAAAAATTAATCAAATGAATCTAAGTACTAATAAATTTGAAATTTTGGGATAAATTTTTAATCAAATTTGAAATGGATTTGGATAGTAAAATTTTAAATGAGCTTGGATATGGTTAGAATAAATTTTGTAGATATCCTGCCAGCCGTTATTTGGTGGCTTTGGAGAACATGCAGGGAGAAATATTGTCTCTTTCATCTACTTATTATGGCCAAATGGAAATGATTATTCCTCGGCCAAATAAGCTTCTTCTGTCAATTCTTTTTCCTTCTCAAGAAATACTGCCCTCAGAAAACAGCTAACTGAATAAATTAGAAGTGACCAGGTTAAGCCAGTTCAAGTTCATCACCAGAGCCAGATTCTAAAAGAGTTGTAGCGAAAAAAAAAGGCCAGATTCTTGCAATTATTATCCCAGCGCTTCACGTCAATATCTTGTAGTGCTTTCTTCCGTGATTTATTTGGGATTTGGAGGCACTCATTCTCTCATCAGATTCTTCTAATAGGAGTCAACGGCCAAAGTACGGACCGATACGTGATCCGACTTGTTATCATTACCGTGATCATCATCTAATGTGCATGAGCTTCATCATGATCCGTGCCATCTCGAAAGTGAACCCATGATGGGCTACACCAGCCCGTTGCTATGTGATGTCCGTCGACTCTTAACCTATTATGGGCTAGATGTATCTATAGAGAGGTGAATAGTGTGGCTGATTGAGTGGCCTCATTTGCGGTCCATCATTATGGATGCTTTACTTGAGGACTATGTATTGGTGCCTTATTTTTTATATTATTTTTATTTTTAAATTTTGTTAGCTATGCCGACCTATGTGTGTGAACTGCATTGTACCAAAAAAAAAAAAAAAACACGATGGCCCGGCCGCATCGCACTTAACCTTTTATTCTTGACATCCAATCATCAATGCTTCACAAAACATTATCAGAATAACCCAGCCACCATAAATTTTACCTGACCTCTTAATTTTAGGCCATTATTGATAGAAAACTTCAATTTTTTTAAAAAAATAAATAATTTAAATTAAATAAAAAAATATATTCATAAAAATTAGAGAATAAAATATTAAAAATTAGAGAAAAAGATTCGCTACATACGTTGCAATCCAACCGGTAGCAATGTTTGTTTTTTATTAATTACAAGATCTTAGAAGATTGTAAAGATTGTTTTATGATACCAACAAATGATTTGGAGCAAAAAAGAATTAATTTTTATTATTTGCAGCACTGCATGCCCAGTTAGGTTTAGCAAGGAGGCCTGGCTTAGCTCGTTCATCATGGACTTTAGCCTATTAAATATGACCTGATGTATCTATATTTTAATTATTTTGGTGGGTGGCTATTACGAAGATATACTAAGTTGTTGGCACATCTCAACAAGGATGGAGATTTGGATATATTTCAATAGGATCGGGATATCTCAAGATCCAGTTGATGGGTCATGAACAAGATATTAACATATTATTAACCAAAATTTTATATTATTTTAACACCTAATATTGGATGCTAACCAAATTAATATCTTGGTAGACCCAAAGATTTGTGGGACTAGCATGTTCTGCTAATTTCTCTTCTTTAATTTAGAAAAGTGGAAAGAAATCATTCTTTTTCAATCCTCTTTGGCATGAACATGGTTGGAGGAAGAATGAATTGTGGACGACTGACTTGTAGTTGGCTAGAATATTGATTTGAGTTTGATTTTTAGCCAGAGAGTAAACAATGTGGGTTAGAGACTTGAGTCACTTGACTCGCTCATATTTAAATTGAAATAAATAAATAAAACTTCTTAATTCGAGGCATATCTTTTCATAAATTTAAAGTTACATTGATGATGACCGAAGCCCGTTTTACACCGGGGTGCAAAAGAAGTACCCGAATGGATAAGGGAAGAATTTCCTTCACCGCACGGGCCCCACTTTCTTTTCCGTGTGGGTCCCACGGTGCATTGGTTTCGTGAGGACTGGGAGTTCGTGGTAGCGAAAAGAAAAGGTTGAAGAGTAGGCTCCATGATGGGCATCTAACATTAAGAGTAGGTGACGAACTCGAAGTTATAACCGAATCCTATTGTCAAGGTTGAAGGGGAGGCAGTTCATCAATCATTGCATCAAATTCCCCAGTTCCATCCCATTAGCTCTGGTCTAATCCAACCATGGCAACGAACGAGACAGGGCAAACACAAGGCTCGGATTTTGAAGCACCGATCCTTGCATGATACATGGCAACAAAGTACCAATACCGGACTATTAAGCAATTTTTCTTGAAAAATTTTCAAGCTTCAACAAAGTGTTAAGAGGCAAAAGGTAGGTAGCTTAATGAGTTTATTAATTGGTGTTTGCGATGGGGATCTAAATTTATAGGGTACTTTTCGATGAGTTGAGAAGGAGCATACTTCAATCCAGGGATTTAGAAAAGTTACCATAATTGTATGTAGGTCTCCTTCCATCCAAAGAGTATGAAAGATTTTTCAGAAAAAGTATATACTAGTATCATACAAATGCAATAAGTGTATCTTCAAGAAGCATGGAGAATTTCCATTATATAAATAACAAGTAGCATAACAGTGAATTTTGTGTAGTAAGTTTTTAACAATAAAATTTAAGATAATACTATGCACCCGTTGTGACCATGTTGGAAGAAAAATCATGGCTACCATCCTTGTTAACCTCATGGTATTGTTTTTGTAGATGTGGCCCTACATATGTTGTCATGAAGTAATTAAGCATTGATGTGATTTTAGGATGAGAAGTTTTTGAAGTTGGATGTCACCTGTAATAATCTTTGTTTTTTATAATGAGAAAATTTTATCTCATAATTCTCATCTTTCATTCCTTAGAAAATAGTAGGTATGACATCAATAGATATATGATGGAACTTTCGTGGCGGTAGAGACATAGTCTAAAAGTCTAAGTAAGAACTAAGCCATGCTCATGCTTGTATCAAAAACTAAAATGTGTATAGTCATCTCACAATTTTGCTAGCCAACATGGTCAATAGCCATCCACTTGGATCTCGATTCAAAATTTGATTGATAATGAGCAAATCGATTGCGAATGAGCTAAACTTTAGCTGCTCAAATTTTATGTTTGGTCGATGAAAGCGCATTAATTGTCCTCATGCATTTAAAACATCACATGTTCAATCTGTCCATCGATTGTTTTTCTATGCCATCGACAACAAACAACAACATTGGTATAAGAAAAAAAAAAAAAGCAGACAATACTTGATGCTTGCCCTTCTAATCTCAAAACAGCTTTGATTTTATTATTTGTTTAATCTGCCAAATAAAGTCTATAAGCAATAGGTTATACAATAAGGAATTGTCTTTCCCACGAATTCTTGGTCCTCCAAGTTATGGTAAAGATAGGATTTGACTCCAGATCTCCTTTTGACTTTACCAATTTAGTTCATTAACGCACTGTATCTCGTTTTGACTTTACCAATTTAGTCCATTAACGCGTTGTCAACTCGAAATTGTTAAGTGGCACGTGGCAATCTAAGAATCTAAAGTTGAATTCCCTGTGGAATCATGTAACCTACGAAGGTTCAAACAACACGCATCGAAGGAGCAAGGTAAAGTAAGATTTGTTGCGAACTTACGGCGCACATGACAAGGCCTTGGCATGTAGGACAATGCATCCAGTTGATAAATATAAATTTCGTTAAGGGGTTACATGCAAAAAGCCTTTTGCTATTTTTTTTTCAACAATATTTTTTTCTTGGGGATGGTTAAGAGGTAATTCACCAGTTGAAAATGGAAGCGAGGAACAGCAATTGCTGGCCGTGTCGTCTCAGATGGCCTCGCTGCCTCCGCTTGGACCTCATCACCAACCCGACCTCCAGGCCTTGAACCTCGCCGCGGCTCCTCGCCGCCCGGAGATGGCCGAAGACAAGGTATCCACGTCTCCCACTCTCTCTCTCTCTCTCTCTCTCTTTCTCTCTTTCTCCCTTCGTCACTGCTTGATTCTGGCGCCCCTCTTCGATCCTCTCTCGAGCCATCGATTATTGGGTTCTAGGATCCCTTTTCCCCCTTCTAAATCGCGTTTTCTTGGTCCTTGAAGCTGGATCCGTGTGGGTCTGGAGTTATTACTTCCTTTTTTATGGCTCTTTCCTTAAAGAAGTTGTGTTTTTGGCCGTCTTTAGTGGATTTTTCGGCGTTTTTCTTGTAATTCTTGGGGAAATTTTTAATCCCGGGTTCTAGCTAACGGATCCAGGCTATTCTGGCGCGTCCCCCCTCTATTTTGCTCTTCGATGCTGTTGCTGAGTATCTTGATCTCGATTTTTCTTTTTTATTGAAGTAAATCTGGTTCTTCCCTGATTTTGTATTTTTAAAATCCTGCAAGTTTTCTGTTCTGTTCACCTCTTTTGGATCTGCTAGGTGTTATGATGTGTTTTGTTTTGTTTAATTTCTTTCCTTTTTGGGCATAATCAAGCTCTGATTTCCCCTTTTTATTCTCCTTTATTAAAGCACTGCATCGAATGCTTCTTTTAGGGCTTGTAAGATTTTGGAATTTCTGGATCCGTCTATTGTCTAAGCTTGTGTTTCGGGAGTGTCTGCTTATCTCGGTTCCCATCGTTCTTAAGGGCTCTTTCTTTCATTGGTCCTGTAATTATTCTAGTTTTATGTTTGATCTAATGCCAAAAAAATTCTTCTTTTATGTTCTCCGAGGGTTTCTTTTGGATCCCTTTCCTTTCACATCAAATGTCTCTCCTTGCTTGCTGTTCACTCTATCTCTGAATTGCTTCATGAGGATGCCGGCACTTTATTCTCTATTAACCGTTTATCTGTTCTTTTCTTGTCTGATCTGCACCCCTCGAGGCATTTGATGCCTTCTTTGGATGTCTTTCATCTTTCTTCAGATTCTTTGGACAATTTTATCCGAGTTTTTGGTGGTCATCTGCTCTCCTCCCCCTGCACACCAGTGACCCAGCAATTCTACCGTTGATCAGTGCTTCACTTAGATTTTGGCAATTAATTTCAGTACAATGGTTTGTACTTGTACTGTTGTGGGAGTTTGATTGCACTGATCTTGCTATTTTTCAGTTACAGATATGTAATTTCTCTCATCTTGTTTATGTCTGCCTACATTCTAAGATTGAAGTATAAGCATCTTTAAATAAGACTATTGGTGAATTATTTGATGCAGCAAGCATCTGTTGTTGAGGGGAATGATCAAGTAACTGGTCATATCATCTCCACTACCATTGGAGGCAAGAATGGTGAACCAAAGCAGGTGGGCTATTATGGAGGTGGTGTATAAATTAATGTCAACTGAGCATACTAGTAGATATTCTAACCTATTAGATGGTTGTCTTTGCAACTTCCGGTGCAGACCATTAGTTACATGGCAGAGCGGGTTGTGGGGACTGGTTCGTTTGGTATAGTCTTTCAGGTTTGATGCTAACTTTGATGTTGGGTTTCCCTCTTGAATTATGGCATCATTTAATGCTCTGGCTTCATGTGTATGGTTGCTTGTTGGCAGGCCAAATGCTTGGAAACAGGGGAAACTGTTGCAATAAAGAAGGTCTTACAGGACAGAAGATACAAAAATCGTGAGCTACAACTGATGCGCGCAATGGATCATCCTAACGTGATATCTCTAAAGCACTGTTTCTTCTCCACCACGAGCAGAGATGAGCTCTTTCTCAATCTGGTTATGGAATATGTCCCAGAAACCCTGTACCGTGTCCTGAGGCACTATAGCAATGTGAACCAGAGGATGCCTCTCATCTATGTGAAGCTTTATACATATCAGGTTTCGTTTGTTGGTTTTGTTCTTTATATCTTGTCTGGGTGGCTAGATGGAGATTGTTACTTGGATATTCTTCTGCAGCTATTTAGGGGCTTAGCTTATATTCATACTGTTCCAGGAGTTTGCCACAGAGATGTCAAGCCCCAAAATGTGTTGGTATGCTTTTTATCACCCCAATATCTGAAGTCGCTTGTCTTGGTCAAGCATTTTTTTTTTCCATTCCCTCTTGTCATCTGTGGGCATCTGTGCAGGTGGATCCTCTTACTCACCAAGTCAAGCTCTGTGATTTTGGAAGTGCAAAAGTTCTGGTACGTTGTTGACTTAAAATAAAACATGTAACTTGTTTTATTCGTTACTCCGCACCTGTAACTTAAAGTCCTGTAACCTTTTTTTTATTCTGTGGCGTGTCCAAATTTTTGTGGTACTTGTAATTCATTATATTCAAAGTCTTAGGTAATATAATCAATTTGTAGTGCAATACTTGCTATGTAACAATGACCAATTACTTTTGGTATTTTGTCATGTTTGGTTACATTGTCATATATGTTACTTACTCCATAGAAGATAAAGATATCACTGCCACTGAACATTTGGTCCAGTTTGCTCGATATTGTTATTGTAGTTCCTGTAGATTTTTTTTTTCAACTCTTGTTTTAGAAGCCTCAACTTATCATATGTTATATTGTATGCAATATTCCTAAGCTGAAAGTGGAGGGGGAAAAATTTTTAACCACCTATTACCGGGCCATTATATGATGGAGATCTTTAACATGGCTGCATGGTATAAATAATTAACTCATGCATATGCATATTGGACCCTAATTGAAAGCTGATGAGTCAAATCATTGATTTAAGCCATGTTTTACCAAGAAAACGAATATAATCAAGCATGAAAAATTGAAGTGATGGCCATGGCTTTATAATGCATGGATATTATGCCATATGCAAAGACGTCTTCTTAGGATTCCTCCCTTATTTTTGTGGCTTAGCCCAACCTTTATTGCAGCAAAATGTTGCTTGGACATTTGGCACTCAAGGTAAGTTAAATAATCTGGTGATAAAAAGCATGTGGAAATTTGGCACTGTGTAGCACCAGAATGATGGATATCCATCCAGAAAAAAGGAAAAGGCATTAGGCTGGCACCTATTCATGAAGCATCACATACTGACAAGTGAGGATATCTTCATGATTTGGTAGTGCGAGGTGTTGGGCGGTGTCATGGTGTACCATACAGCATCAACACATCCAACATGTTATCAAAGATTTTGAAATCTGAGGGCCTATTTTACAGGACCATCTTCCCTCCATCAAAGCAATAAGAAAAGCATTAATATGATATGGTATTTTGAGCCTCAAAGATAAGAAACAAAGGTGAAAAGATAAATGAAAATGGACAAGCAAGAAAAGCTGATTGATGATAAACGTAGATTTTCTAGTCCAAGGGTCTATTTTACAGAACCATCTTCCCTCCCTCAAAGCAATAAGAAAAGCATTAATATGATATGGTATTTTGAGCCTCAAAGAATAAGAAACAAAAGTGAAAAGATAAATGAAAATGAACAAGCAAGAAAAACTAATTGATGATAAACATAGATTTTCTAGTCAAAGTGCCTGCACATTATTGCATGAATATCTTGACTTTTCGTGACATATTGCATATATTTGTTTCTTTCAGTCATGCAAGCATCATTTGGTGCAAGTTTGCTTACCTTTTCAGCAGAAGTGATATATATTCTGCTGAAGTTCTGACATCTTCTTTTTTGTTTTTTCCCTCCATCTTTTTTGTAGCTCATTCCTCATGTCTCTAATATTTCTCCTAATTTTTACCAATTGATTTTTCATGTCAGGTTAAAGGTGAAGCAAACATATCATACATCTGTTCTCGTTATTACCGTGCTCCAGAGCTCATATTTGGTGCAACCGAATACGCAACATCAATTGATATATGGTCAGCAGGTTGTGTTCTTGCTGAGTTACTTCTTGGCCAGGTCAGCTGTTTTTTTTCATCGTATTTCACCAATATTCATGCTTCGATAATGTTCCTGAGTACACCTTCGATGTGATCTTTCACATTCAAGAGTTATCCTTCTCATCATCTATGTGTTTGCCAGCCATTGTTTCCCGGAGAAAGTGCTGTTGATCAGCTTGTTGAGATAATCAAGGTGCTACTTTTAGAGTCCATGTCAGTTGATATGTACATCTTGCAAAATTGATATTTTATGATAGCAAAAGTGCTTTTCTTCAGGTTCTTGGAACACCAACCCGGGAGGAGATTCGGTGCATGAATCCTAACTACACGGAGTTTAGGTTTCCACAGATAAAAGCACATCCCTGGCATAAGGTCCAATTTTTTCAATTTATCTCGTCTTGTTATAACTTTTATTTTTCATGTGATTTATCATTTTGAGCTCATGACATATATAGAGTGCTTGGGCATACCGCCATAATCATCATTTGATTCTGAGAATAACTAATACTGGGTATTATTGGATGACTTGTTCTCAAGGAGCATCCTGAAGTAACCAGCGAGTGATTCCACCATGGATGCAACAAGTTAAGGCTCCGATTCCTGGTTGATAGGTCTAAGATAATTGAACCTCCATTAAACCTTGTATTCTGTGGATGTCACGTGCATAGTTCATCTAGAATTCCATTTAGGTTCTAACCAAAGAGATTGATGTTGCATTCCTTCTGAAATATGATAACTATAAACTAAGGAATTTGGCATATGGGATCCTTGTATTGTTTAACTTATGCAAAGCTGAATCTGGAATATTGGGTCCATATACATCTATCTCTGGTTTCATAACTAAAATGCTTGACAATGACATTTCTGTCTTTGAGGTATTGCCTCTAATTTATAAAAACTATAACAGAAACAGCCAATCACAAGAATCTGTCACAACATGTAAATTTAACATTGATGAAACGCCTTGTTTTCTTTTCTACTGTACTGTGATCATGAATAGTTGCATGTTACAAGTTAGTGTTTTCTTTGCACATCCAGGTACCTGACCTGACCTTTATGCCATGTAGGGCTCACCATTTGCAGCCCAACTAGTGGTATGGGCCTTAATTAGTGGGCTGAAGTAAATTTGTTGTGCCTGACTCTTTTCTTTTGCAAACCCAAAGGGCCTCAGTCCATCAACTTTGAATGCTGTACCTTTGGACTGTATGGTAAGATGCAATTGGGAAAATTACTAGTTTAACCATTAACCTTGCTCAGTGAATAGAAACATTGGCTTGTGACCTACTCATAAGTGATATGTTGACCAGAGCGCATAAGTTGGCATTCTGGCTACTTGCAGGGGTAGCTTGGGATCCTGTTCTGTTGAGATCATGACTGTAATGTCCTAAAATTTCTTTTAGGAGATTCTTTTATGGGCATTTGTGCTACATGCTTAGATAGCCTCTTCTAGTTTCAAGCAAAATCTAATTTTTGAGTATGTTCAGAATCTTTATAATAATGTATGCTTTTCAGATATTCCACAAGCGAATGCCTCCAGAAGCAATAGATCTTACATCACGTCTTCTCCAATACTCGCCAAGTCTTCGTTGCACTGCAGTAAGTTTTCCCTCTCTTCCCTGAATGATCAATCTAGTGGATACCTTATAGCAAGCGAGTTTCTTATCTAGGTGTAATTGGTTTTGAACACAGCAATTCGGAATAAGCAATGCTGTATGAGTAGTGAGATGTAGTCAAATTGTAAAAGCCCTTGAGCTTTTTTTATTTGCCAATAACTTGTTATGTGTCTCTTGTTGGTTGACACCTTTTCTTCTCCTCACATATAAGAATCTGGCCTGCTTACCTCAGTTAATTTCACCCAATATTTTCAGTCAAAATGTTCCTCTATGATACCAATTTTTCTGCCAGCTGTGCTGTGGTCAAAATGGAGGATGGAGGGAGAGAAGTGGTGAGGGGTGGTTAGAATAGACTGGATGAATCCAATGGACTAGGGTTAATGATACTTCTGATGTTTAAACAATCAGCAATTAGAGAGTGCTAAACCTGATGTCATTGGTTCAATCTAAAATATGGGGGCCAAGATGTAATTTCTACTTTCATTTTGTTCTCTCCAATTAATAATTTTACTTAACAATTAGACATGCAATCATGATAGATTTTGGGCTTCATCTGTTTTTCTTGGTGTAGCTTTTGGTTGGTGGATCTAGTTTGATAGGAGACTGCTCTTCGCTGGTTAAATTGCCAGGTGGCTTTGAGGCCTGGATACTTTGTTGGATCGTGTATTTGGATGGCCATTATAAAAGAACATATGTGAAGCTTGTGTTTTGTTATAGATGTATTTTTGAATTTTGTTTTACACGCCTTTGTCCTTGTTTTTCTTATTTTGTGTGCAGTTAGAAGCATGTGCCCATTCCTTCTTTGATGAACTACGAGAGCCTAATGCACGATTGCCAAATGGTCGCCCTCTTCCTCCTTTGTTTAACTTCAAACACGAAGTAAGCCATTCTTTGAATTTTTAGAAGATCTGCTTTACCTCGTGGATGTTTTCTCTCCTTGATAAATTCTATGGTCTTGGATCTGCTTTTCCACGTGAATGTTTTCTCCCTTTGATAAATGCTATGTTCATAGATCTGTTTTTCCATGTGAATGTTTATGCCCTTTGATATGCTATGGTTAGAACTCGTCTTTAAAATTTATACTTACATTGATGATACTATGGAAGTACTTTTGCTCCCTGTATGACTAACAACTAGTTTGGCTTGGAGAAACAGCAACAGTTCAACCTATTGTAGTGCCTGAATGGTTACTTAGGGAATAGCTAATCAGAGTGGTGGTTGGTATTAGGTTGGTTTGTTATCCCATTTGAACCTAACTTGACTTTTTTTCTTTAAGCAGACCCAACCTGACCTGAGAACCTATTGGGTCAGCCAATGGCTGCCCAAACACAGCCCAGATACCTGACCTGATTCTCAAAGTTAGGGTTGGTTCTGGTAGCTTGGGGATAGGGCTGGGTTGGGTGGAGAGTATGATAGCAGAACTGAGGGTGGAGCCATTCTGGGCGGGTTTGGGGATTGGAGTAGGGTGAAGGGGAAGGTGGCAGCAATGGGGAAAGATGGTGGGAATAAGGTTGGTGGTGTGGATTGGGAAGTAGTGATTGGGCTTGGCCAAGATGGGTTCCGGTGGAGGGGCCGATTTTATACCAAATGGTTGGGTTGGATGTAGGCTTGGTGAGGATGGGATAAGGGTGGAGGAGGTCTAACAAGGCTAGGATTGAGGCTGATGTGGTGGCTGTGAGGAGTGGGGCCTGCAGCAAAGGCAGGGTGGCAGGTTGAAGGGAGCTGATCGGTTGGGGTGAACGTGGGCTGGGTGAAGATGGAATCAGGGTGGAGGTGGTCTTGCTGGGCTAGGATGGAGGTGGATGGGGGAGCTGCAGCAAAGGCAGGGTGGCGGCGTTGATGGCAGATGGGTGAATGTGGGCTTGATGAGGATGGAATTAGGGTGGAGGAGCCTTGTTGGGCGAGGATTGTGGCAGATGGGGGGCTATCAGGAGCAGGGCTGTGGCAAAGTCTGGGTGGCAGGGTTCATGGGGGCTGCTTGGTCGAGAGAGGGAGGCATTAGAGGACTATGCGACATCTAAATTGTCTAGGAAAAAAAAATGTGCTATGAAATGGACAGTTTTAATGTTATGTTAGCATACTTTGATTTGATTATAGTTCAAAAGCATCCAAATCCACTGCTTTTCATCCAGAATATAATTGTAAAAAGGCATCTTATGTTTCTTTTTCCACTAATTTTTTCCCATTTAAGATGGTTAAAAAAATTAATGAAGAACAAAGTTCTAAAATGGAGCAACAATATCCTTTTCTTTGTTTACAGTTGGCAGGTGCCTCGCCCGAGCTCGTTAACAAGCTAATTCCAGAACATTTGAGAAGGCAATCAGGTCTCAGTTTCTTGCACCCGGCAGGGACATAAGAAGCTTTTAGCTCTTTTGAACTATATACCATGATCAAAAGCAAGAGGGGGATTTAATGGTTTTCATGCACTGGAAAGTGTTTAGCAAGTGAGATTGTTCGCAAGATGGAAGCTAAACAAGCAGTGTTGCTGGTTTGTTTGCGTGGCTCTAAACATACCGTCCAGCCAATGTTTTAGGCTCTGTATATTGTATGGTATAAGGGTCGTTGTGACCTGAAAGCTAACTGTTGATGCTGACTGTTCAGAAGTGAGATAAGCATGGTGGAGGGGTAGGAGAGCAGTCCTTGCAATGTTGTTTGGTTTGTGTTGGACACCGTAGCAATTGTCTTGTTTCTCATTTTATTTTTCAGTGCTGGTGCATGTTGTAAGTGCATGTGGCTTGTAACTTGTTGTTTCATGTAATGTACCTAAATCCAGAGTTTTGAAGCCATGGAGCTGGAAATTTACTATCTGTAATGCTCTAATTCATGGAACTGTCCGACTCTTTGAATGACCAGAGGAATCGATTTAACACCGGCGTCTCTTGTGGGACATTTGCGTTCCCACATAATACATGGTTTTGGCCTGCCCGCTGCTGTTTTATGGGCTACTATATTGTAGTTACTCCTGCGATTGTAAAAAATTGTCTTGGAATCCAAATTTAAAGCAACTAGACCTGCTCTAAGCTTGAGCCTGTGGCATCTGAAACAGCAGCAACGTGATAGGTGACTTTCATATCAACATGATGAATAAAGCTTCATCTGCAGTTTTGTATTCTAATTTACAGCAGTAGCGGTAGCATTGTGTCGGAGATCGTACTGAAAAAAATGTGAAACTATTGCTCACTGGTGACAGTGTTGTTTTTTGATACAGGAACACTAGAGAGATTATGTCAATCAAGACTTAGAAGTTTCAGTTTTTTTCTCGCATAAACTACATGTCTTGTAGTTTAGGAAAGCAGCACCTGTATGTTCGATGCGCTGCAAAGCTTGTTGTTTTTGACCAGTCTCAAGCTGCCTTTCACCATCCCTAACGCAGATGGCTGCTCCTCGAAAACTACTCGTTCGCAAATGGGGATTGAAGTTGGATAGAAAGGAGCAGATGTTTTTAAAATTAAATGTGCATTGTCTGAAGTTTTGATAAGGAGCTGTATTCAGAGAAATGACTTGAGAATATATCACACAGAAATGCAGAAATGGCATCATACATTTTGGAAGGTCAGTCACAGGCATGCATTGACCAAACAACCACAGAAATGCTAGACATGCTGCTCTCTTTTTTTCAGAATAGCATGAGTTATCATCACCATACTGTTTAGAGACAAACAACCACCTCTGACATACCTATATTTCAGTAATCCTTTGATGGTGAGTCAAAATGAGCTGTATTTTGATTTTATATGTCACGCCTCTGACCCGAAAAACATGTGCCAAGGCATGTCGCAACCCGTCGGATATGCGTAGGATCTGGTCCACCATGTAAGGCGACAATCTGTCAAACAAGCAAGATAAAAAATTTCAAAACTAACTAGATACTTGAATTGGTTACACTCCCATCCCAAAATAACCTCAAGGTAAACTTTATGATATAACTACAAATTAATCAGCATGACCATTTTTAAGAGATCCAACTAGTTCTATAAAACCATAATAACAAAAAAAGTTTCTAAAACAGAAGTATGGAAGCAGAATCTAGAGCCCAACTAAGTCTCGGACCTTGTTCCAGGCTCATCTCTCAATCAGTATCTATTATCTCCTATGCCTTGTGCTCTGATAAAGGGAGAAAGAAGGGTAAACGGAAGGTTCCGTAAACATAGTCAAACTGAGAGTCCAAAAAAACTATGCAAAATCAAATTATTTTATTAGTACAATTTCCTCTTATTTTCTAATTACAATGATAGCTCCAACAGTTTATAAAATCATCAAATCATAAACGAGAATCCAAATTTGACATGCATTTGACATACATACATAGTTTTCAAAGTATTTATAAAGTAAAATACAAAGTTCAAGACTTTGTGCAAAGTTTTCTAATAACACTATTATTTCCTTGCAAACATAACGATAAACTATAACTATGCATGCACATGAATTTTGAAGATATCCTAGAGTTTCAACATCATAATATTCTCTTGTTAGATCTAATCTTTATATGTATGTAAAGAATATTTGGTCAGAACAAAAGTTACAGTTTTAGTTTCTGTATTTACCAAAAGCTAACAATATTGTGCTGTGTCATATTAAGCATAACGCATGCCAACCATAGAATGTCGACATGGATGTGTGCTAGTGATGACATACATCTCGTGCAAACAATGCTCCTTTCTGATGCTATACCAACTTGGCATGATATGGATTAGTAAGGTCCGAAAATCTAAGCATTTAATTGAAAAGGATGCGATTTATCTCAAAAAAAATATTTCACAAAATAAAATATACATTTCCAATATATTTTTCAATAAAATTAATATAAATTTATATTTTAGAAATATATAGTTTAAAATACTTTAGTTAGGTTTAGGTTGCTTATCAAATACAGCAAGTCCAACAAGAGACTTTTTCTACTCGGACACAATACTCTTTAGCACCTAGTGAACTCAAACAGTTCACATATCAAAGCACATCCCGTAGAGCCCTTTAATAGGCCGAAGAACCATGCTAAAATCCACATTATTCCTTTAATCCAATTAACCCTTAAAATTCCATACAAGACTCAAAAAATCATAAACAACAATATAAATCTCCAAAATTATGAAACTTAGTGGCAAATATATTAATTTATCGTTGCTTATGGCCAAATCTTAGGCTATATGATAATATGAATATTACATGGATATAATTATATCATTAGAATCTCGCTAGAGGTAATGGCAACATAAACCTAGAATTAGGTTTTCCCCAAATCTACCATAAATCTACAATAATGCACTAAATTGATGGTATTAGAGTTTGGTTTGTGGAAATCCAACTTTTTAGCACTCTTTTTAGTTATTTTCCTATTTTAGTTTCATGCATGTGTTCTAGTTAATCATCGCGTAATATGGCATTCATTTCCAACATACTTCTCATTAGGGAGGTTTTAATAGGAGGAATAGTAGCTTCCACGACTTTGTTTCTCCCCCGCCGAGGTAT
>JAOXJJ010000725.1:6640535-6661684 GCA_025769935.1 Phoenix roebelenii | reverse complement strand
GTACTACCAGTAGCCTCTCTCTTAGGCCCAGGGCTATGAACTGAACAACAACCAAGAGAGAAATATGCTCTCAAGAAGAAAAAGAAGAAAAGAGTAATAAAAGATGAACCAAAATGTTATATATATGGTAGGTTTGGGCACTATGCTAATAGATGCTTAATGAGAAAGAAATTAAATAAACTACGAGTTGATGACCAGTTGAAAAATCAATTGGCAAAACTAATGTTGAATTCGTCTTCCGACGAAGAATCTGAATATGCAAACTCCTCCTCAGAAGAAGAAAAAATTAACGAAGGTATATATACCCCTATGTTCCAATTCATAACACATTATAACAAGTTCCCGTTTTGGAATGCTAAACAATAACAAAAATTTCTTGAGAACTTGCAATAATTCAACAAACAGACATCTTAGACAATTAAATCAGGGCATCAATAACTCAGAGAACAGAGAAGGAAGAGAGAGCCGTAAAGAATAAGCAAAATGCATCAAAACTACTAAAGAACTGAAGAAAGGCGGAGTCTTTACGAACCCTAGAGGCGAGCTTGTAAACCCCCCTTGGCCTTCCACGACCAGGCCCACGTAGCGTTCGGCCTCGCAGAGCCACCTCAAGGAGGCGACGGAGAGGCTGATGGCGAGGTCGGCAGCGTTGTCGGTGAGGACATCGGGGTTGTATGTCACCCGGATCCCCTGCTCCCGGCACCGGGCAAGGTCCACCTTGTCGAGGCCAATGCTGTAGGAGGCCATGATCTCCAGCCGCGGCAGCCCGTCGATGCCGCGTTCCCCACCACCGTCCGGATCGACGGAGCCTTGGCCGGGAGCAAGTCCTTCCAGAGGATCGGTGGGGACTCCCAGAGGCGGAAGTGTTGGCCCCGCCGGTCGAGCTCCGACTCCAGGTAGGGTTCATAGGGAGTGTCAGGAGGACGCCCAGAACCAAGCTAGGGTTAGGGTTAGAGTTAAGCTTAGGTTTAGGTTTACGGTGAGAATTCTTTCTGCCATCCACCGTGCATGCGCCCACTCGATCCGATCCATCGAATAATTTTTCGAACTGTGCTTGCGAGAAGTAGAGAAAAAAATTATTGCTGCCATGTGGTAGATCTAGCATAGATAATGATCTTTCGAAATGGAGGGTAGAGCCGGCGTAGGTCGGGAGATGGAATCTGTAGGCTGGGGTAGCTGAGCTGGCCGGCAAGATCTAGGGCATTATTTTTCCAGGACAAGATCTTCAATAAGGTTACGATTTTGCAGTCATGGATTAGATGTGACTGGAGGAACATGAGAACATGGAGGTGTAGAGCTCCACCACCACTTGAAGGCTGAAACTTGGGTTATACAATATGGTAGAATAGTTTTTGCAAAAACTAATAATGTTACTATACAATTTTTTTGGGATAAAATTGTGATGCTATTCTTATATTAGATTGAAAATTTTCTTAGGGTGAATATGACTTTAACCATTATGCATTTGGATTGGCTATTAAAGAAAGAGAGTGAAAGTGTTCAAAAAAAGTTTTGTCTTCCTACAAAGATCATGTTAAATTACATATTAATTATCTTAGAATAAAGTGAGTGACATTGCCAAATTGTAGCCCTTGATTTTGGTAGCTGCTACATCAGGATAGAATGATACCAAAAAATAAAAAATAAAAAATAAATAAAGCATTCAAAAAATCAGAAAAACAGTACCTATTACAGAGCTGATCATTAACAATTTTATTTTCAATGCATCAATACACCTAGGCATGGTTGGTCTGCCAGACAAAAACAAACAAAGGAGAGAAAAAAAAATTAAAGAAGTTCAGTATGCTAAATCCACAGAAACCTCCTCAACAAGCCTATCTAAGAGGAGCTCCTCCACTTGAACTACAACTTGGTCTGCCTCTTCCAGACAAATCTTATTCCCCCAGCCAATATCCCACATAGCATCTAACAACATTTCCTTGCATCTGAGATCTCTCTCCAATCTTATATAAAGAACATCCTTGGAAGTGACATCATCGCCAACTTCACCATATTTACTTAGTTTGCCAATTCCACTGCTGATGTCCCCAACCAAATGATCAAGAGAGGCATACGCTGAAGGGCTACATGAGCAGGTCTTGGACATTGGATGGTTTGAGAGCTCTATCTGATTGCTTTTACGTGCCATTAGCTCCTCAGCACAACCAAAGTAGAGCTTTTCATTTCTCGCCCCAAAATCTTCTAGGCCATTTCTTGGTTCATATAAAGGTCGATAAGCATCAAAACCGAAAAGTTCTTCTGCATGGACAAGGAATGATCGGCTGCTCAGGAGAAATTTTTTCAGCTCATCTTCCATTCCAGCTGCTTTTTGAGTAGCAGTTTTGTTATCGGAAACCGGAATAGCTGCTGCTTCTGTTGTCCCAGAGCTTCTTCCACCTTTGCTGGCTTTTGGCATGACTTCACAAATTACTTTACAGTCTTTTCTTATGTGATCTGTAATCAAACAAGTATTTTCAAGTCTTAGAGCACCAAGATAATCCCTCTAGTTATTTTCCACTGCCAAGCTCGAAATAAGCATATCATTGATGACAAACGTTGATTATAAGATGGAATGGTTAATCAGGTCTCGCAAGGGTGTGAAACCCTTAATTCCAACAGGAGTCGATCAGCTAAAGGAGTCCATAATTAGACAGATGTTTACCTTTGCTGCAGGACTTGGTCTCCTCTTCCTGCTTAGGGGGGTCATCAGCAGGCAAATTGCTCCTTGTTGATGCATCATCCGACCGGTAGGAAGGATTGATTTCCTTATCATGTGCTCTACTCTTTGGAGTCTACAAACAACAAGATGACGCGATCACCCAATTTATGCTAATTATCTTCTAGAGTGATGAAACTGTTTCAGTATTTGACAAACTACTTTGCTATTTGCTACAAGGTTTAATTCAGCAATTGAAAAACACGACAATTTTTCAGAATTTTAGAGCATATACATGTTCATATAATGAAAGATTAATCATCATGTAGAATTGCTTTACTTTTTTAGGAACAAACCATCTGTAACTTCTGATTATTTAACTGAAGTATAGCATTGAACACTTCTTGGTCTCATGCAGGTAGTTGTATCTGAAATGTAGAGACGAGAAACATTTAAAACTAGAGGGAGATACTCACAATTGCCTTGATACCGTTCGTGACTGGTTTTGTTCTGGTGGTCTTGCCGTCTGTTGCAAGAGCAGTGGAATTTTGTGATTTGGGTTTTGGTGGGGATGCCATAGTAGGCTTTCTTGGTATATTTACTGGTCTCGAAGCATTCTTTGGGGCAGCCAGTCTTTTGTCGGTCTTAATTGGTGCTTTAGTATTTGCTTTCGCCTGAGATAATGGAATCGCCATAGCTTTCACATCCTTTTTCTCTCCACCATGCATCCCATTTAACCGTGGTTTTTGCCCCTCATAAGCTTTTTTGAGTGTTTTTACTGGTTCTCTTCTCTGTTGCTTGTGACATAAAGAAGCCGGAGTGTTGCTCTTTTGAGATGCTTGCACTTTTGTCCTCTCAAATCTCCTTGCTTTGCTTCCTTCTGATTTTCTGGATAGAAGAGGACCATTATCAGCAACAATCTCTTGTTGTTCTAACTTGACCGATCGAGCTACTTTCTTTACAGAAATGGGAGCTGAAAGAGGATCCTTTTGAACCTGTCCTCTCTTCGGACATGGCAAGTGCACAGGTTTCATGATCATAATTGTCGGGACTTGTTCATGTGTGCAGGGAGTTCCACCATATAGTTCCAACTGCGAAGCACTCGAAGAACTCGATTGAAATCTGCAATCTTTGTCATGATCACTCTTCATGAGCTCTTTAGATTTCGCTGTTTCGATGATATTCTGTAGAGTCTCTCTCTCTGGATTGGGATTCTGATCCATCATTGGCACCCTCCCTGCCTTGGGCACCTTGATATCGAAGGCAAGTCCTGGTGGATTTAAGAGTGAGCTCTCCTCACTCTTATCTTCTCTCTTAATGGGAAGGACAGCTGCTGAAGGAACTTGATCCAAACCCATAAGCTTTGCAATCAAGTTTGGTGCTTTCACCTTCGCAGGCTGAGAGCTCTTTGCTTTTCCCCTTCCATCATAACAAGCATCATCAAGTCCGCTGCTTGCAGAGTATCCCAATGAACGACTTGAACAAGCTGTTTCATCATCAGAAGAGATCGGCCGAAGATTTTGTCCGTAAATGCTGTCTCTGCTCGCATTCTTTAACTTTTTACCCAGACTCCTCGAGGACTGATCATAGTAGAGTCTTTGTTCCTGCAATCTGTTGCTGTAACCGCCGATTTCAGATCTTCTGGAGCCCATTAACTGAGTGCGAAACTCTTCTTCTTCAACAGCTCCTCTTTCTTCCATGAAGCCTGATCGTCCTCTGTCCTTTATCTGAGATTTCGTCTTCGTGGCTTCTTCAACTCTCCCAAGCATGATTAACGACTCCTGGAGATCCAAAGCACCTCTCACAATATCTTCTGCAATCTCTTTCGATCGCCTGTCGAGATCCGGCACCTTTGACCATGAATCAATCATCTGTGTCAGCTCACGAGCTCCTCTAGATACCTCCAGAAACTGCAATTCTGTGCCTTTCTTGGAGGCCATGGCCGCCGCCGCTGCCGCACCACCACCAAAAGAGATCGGATCCAGGCCTTCATCGCCTCTTCGGCAATCCACTGCAACTGCAGAGGAGGATTTGGACTTTCTCATCATCCCACATTCAACTGTTTCATTTCCATTCTCACAGCCGACCAGAAGAGTCTTTCGTAAAGATCTGGAAACAACTGATCTTAAATTGTCCAAAAGCATGACCTTAAAAAATTACAAGGTCAAATTCAATTCCCCAAGCCGAGCACTAGTCCTGGATGAAAGCTGTACAGGTTCTGGAACTCACAAAACACTACTGCAGGAATCTAAAACTTCGTTGCCAGATTTCATAAGAGATTTTGCTCCCAAGGATCTCCTTCAGAAAAGGAAAAGAGTTAGGTGAAGAGCTATCCTACTGCCAAAGCTAAATGAAAAGTGACATACTGATGAAGAATACTACCGGATGTGATTAAATATTTCAGTGTTATATTCGACTCTACATGCATTCCCAGGCTTCTCTAATTAAACATCATTCGAGCACAGATACATTTCAAGTAGTATCAAAAGCGCAGTGGAGGAGAGCAGATTCACCTGCAATTCCGAAGCACATGAAGAGTCGTGGTTCACAAGAGATTACTCATGAGGATCTGCTTCACATAAAGAAAGAAGGAGTTGAAGAGTTATTTATTGCTAAAACTTTAAAAAAAGAAAAAAAAAGAGAGAGAAGAAAGAAAGAACTGTTCATGAAAGATGCTGCAATGGAATTTTGCACTGCCTTTCTTTATTAAAATACACATTTCCTGATTCTCTCATTGGACAGCATTAAAGTACAGGATATATTTCAATCAATATCAGTTGAAGGAGAAGAGACTTACCTGCAACTCTAAAGCAGAAAAGTAGAGGATTTGAGAGCAGCAAGAAGGCAAATAAAATTTTGCGCCTACACCCTTATAGACTTCACCTCCATTCCGGATGCCTTGGAGTCTGTGAGGAAGCCACAAACGGGGTGCATTGACTTCTTCAGCAATCAGTGCACTAGGAGAACCGAATAGGGTTGGCTTCCTGGCTGGTCTTCTCTCATCAAATCTCTTCATTTAATTTGGTGGGTCAATGAGATATAATACTGCTACCCCTCACCCTCAGTATATCTTGGCAAGAAGAAAGGGTAAAACCGCACAGGGGAAGCCAACAACCCCCTGCCAAATAGGCCATGAATGATGAAAAAAAACAGATCTCAGTAGATTTTTGTTTGTTTGCTCTTTATCTAACCTTCATGTGGGCCATAGTACTCGGAGCTCAAACAGCACATTTGGTTTAGTTCATAAATTAGAAATTTAGAATTTAGGAATCGTTAACCTGGACTCAGAATGGTTTGGTTAGGTGGTCTAATTTCTGGTAGACACAAACCCTTGGGTCCAGACTTTGGGTCTTAAGTGGTGTTTAGTTGCAGAATAAGTAGGAGGGATCTTTCTATTTTGCAGCAGGCATGGTTTGCTATTTGATGGAGAAATTAGCGTAAGGAATAGATGAAGGGAAGAAGCTTCGTTTAATGCATATTGAACTTTGTAATAGATTGTATCTCAAAGACCAATTTATCTTCATAAGAGATTTTATCTCGCAAAATTCATTTAATGTATTCTTTTATAGAGTGGATAAGGATAAAATGGTTGTGATATAAGTTTATTCTATCATTTTGCCGGGATAGATTTATACCATGTGAGGGAATATCATATCATGCATCATGATCTAAGCCCAAATTTTTTTGGTGTGCAGCGAGAATTCGGAGAGATATATCTCTTCCTCGAAGATATTCCCTTACTTACTTCGCAATCAAACACTATCTTAGTTCTCTATGCAATTTCAACCTAGTTCAATGCTGGATATGTCTGAATTATGTCATCTTGCCAGGGAAAGGACCTAGCAAAAGTTAGCCCCATGGGAATATGTCATTTTGCCATGAAAAGTCTTTCTTGTGGAATTCCCCAAGGACCGTATGTTTCCTCTCAACATTGTGCATGAGAGGGATGTCGATATGGTACTCTTAAGAAGTGACAAAAAACATCCAGACAATAAGAAAATCATGTGACTTGATTTTTTTTTAATTTTTTATGAGAGTTTTTTTTTATTTGACCAGTCAATTTTTGAAATTAACCGGTCTTGTATTTTTTTTGTAAAAAAAATCAGAAAACTTATGCAAATATAATACTAAAGCTAATTAGTCTTCTCACTAGGCTGCATATCCTTTCATCCGACTTAGTAGAGTCCACCGGTGTAGCAGCCCCTATTAGACCCCTCTTCCACCAAAGAATGTCCGATGCAGCTAGAAAGTTTCTCATACCCTCCCCACCGGCACGGGCTAACCCGTGTGTGAGTACATCACCCAACACCACCTCAGTACCAGAGGACCAGTAGCGCTTCCAACGAACAAACTAGACGGGGGACATCCGATCCCCATAATTAATCGATGCCCGCACGTTTCGAATCTGAGTCACTCTATTGGAAACAATGCCCCGTTCCAACCGTGCTACCACCTCGATGGTAAAGCATAGATTATTTAGCTTGATTAACTCTTCAAATATAACATTTGATTTTCGATGGGTTTTCGGAGCGCACCTCCATCCGATGTAAACATGATACATATATTTATTATCCTAACGTAGACACAAATTGATCCTTCAATCGATCGGCATGGAACAAAAGTTAGATCCAAAATTCTAACGAGTACATATTTGCGTCCGGTAAAACCCGAACCTAACCCAACCACATGGCATCTCTAATAGAACCAATGGTAGTCAGGGCTGGTACATAAGCATGAATAACATCTGAATTTGCAATGTGTGGCGTGCGAGAAAAGCTTGGGGCCACACAAGCTAATCGCAGGCCCTAGCAAGGGCATTGCAGCCATTTGTGGTTCCCTCAGCCCCTAATTTTAGCTCTTAATTTCCAAAATGTGCTTCATTTCAACAAGTATTAGCTAACCTTTCGTGGATACCACGCCTTTCATACACTGTGGTTCGTGCGAGCGTACTCAGCTTTCATGCTGGTACGTAGTAATTCTTATTCATGGGCCCCAAATGTATCATCAACCTGGCCCCCAAATTGATGGTAATGCAGCTCATTGGCCTGCGTGATGATGGACCCGATCGGGCCGGATAAAGCTCGGATCAAAATATTTATTTCTCAAAAAGATTAAAATTTCAAATCCGAACTCGACCTTTATTCAATGCGTAATTCGATGTGATCCGCATTGATTTATTTATTAAATAGATGGAATCAAATTAAATAAATTAAACAAGTTATATGAATTTTTGATAAATTAAATAAATTTAAATAGGTTGAACAAATTCAGCAGGTCGGATTGAACCGGAAAGCAGCAGATTATGTATGTATTTATATAGGTATGTTTTTAATAAATCAAAATAGATTTAAATAGGTTGAAGCAGTAGAAAAGAAACAAGTTGTGTATTCATTAACATATAGTATATGTATAATTATTTTGATCGGGCTAGGTTGGGCCTATTTTTAATTTGTCAGATCCAAACCGATTTTCAGATCAGGCCTTTTTTTTTTTTTTTTTTTTTTTTTTTTTTTTTTTTTTTTTTTTTTTTTTTTTTTTGCTTAGGTCCGTCCCACATACCTATATTTAGAATCCAAGTTGGCCAAATTTCGGGCCGAGGGCGGGTCGGGAGGCCTATAAGGCCCATGATTAGGTCTAATACATATACGATTTCTCCCCTTTTTTTTATAAAAAATAGGAGGGGAGGGGGAGGGACCAGCCCACCCGCATAGCAGCTCCACTACTGGGTCCTCTTCCATCAGGAAATGTTTGATATAGGTCGCAGGTTTCACGTGCCTTTTCCGTCCCGTGGGTTCACCCCACTGGGCTCACCGCCTCACGTGTGGGTACGTCACCTTAGTGCCACCTCGATACAGATGGAAAGAAAGCATATCCACCAACGAGCCATCCGGGCGCGAGGTATCCGGTCCCCTAATTTAATCGGCATCTACGTATTTCGAATCCGGACAACTCAGGTGGAATTATCGCCCCCTTAGGCTGCCACCCCCAGATTTAGTGGTTCTATGCTAAACTTTCTAAGGTGCCTATTGTGTAAGGGAATTGGAATAATGAATTATGTTGGGACATAATAATCAACCTATATAAGTCTGAAGGAGGTATACATCATCTCTAATCCAGCATAGCAGCAACAGAATAATGGAAGCTTTTCTTGGATAAAGAAAATCTCGGCAATACTAAGAGTGAAAACCTTTAGGTGAAAATTTAATTGGGGAAGGTTCCTTGCAAGTCTGTGCTCTCAAGAATCCTACTTTTGGGGAACATTGAGCATGTCTTGATAAGATGTCAATTTGTTTAAGATTTTTGGGCGCCTTTAAACACCAAGTATGTATCTAATCGTCAATTCAGTTCGCTATCACAGCTGCTGCAGTATCTTTCTTCAACAACAATTATTGATGGAGACTATGCTATGATTTATCTAGACTGGATGCTATGGATTAATAGTCTTAATGAGAGACATTTTCAGAATAAATAGTTGTTTGCGCAACAACTAATCATGAGGAGCCGCTGACTAGGTCAATGAATTCAAGTCCAAGGAAATAAATCTTTCAACATTAGAACAAGGCACTAAAGTAGCTGTTCTGATGCACTATGTCACCATGGAGATTACCCTTTTGCAGTTTCTTGGCTACCTTCTCTCCTTGGTATGTTGAAGGTAAATTTGGATGGATTGGTTAAGGGTTCAATAGCTGGTGTTGGATTACTGATTAGAGATGAATTAGACTCTACTCTTGATACTAGCTGAGATTTTTATTTTCAT
This sequence comes from Phoenix roebelenii, assembly GCA_025769935.1. Taxonomy (NCBI): domain Eukaryota; kingdom Viridiplantae; phylum Streptophyta; class Magnoliopsida; order Arecales; family Arecaceae; genus Phoenix; species Phoenix roebelenii. The sequence goes on along the minus strand of JAOXJJ010000725.1, from coordinate 6,652,271 downwards.
TTGGGCAAATATGATTTAGGCAGCAAATATAGCCATTTGTATTGCAGACTGTCATTTTCCTGTTAATAATATAAATAGCCTTTATAATTGTCATTATTTTATTCTAAAATAATCCATGTTCATATAAATTATAGACATTGTAACCATCAAAAAAAAAAAAAAGAAGAAGGGAGTAGATGATCAAATTGTTGAAACCTTGCCACGGTAATCCAAGTTACCAAGAGGACAAAACCTCCAAAAGAGACAACATAAAACTAAGCCATTTAGGTTTAATTACAGTCATCCATCGTGAAAGCTTTATTTCTGTAGAAATATTTCGTACCATGAAATTCTTGGTAGTCCGTATTGTATTCATCATACACTACAATGAAAATTGAAGCCCCTAAAAGAATAATGCTAAGCTTTGTAATGAGATTGAAAATGACGATGTTACCATTAATAGTCCTCATAGACATCTTGTGTTATACATGGTTGTGTACAAGTGATTACAATTAGATTAAGTGCAATGTGCTTTTGTGATAGCTAGAAAACAATGTTTTCTTCCTTCACAAAGAATGAGTTCCACTCCGTTTCACTTCCTTAGAAACTAATTAAAAGAAAAAAAATCCCTTTGAGCCTCCTACTCCTTGATTGTTTTTAAAAAATCAATAGGCAAGCTTCTTCTTAATAAAAATTCATTTAACAAGCAAGCATAGCTCTATGCATCCATATTCATGAGACAACTTTAGAAACCTAGAATCCTAAGAACCAGAACTTGGAGAGTGCTAATATTCTTTCATAGGATAACCTTTGTACGTTGTGCAAAACAAAATACGTGCAACATTCAATAAACTTTATTTGCATGAAAGGAGTGAAAAAAAATATCAACAAAATTATTTAAAGAAAACTAGATTTTTGCTTTTTTTTTTTTTGCTTAAGAAAGGGGGGGAGGGGGAAGAAAGGAACAAGCCCATCCCCGCGTAGCAGCCTCCACTAGGCCCCCACTCCGCCAGGAGAATATTCGATGCGGGCAGAAATGACCGTGTGTTGGGCATCTCGGCCGGTTTTATTCATATCCTCCCCACCCGTGGGCTCAGCTCAGTTATCCCTTTGGGCTTCTAACACGAGCCCTCCGTGTGAGTACGTCACACCTGACACCACCGAGGCTACCAGCAGACCAACACAACTTTTTAGAGCCGTGTCCGAGCAGGAAGCATTCGGTTTCCACAATTTAATCGACGCCCGCGCGTTTCGAACTCGGAACCACTTGGTTGAAAGTAAGGCCATGATACCACTGAGCGACCACCTTAGCGGCTAGATTTTTACTCTTAGATAAAGAAAATCTCCATGCCTATGCATACCAAAATACAAAACGCAAGTATGGAAAGTAATCTATTTTTTAAAAAATATAGATTTTTACTCATTAGAGGAAATAAAATCTATAGCCAGTGCAAGCAGAATGGAAAATAATTTATTTTATCATAAATCAAAAAAAAATTCTGAGCTATGGAAAGTCATAGATTTTTACTGTTTCGAGAGCAAAAGAAGTCTTCATATCAATATAATTGGAAAGTCGTTTATTTTTTAAGATTCCAGAAAAAAATAAATAAAAAATAAATTTCCGACCTGCCGGATTCGAACCAGCGACCTAAGGATTTATCTGCACAACTACAGTCCTCCGCTCTACCAACTGAGCTAAGGTCGGTTGAGATTTCAGTGCAGAATGAAACATATAAAGCCTATAGTTACAAATCTATCCCAAGGCCTTTTCTTTTGGTTCTAAATACTGAAGTACTCTTTAAACTCCACTGATGATTTATGCCGATGCACAGATGAAGGAGTTCATTAAGCTCAAAGATTGAGAAAAACTTGACATTCAGATATCTATCCTGAATTCCGCCATTCTCAATATCCTTTTCCGGTCTAGAAACAATATATTACGTGAAAGAACAAAGTTCTATCATTTTATCCACCAATTTTTAATCAACTAAGCGTTTAATTTAAGCAGCACTAAATATTTAACCCGATGGAACCACCAGAGCCTCGGCTGTTCTCTTCACCAAAATGGAAGGATTAACCAGCTAAGTTTTGAGATATTAGTTTCTCAAAAATAAAAAAATAAAAAAGTTATGAGATATTAGATGATGACATCTAACCAAAGCTATTGGCTAAATTATAAACCGTAGAAAAATAAGAATATGTAGAAAAAGATATTGTGAAGAACTTTTTCTACGTACCTCATGAGGTACTACTCATCATGTATATTTATAGTTGAGAATGTACAAGAAATTATAAGTAGGATGATATAAAAATAGAAAGAAATAATAAATGGATCTCTAGGATCAATTCTAAATTTATGCTATTTGAAATTCAGAATTTAAAATTCAAAATTCAAAATTTAAATTTTGAAATTTTTAGAATCATGGATCCTTGATATGTAGCTTGATATAGGGCTGAGATAAAGATATGGCCAATACTCCCCCGCAAACTAAGGTGGGTACCGCTGAGAGTTTGGAACGTAGTTATTGAAAGTGTTGGAAGGCAAGTCCTTTAATGAATATATTAGTGAGTTGGTCACTAAAGAAAATAAATTGGAAATGAAGCTGACGACAAACCACTCACTCTTAAACAAAATGAAAATCAATTTTAATATGCTTGGCGGGAGCATGAAACATAGGATTGGCAGTAAAATATATGACTGATAAATTCTCACACCAAAATATGAGAGCTTGAAAATGTGAAATATCTAATTTTTATAGTAAAGATCGAATCCAAATTGATACGCCGTTTATATTCGAATTTGATACTTAAACATGCTACGGTATATTGCTTTTTTAGCACTTCAGTGTATTAGATTACCAGTATATTACATGTTGGCCTTTCTTATTCCTAGTCGAGTAATGAAGAGAATTGATGGTTGGGTAAAGAAGGGGAAAGTTTGCAGCTCTCCGAGAGGACATTGTCTAGCTATTTGGAAGCTTGTATGCAGACCTAAAAGGGAGGGAGGGCTAGGAGTGAATAAGTGATGGATCTCAGAGTTTTTAACTTGGCATGATTGAGTAAATGGTGGTAGAGACCCATGCAAGAGAGCAGCTTACCTTGGAAGTGTCTGGTTCAATTGAAATACGAAGAAGAATGGGAAGATTAAAGGGTGGTCTCAAAAGCCTGGCTTCATCTCTTTTGTGAAGGTATCCTAGCAGCAGAAGACTGGTTCTTTACCAATTTGAGAGTCAATGTTGGAGATGGTGGACTCTGTTTTGGAAGGACATTTGTTTAGGTGAACATCCTTTGTGCCTGCTCTTCCCAAAGCTCTTTCAATTGGCACGGAATCAAAATAGCAGTGTAAAGTAGTATGCAAATGATGATCCAGATCTCCCTCCCGACTGGCTCTGTTTAGATACTTCTTAGCAGAAGCGGAAGCTGAGGCTGTGGAGCTTCAAAGTATTTTGCAGTCTCTGCAGCTAAGTAAAAGATAGACAGCAATGGCAATGGAGTTCTTCTGGCAGTTTTTTCTCTAAAAGTATTTGTGATCTTTTTCCATGGTGGGGGTTTAGTCTCTGCTTTCAAAGAAGCTGCGTGGAGAAGACTAAATCCCTGAGAAAGTTTGAGTGTTTGTGGTTAATGCTAAACAATAAACTGCTAACTGCTGAGAACTCGAACAAGAGGAAATGGAACTGCAATGATCAATATGCCTGTTTTGAGGGCAAGCTGAGGAAAGGGCGGATCATTTGTTCCTGAATTGCCGTCCAAACTTCAGTATGTGGAAGCATTTCTGACACTCATTGAAGTTGGGTTGGAAGCCTTCCTTAATCTCTGACTTATGGGGACAATGGAGAGTTAAGACAGATTAAAAAGGAGCGACATTGTGGATGGGACATGTTAATAGCTGCTGTGAGCTGGAATTTTGTGGCTTGAAAGAAACCATAGTCTTCAAAAGCAAAAGTTTATATATTATTCAGTTGATCAGGAAGATTAAGAAGATGTTGAGAAGCTGGCTCTTCTTAGTTCCGGAGAAAAAACAGACAGCAGTCAGGTGGTGGTTCTTCAGACTAATTAGAGGGTTGTATCAGAGGTCACCTAATTTTGTGGAAGAAGTTGGTTTCAGCTTTGTTTTTTCCATTTATTATCTCCTCTTCTCTTGCAGCCTCTTAATTGCATCAATAAAATTCTACTCCCAGAAAATTCTATCTTGTTTTCATTTCCTAAGCTTTTCTCCTGAATGTATCTTGTCATGTCAAAATTACACAGAACTATCTCAACTTGACAAACCTTGAGTAAATTAAGATCATTGGAAGAGCGTGGAAACCAGCGAGCAGTCAGATATGGATTGCATTACATACTGAAAGAAAATCAGAAAAAGAAAATAAAGGAGTACGAGTTGCTTCAATCTTCTTTTCCTCTGTTTTTTGGCACATATCTTTTCCTTTGTCTATAAAGCAATAAAATTGCATAATAGATTTTTACACTTTTCTTTACTGACTCTCTGAAATGAATTTTTAAAGAGCTATTGAAGAAAACTGTCTGAGGCTTGCTGAATACAGGAAAAAGGGAAAGAACAGGAGAAACACAATTGACTTTTATAAATAGAAGAGACGCCTATAAGAGGTCTAAATGATTTAAGTTACCTTTGTTGAGCCTTACCTTGTTGCTAGGAAATTACTGCTATTGAGATTGACATATTTGGCCACTGCTTTTTCCTGTTACTACTTATCATCACTTGCTGATCATAACTCCACAAATTGTACTGATTGCATGAATCTTGTTTGAGAAATATGAAGTATAAAGTTATACTTATTATTAGCTACTCAAAGAGGGAGTGCATGAAAACTCATTTTAATATAATAAGAGCATTAAAGGTGTATAAGTTTGCTATGTCTTGAGGATCCACTTTTTGGTCTATTTAATAGTGTTTAATACGAAGAGAACTACGACGACCTGTCCTCAAACGTACACTGAGATTCAAGTATGGTGCTAAAAGTTGTTAACCTACCTCCAAGAGATACATTCCTCAATGATTCTCCTGTCTGTTATACATTAATTATTCCACATGTTACAATTAACTGCTAAAGCCACTTATACTATTTTCATGTCGTCATTCGAGAGTACCTTAAGATCAATCAAATGATCATGCTACATAGAACTAGAAATAATTGGTGAAGCTGATTGATCTGATTAAAATACTCAGACTTAGCACAAGAGAACTATCTAAGATCGAGTTTATCGCTACAAGCAGCATGGAAGGGCAAATGGGCTTTACTTACAAAGTTGATCAAACAGACACATACCGACAATGTATGTAAGGAGATATGGAGACACTTTCATGGTCGATACCAATCATATCTTGCCACGTGGCCCTTTGGTGGGTGGCAGTTGAGGGCCCTTCTTGATCGGTAGTATGTCACCGGAAACTGTCGAGCTTAGGTAGGCAAGCACGGAGCCACCACCTAATATCAAGAACTTCAGCAACAGACCCCTCTTGGTGAATGGGGCTGCAAATGTCTCAAAGAACTTGCTCTGCATGCCCATGTACATAATGTTGGTGTCAATTATTGCAACAAAGCAATGTACTCAGACATACGCAAGCATATGAAAATGCTAGTTACATACATCTCCATGCATGTATCTGAACTTATAATTTACCCTACATCTGATCAAGAATCGAAAGACTAATGTGCTTATTAGGGTGCCACATTAAGAGATTGTACAAGCATGGTGGTATAAAGCATGAATTTTATGCAGCGATATATCTAATCATGTAGCACCACAAACAGTCCTCATGTATGAATTATTTATGCATTACCATTTCTGTCTCTCTTCCTCTAGAGTACTCCTTATAAGTTAAAATTGGGATGCATGGGCTTATATTTCAAAGTCAGTGCACCTCTTATTTGCTGACTTGCCTTGTGAGTTTTATGCAATGCCCCTCTTTGCAACGGCCAAAAGATTCTTTATCTTTGGATCATAAAGTCATCCTAACTTTAGAATTAAATATAATGGTGTAGGTGCATCATGATATTACATTTTTGCAAATAACTAATGTGTTTCATTAGTTATAAGAATTTGAGTGCTTATGTTGAAGAAGTGTGAGACATTCTGGTCTCTAGGCAATGCATCAATTATTAAGTGCCTGTCAAATCTTATCAGTTCATGTGGAAACTTACAGAAAAACATACTTCTCATCTACAATAATTAATCCTTTGTTAAATCTTTAAATATTTCTCATCTTATCATTTTTATCTGCCACCTGTGGTTCAAAGGTTTTATATTCTTCTGTAGATAAATCTTCAAAATGCCCAAGTCCAAACTCTCCAACAGTTGGATCCTTCCGACACATTGTAGCACTAAACAACTTTAGCCAATTAATCAAAAAAAAAGAAAAAGCAACTAAGATATGAGATACATTACAGAATGAACATTGTGTCCAGCGATCGTGGAACTGGAAATTTACACGTAAATGGGTGTTATATCATCTTAACCAAGGTTCGATGGTACTTGGATTCAGTTTTTGTTTAATTCATTGAAAAAAAGAGAGAGCAAAATCAAAGAACCGCTTCACAATTCTAAGCAGGAGAGGTCGAAGATTACGTTACCTGAAGAGGATTGTAAGGCGAGGGGGCATCGGAGCCATACAAATCCCACTGGCCCGTGGTGTTTCCGAGGTCCTCCAGATCGAAGTACACGCTCTTCTCACCGTACTTCGCCACCACGGCGCCGCTGCCGGACCTATCGAGAGCAAATTAATTCCGATGACTTCAGAGCCGTCGACTGATTGTTATATTATATACGATCAACGAACGTTCCAAAAAAAAAAAAGGCTGTACCGGAGTTTAGGACGCGACGGAGTCCGGCGAGGAGGCCTGACGGCGAGCTTGGTCCCTTTCAAGGAGCTCCCGGGGAGGCCCTTAACGGCGACCGGCTGTACGGCTACGACGGCGGTTAAGGAGGCCATCCTTCCTGCAGTTATCGCTGGTGACGGATTGCTTTGCCTCCTTCGCGCCTTCCGAGAATCTCTCTCTTATTCTGCGTGTAGGATTTTAACTGTGGGAGAAGTTTCCATAAAAAAACAAAGAATGTGGGAGGAGGATTCTTCGGGTGGTAGAGATGAGAGGAGAGAGTGACACGTGGCCTATATGGGATAGGGTTATCCTGATCTTCGAGGCTGCTGGCTGCCACGCATCCGGGAACAGGACAGTACTTATTATGACAGGATCTTAAATATTTATGCAGCATAAAAAGATTTAAATAATATTTGCTAGCAATAACTTTTAAAATATGAACTATAAGAATCAGAACCTCGTTAAAAAAAACTAGCCGAAACATATTTTTGAATTTTTTAATTTTGTATAAGTATGAAAAATTTATCCAGCGTATAACTTACATGGGACTAAATGTACGCTCGCATGGGTTCTCACATATTTCTTCTGTTCAAATTCTGACATTTTCATCAGGCTAAGAGTTCAAATCTATTCAAATATAATTATAAACACCATAATTGATCCGTGGTCAGTCCCAATGGATCCATGCTGCAATGTCCCATAATTTATATAGGTTTTGTAACAACTCAGGATCTCATCCAAAAAGACTAGCTGGAAGGTATTAATTGAGTTTCTTGATTTCGTATAAGTACGAAAGATTTATCTATTGAATAATCAATGTGGGACTAAATATACGTTCATACGATTCTTCACAATATCAATACAAAAGATAAATATTTTTATGGAAGTTAATGAATAAATTTATGTTACCAGTGACCTCTGAATGGAGGTGGATCATGCTATCTTTTAAATCTACTGGCCACTGACACCCGCCATACATTCGGCTTATTCAACACCCTACCTTAATTGCACGCCATCACACCGCTGAGGGAATTACGACATAAATAAGATTAGTTGGCCATTTGGATATGTTGTGGAACTTACAAAAAGGAATACAGCTTTCAGTCGGTACCTCTAATGCTATATAAATAGATTTTAAGACATATCCCAGTAACCTGTCATAGATTTCTCACAATTAATGTTGATGTCTGGTCGGGGTCGGATAAATCATAAATGTCAGCGCAAAAAGTAGTGAAGGAAAAAGGTATGTGTAGAGGCACATATACTCTAGAGGCACATTCCGTTCCCAACTAAAATCAGAAATGGAATAAATTGAAATGAAAAACAGAAGAGCCATATTCTCCGGCATATTTAGTTTGTGACCGAAATCAGAATTAGAATCGAAATGAGATTTGAATATTAGAAAAAAATAAAGATTAGATTTTGGAGCATTTCTGTTTCTATCTGAAATCGGAATGAATTTGGAATTCTCTCCAAAGAAACAGTTGAAATGAAAATCATTTGTTTCTATTTTCATTTCAAAATCCAACTCTTCTCAACCAAATCTGTCTTAGATGTTGATGTTATTCAATTGAGATTGTAGGCCAATCTTTTGAATAAAGTAGGTACTTACTATTTCTATTTCCTTTTTGTCCTTTGCTCGGCTCGACACTTACGAACTTTAGGTACTTCTTTTTATTTTTTCGAGCACTTCCATCCTTATCAAAGAGAGTAGAGTAGGAAAAAAAAGAGGAAAAAAAAAAGTTAACAAAGGGGGCCTTCTTAAGGTTTGCCCCAAGCCAACACACAAAATCAAACTAAAATACTTCATCAGGTAACAATTATAATTGTCAAGATTCGTTTGTCTTACACGTTCGCCAGCAACCAGCATGGTCGCTATCAGCTCCTTATAGAGATTTTAGGGAATGATATATACTGCTCTATCACCAGCCTTCGCACTAGAGATGGAGACTTATGATGTACTAATCTCCATCTTGTATCTTTCTAGGTACTTAATAAATTATCTATGTGGCATAGTTAACTGAGTCAAAAAAAAAAAAGAAATCAAGTACATTTCTTTTATGTGGGCTGAATTATAGATATTGCAGGTGTAGACGTAGAAGTAGACAAACCAAAAAAAAAAAAATCAAGCCAGGTGAAGCACTTGATACCGTTGCATTTTTCAAACAGAAAGGAAGAACTCACCCCAACTAGTTTGGAATTAAGTTTACTTGAGCTGAGTTGAGCAATAATTTAAAATTTTAAAATTATCAAGTAAAAATATGAATTTTATTTTCTCTACTAATTTGTGCCAATCAATTATTTTCCTTTTGCTTATGCTCATATCCATTTGTCTTGTTGCTAGCTGATTTGTTTTCCAACCGATTGTTAAACAGTAAGTTCAAACATTGCTAATTGTGCTTTGTGCATTAACTTTTTTTTGCTTTAGGTTAAGTGAAATACAGTGGGCAGCTTTTATTTCTTCAACGGAAGGTACACAATGGCTTATCTTAACCCTTCATGAGCATAACATGTTATTGATTTGTTTATGTGCAGGGTGCAAGATGCCCTATTAGTTATGCAGTCTCCATGGTTGGCATGCATTCAATTTTTGGTATATGTTTTTAAGTCCTAAATCCAAGCGTTTTAATAAGATAGCATGAATATTGCAAGCGTTACATGTGCACTATGACTGCAAGTTAAAATGGCCAGTACAATGGTTTTGATGAACCTCATTTATGTTATGGTTCATATAACAGCCAACGGCTTGCCAAGGAAATTGCTCTAATAGTGGTGCTATAACTTTATTAAGAAACTAAACCACCATGGTTCCGTTTTATCTTCAGTCTGTAATTTATTTTTTAAGCTACCTTATATTAATTACTTATTTGGCTGGATTGCAGCAATGAGAGTGCCACAAGAGCACTAAGCTTTTGCTCAGGTAGCTGCCATTCCAAAAGCTTGCCAATAAAATTGCTTAAAAGCCACAAAATGAGGCTTTAGAAGTAATAATAATAGGTTTTCTTTATATATATATATATATATATGTATATAGGTCATGAAAAATTTCACGACACCATCTATCATTGTATTAGTGATGGAGAAGCATCCCTGGTTAAGAAGGCCGAACAAGTAGTAGTTAAGTTGCGGCGCATGGAAATTTTGAATAACTTTATGCAATTTTAATTTTAATTTTAATTGGTTATGATATTTTCTAGAACTAACCTATTAGATTGTGCACACAAAATTTTTATATCATAGTTATTTGAGAGGCTCTCATGCAAAATATCAGAATCTTATTTCTATTTTATGTGAATTTATTTTTGGCACAAAATACTGTATGTCTATACAGTATACGTGTCCGTTCAGTTTCCCCCCTACCAATGCCGGGTTCATATGTTTGATATTCCTCTTTACCACAGAATATAATATACCTTTATGAATTCAGATTTGATTCATGCTTCTGATTTAATTCTTGTTTGTTCGTATATTTTGATGCTATCACGAAACTCTTGTAATGTGTGACGAGCCTTATCAACGATTTCCCCTTCTTTATAGTTGTTACTTATTCGGAAAAGAAGTTAGGATTGTGTTATTTATATATTTATGATTATAACCAAAGATGATTCTTATTAAGCTGCTAGCAACAGATCCTAAGTGCAGAGCCAACCCAACCCGATCCCAGCCTAGAACTGAGTATTTGGGGTTGGGTCTGTATCAGGTCATTAAAACAACCAGCTACGTCTTTCCATGGACCCAGCCTAACCCACTCAGCTAGCAGGTTGGACTCGGATCCACAATCTAGACCCAAACATGAAGCCCGGTCAAGCTCGACTTGATTCAACCTAATCCGTTTGCAAGCCTTGAACAAAAAGAAGCATCTCAAGACAACGTTGAAATTCAACAATAAAGCTGAAATTGAATTCAAATACTTGCATATCCATATTCATATTTATTTTATTTGACAAATATAAATATAGATATTAATGAAACATAAAAATTCATATTATACTTGGATGCAGATATAAATAGGATACCGAAAGCATGAATATAAAATACGAATATAAATCGAATAATTAAATTTTATAGCCACAAAATCAAAAATATTACTAAGTAAATAATAAATCAAATAAATAATATATTAATATAGACATTTATTTTTTAACAAAAATTATAAATACTATATAAAATTAAATAAAATTACAAACAAAATTAGATATTTGGATACATAGTTGCCTATCAATTCCATATCTATTTTTTTACGAATATATATACAAATATGGATATTAGTCGGATACTCAAATTTCTATCTATATTCAGATAGATTCGGATGCAATCCAAACAGATATCATCTTGATCCACCTTCACTCCTATCCAGCAAACACCTGCTCTCGCTCGTCTCCATAGGCATAAATGCATATGTAGATTCCCCAATTCAAAACTTGCTCAAATAAACATTTAGTTCTGGTGCAATATTGCAGTTGAATTTATTACAAGACTAGAAACATAACGCAGGTAAAAGGTGTGGACGATGGGGAAACCTCAGATTTCTCATGAATCCAGAGTCCACTGATGATCAACTCATGCGGGTAACTGCTGCATGTATGGCATCCGCAAGATGGGGAACAGTTTTAGAGCTCAAACCTGCCATGCTGATCCTCCTGCACCAAACAAATGTTTCCCTCATTTAAATTTGTGGACAAAAATAAAGGCAACGTGCATCAAGAGTGCATACGGCAACGAGGCATATCTATGTATGTTAGCAAGGGCTGAGGCCTCTGTAGGTTGCGCATATCCACGTTCAAAAAGGGAAACAATAAAAGCCAAAAGTATTTTCCATTTGATAGGAAAAGAAATTAGAGATTCTGGAACAGCATCATGAAGATGCTGGAACCAATGCAAACCCCAGATATGATGATACGGAAACAGAGTCCCCCCCCCC
>JAOXJJ010000725.1:6629496-6640435 GCA_025769935.1 Phoenix roebelenii | reverse complement strand
CTGGAACAGCATCATGAAGATGCTGGAACCAATGCAAACCCCAGATATGATGATACGGAAACAGAGTCCCCCCCCCCAACCAAAAAAAAAAAAAAAATCTATGGAGTGCGAGATGTGGGAAAGGCAGTTTCAGAGCATCAGCATCATCATAGGATATCACAGCACCGAGCAGATAGCCAGATAATGTCTCAAACAACAATCAATTTAATGAAGGGACGAGAAATCTAAGAGAGATTACCCATCAGAAGTCATGTAAATGTGATATTCTTGCGTCATGAAGGCCACTTGCTCCCTATTAAGCCCTGTGAAAGTAAACATTCCAATCTGCTTGATAATGTGACTCCAGTCACCAGGAGTTCCTGCATGCCATAGAAGCCTGTCAATCTCACGCACAGGCACACAGCAGCAGCATAATATATCCCTCGTGTAGCTGAGACCATCAGACTTGTACTTATTTCTAATTTAACTTAATCATGAACTACCAAAATTTCAGTCGTCATCAAGTAGGTGAATTGCTGAAACTTGATGGGGAAGTCGAATACTCTAATTCTCCTTCTTAGTTTGGACTAAAAGATAAACCAAAAAAAGGGAAAAAAATCCATATAGTTGATGCATACAATGAAATCACATGCAGAGAAACACCAACACATTTGCACCCAAGATTAGAAGACTTGATATCAGGTGCACTGGTACATGATAGCTGTTTAGGTTAAAACATAATCTAAAACAAAAAATAAGATGAAAGAGCTCCTTCACCATATGTTCTCAACAACCAGAGAAAAGAAAGTAAAAGAAAAAAGTTAAATATTCATATACCTCTGGCACGCAAAGCATCAAAAAGCAGTTGCCTCATGCTGATTATTCGATCAGCCATGGCTTTCAACTCAATAGTCCATTCATGGAACAGTGCTCTGGAAAACAGATTTAGATAATGCACTAATCAGCGACTAAACATGTTTAATTTGAAGGAAGAAAGGAGGCAGCTTCCCTGAATTTGCAGGTGTCCCTTGATAAAACGATAAAGAAACAAGTAACCATAAACAGAACTAAGGGTTTTATCATGATGTATCTCCAGATGATCCAGAAACTATGCGTTTGTTTCCAAAAACTGTAGGATATGACAAAAATGAGAACTAAAAGATGTAAATTTCCTTTTTGTCCAACCCTTACATTGTTCCTGGAAAGGTTTCTTCTGCTAGATATGTATTGAAAATACTCAGAAGCTTAAAAATTGAAGTCCAAGAGGCGGAGGAAATTTGAAAAGTCTACAAACCTTGCTAGTTATAAGTATCTTCATATGCAACAAAGAATCATGATTGCATGACGTAGTCAGAAAAGTTAGAATTCATAGGCTAAGATCATACCCTGATGATACAAATTTTATTTCATCTTAAACATGGACAGGAACTTCTCAATACATTAGTTATGAGAAAAACTAGGCCTACAACTTTCACATTCTTTCAACTTAATTATAAACTGGATGATTCTGAGTGAACTGCGAGATTATGACTGAACCATGATCTAATACCTGTCCTTAAGAATAGTAGCCACAATAGAGGCACCATGAATAGGAGGGTTTGAATACATGGGCCTGATCACAAGCTTCAGCTGACTCTCAACCCTAACTGCCACGTCAGCAGATCTGCACACCTGAAAATAGCATTATGGTTATCACAGTGAAATAGCAGAGTGATGCTTTGGAGATTAGACTTGCACAACGGGAACAAGACTAAAGGGCTCGTCAAACCATAAATTCAATATATAGCACTGATACAACAAATATTAACAGCTAGGCATGACGAGGAAATTCCTACAGAAAGAATTCATCAAAAAAAAGGGGCTCCCTCCACAATCCAGATAGCATCATACAAAGTTTTCTTTAGATTTTTTGTCTTTTTTTTTTTTGTGGAAAAAAAGGCAATTCTGCAACTGAAGCAATCTATGATTCCCTAGCTGACTGAGGTTTGTTGAATAGTTTGTTATGATTGTGGTAATATGTTGTTGGACTGTCACATCTCACTTTGTAGCACATTTGATATTACACTAGAAAGATAGTAGCATGTTACACTAATCTGTTGTCAAAAGTGTACTAATCTGTTGTCAAAAGTGTATGTAGATAGTATTTAATTCTTAGATGGACCACTTCTATAGTTTTTAAGCATCCGCTCAAGATTTACAATAAAGTTTTGAATTAGAAAAGGCTTTCTAAGCCTTGATCTGTCTTGTCTGAGCTGCAAAGAAATAATCAGCAAAAGATCGAATAGAATGACTCGTGGTTTCTGATACCGGTTCATACTGGTGTCCAACTTGTACAAAGTTGGTATACTCTAGATCTTCTTATCCACACTCAGTAAAAGAAGTGTACTGAGTATCAGATCCCTAACAGTATGAGTCGGCAAGCCAGATATGGTGGGGTACTGAAAAGCATGGGATGACTAATGCTATGACAAATCGGCTTGGTAGGGTACTGGCTGAATAAGAACAATATTCAAAGCTTGATTCCAGTTAGCATCATATTTAAACAAGGAGGACCAAAGCTAACAAGAAATATTAAAGAGACTAAAGGTGATTAACCAAGACCAGAATTGCACATAATCACTTCGTTATGACAACACAGATTAAAATGCAGCCAGTCCATGTTTATGGGATTAATATTGTTAAAGAGAAATATAAAAATAAGTGAAAAAGCTGAATTTGGTACGATAAATAGACAATACAGCAAGATAAATGCAAAATATAGTGATAATCATCATGAACATTAATCAACAACGAGACATACTCAAGTCACTGCTTAGTCTAATGAAATTGACTCTTCTGGTAGAAATTGCCAAGTACAAATAACCAGAGCAAATGTATTATAAATAGACCAAGTATGACCTCAGAGGAAACAAAACCTTATTTGATGCCCCCTCTATGGAGCATCATATACATTATTCATGGTTAAATAGAAGCAAACATAAAGTTTAAAGAAGGCAGATTGTAACATGTGAAATGGTCGAGTATTTTCCGTCTCTTTTGTAAGCCAAACAAAAAATATTTGATTTTCCTAAAAATTATGATGCCAAAAAGACAACCTACTCAACTGGTGATCATCAGATATTTACTATGGATTTTAAAAAGCTTAAAGCCTCTTACAATGCTTAGTGCACCAACACGTTCCCCGTACAGCCCCATGTTCTTTGCATAGCTTTGAGCTGTGAGGCATTCACCACCATCAGCAACAAACATGCGAACAGACTGTGCATCTGCATCCAGGCTTCCACTTGCAAATCCCTGCAAAGAAATTGGACTCCCTTTAATATACATGATAAAGTCAGAACACAGAGAAAATAATCATTTGTTCATGACTCCTTTTCCAAGATTGTAAAGCTCTTTAAGTAACAAAAACTTACAAGAACAATGACAACAGTAATAACAATAACAATAACAATAATAATCAAATATGACTTGTTAAGTTGCCTAGCAATGGCATCCTGATGATAAATTACCAGGGACATCAGGAGAAATATGATCATATGTGGAACCCAGTGTGACATAGTTGACATGACAAGGGAAGAACTGCCAAGAAAAGCTGCAAAGGCTATTTACCTGCTTGAGCTGCAGGATCTATTGGGTGATAAAGCAGTGTTTATAACAGCAATATTATGATTACCTGATAAGCACTATCAAAGAAAGGTAGTAGTCCCTTTGATCTCATCAGCTGCCTGATCTGCTCCCACTGATCAAGAGTAGGATCTACTCCAGTAGGGTTATGCGCACATGCATGAAGAAGCACTATTGCTCCTGAAGGAGCAGAACTTAGGTCCTCCAACAAACCTGTTTCAACAGTTTGCCCCCAAGAAACAAATCAACCGGTTAGCATCAAAAACGTTTACATTGGTAAAACAATCCAAGATTAAAAAACATAAACCTTATAGAATAATCAAGAAACCAGTCATATGTTGAGTACGATAGCACAGTAGACAGGCAAAAAAAAAAAAGAAACTGTTCTTGTGGCTATGTTTAAGTCGATATGTATTGAACTTTGAAATATTAAAAATTAAAATATAACCTTATGTATTTTGCCAGGCAGAACCAGAAGAGGGCAGCTTATACCTTGAAAGTTCAGCCCACGTGTTGCTGGATCATAGTAGCGATAAGTCTTAACAGATAGCCCAGCTAGTGTAAAAACTTTTGGATGGTTTCCCCATGTGGGCTGTGGAATGTAAATAGTGTGCTGGAAAATAACATTATATAAGTAACAAAAATACTGGGTCAAACTATAGTGACATGCAAGGAACTGTTACATAGAGAGAAGAGCAATCTGTACCTCAGAATAATGCCTTGCCAGAAACTCAGATCCAACCCTCAGTGAACCAGTACCTGATAAGCATTGCACAGTAGCCACCCTATTTTCTTGAATGGCAGGACTGCGCCAGAGGGAAAAAAAAATGTGTTGATTAATGACCATATCTTGATTAAAGGGGCTGTAAGTTATACAGGAAGAGTCAAATTATTGTACTAGGATAAAAGATTAGTCATTGTCAAAGAAATAGACGCTTCTAAATTTTGGGGGGAAAAAATGTGTGTTGATTAATGACCATATCTTGATTAAAAGGGCTGTAAGCTATACAGGAAGAGTCAAATTATTGTACTAGGATAAAAGATTAGGCATTGTCAAAGAAATAGACACTTCTAAATTTTGGGGGAAAAAGATCAAATAAATCACAGTCCAGAAAAGGGCAATATTTTTTTTGAACTATGTTGCTTACATGCCATGGACAATTAAAAAAATTGTGCACAATAATTTCAAAAAGAACAATTTATTTCGGCTAAAAGACATTAAAAAAGCGGGGAGGCATTTCCATCATAAGTTGATAACACTCAAACTGTGCATGCAAGTATTCGCTGAGTTTCAGCTATATTATGTATCATTCTTTCAGATGGAATCATGGAAGTTGATGACTTTTACAAATGAAATCTTGCTTAAGTGAAAAGAAATAAAAAATCAATCCTACTTTTACATATGAGGGCCCCTAAAGCAAAAGGATTAATTCCTTAAGTAAATTGAACATCAGAGATGTCATCTTTTGCAAGTATTAAAATCCAACTCACATACATTAAGATTGCTGTAACATGTACTCACCCTCAAACCCATTAGGTATGGAACATGTCATTACCTAAAACTGTCATGCTGTATTTGCCAATTGGGTACTTTTTTTATTTCATAGCTGTTCATATTCATGATGTATGAAAACTTGTTATCATGCGGTTTATTGTAATAAAATTCTACGTAGTATTAACAAGTTATTCTAAATAATTTCATTTTCTTGTCAGTTGTCTCTAATGTCCCAACTAGTTATTGTTTTTAAAAGATCTTTTCTACTATATATTGAATAAGTAATTTTCAGATTTCTTATAGTGTTGACCTATGAGTGAAATGGTTTTAGCATAGACACGTCACTGATAATGTCCAGACACAGGACTTTTATCTTAAAACTAAAAGTAAATTAGCATCCAAAAATTGATCACAAATAGATATGAAAAGCCTTGTTCTTTATGTTGCAAGTTTGATAACTGAATCTAGCAAATGAGCTCAGTTATATCCTCAAGAGCAGAACAAGTATTATTATATGTCTATTCTTCACATCCTTTACAAAGACACCCTGTTTTCCCTAATGCCAAGGACTCTTCAAACTAGTTGGGGTACCATGAGGTACTTGTATCAAAATAACTACAGATATCTTCTTGTAAAGCCTTTGGTTTCTTATAAATGAATTAATCATATTGTATTTCGAAACTCTTCAATAAATTTGAACTAAAAGATGCATGTATCATAGTTATTATCTATCGATTGTTATAGTTCACCTGGGCATCTAATAAGCTATGCTTCATTTAATAGGTTAATCAATTTTTTTAGCTTGGTCAACAATTGATGTTAGAAGGATTTCTACAACATGACTTTGCATGTAAAATATCATGGTCAAAATATTTGTCCATCCTCACCACATAAACCTATCTCTCTCTCCCTCCCTCCCCCCCCCCTTCTCCTCCCCTGCTTCTCTTTTTTTCCCTTTTGGGAAGGGGAGGGATGGAGGAGGAGAGCCCCCAAAATCTAATACCAGTGTCCTAGCAAAAAATCCATAATACTCTGAGCAACATTTGAAAAGAGTGGCATTTAAAAAAAAATGTCTACCACTCGGCAGCATCTAGTTTGATGCAGTCATATACTAGGGCAAACCAGCTCCTGCATCAGCCACCTCAAATTCTGCAAAAAGATCCCTCATGATGTGTCCTGTTTAAACAGTTTGATTTTGATTCTTTGCAAATCAAATCAAAGGGCAACCTGAAATTATGTAAATTTCGGTTCTATTTGCAGGAAACCGGCACACAGTTCTTCTGTCGAACAAGCAACCTTCAGATAACCTATTTAAGATGAAAAGGCAATTTTCTTTAAACAATCAGGGTGTCCACGATGAGCTCTCGGCCACTTTTAAGCATTTAACGAGGAAAAATAAAATTGCTACGAAATGTGCAAATATCATCACATGTCACATGCAATACTGGTACAGTGGCAAAGCCTTAAATTATATGTCATCACGTACCTGTCAGATCCAAAGATTAGTTTAGCACTGAGTTTATTGAAATCTGCCAATCCAGTGATAGGAAGGTACTCTTTAACTCGAGACCTGAAGACCATCAGTACAAGGCAATGAATAAGCAACTCTTTAAATTAGAAAAGAAAATTGACAGAAGCAAATATGCTTGCAAACCGTCATCAAGATCTATTTTCCTTCAGGAAAAAATGATGAATACAGTAGCAGATATGCTTATTTATCATGTCAGAGCTGAGAAAGATACTTATCACATTTTCTTGGTGATTGTTCCTAAGTCTAAAGAAGCAGGCAAGCAGGGCCAAAATAGATAATTCCGAGATTAATTTCATCACACATGCTGGTGGGAGTTGGTAAGACTTTTATGGGCTTAGAACAGCGTTGGATGACAATAAGGACAAATATCCATAACAAAATATAAGAAATAATGGCAGAGTGAAATGTGTTGAGATGAATAAATGGCCAAAGTGGGATCAGCAATTTCGAAAGAAATAGATTTATACTATAAAAGGGTAAAACTAGCAGAAAACCAACCAAAGTCAGGAACAGAGGAACAACAACAACAACAATATTTTTTTAAAACAAGAAGAACATCATAATTATTAAAAAAAATAAAAAATAAAAACATTGCCTGGAAACCTATGAAAGTGTCGAGGCGAAAGAAAACATTTTTCTTGGAGGTGAATACATGAGGCAAGCAGGAAAAGACATTTCACTATCTGTTCTGAATAACTCAAAAGAGGAGGAAAAAAACCAAAAAAGAGACCAAATTCCACCCTTTTCAAGAATAACCCTGATTTTGGCAGAAAGAAAAATTCCAATTTCCAATAATCATAGAAAAAGGTTTTTAAAGGTTTTCATTTTTGCAAAGTTTAAGGAAACGTAATTCGTAAGTTGTTTCCCTTACAACCAAACAGACGAATCGCCAGAAAACCTCCGTGTCGTGAACTAAATAACCTCGGATGTTACTTATTTTCACATGAAAACACCCCACGGGTTATCAGGTACTGCTTCACCCCGACTCAAAAAGGACAATTAACAAACATGTCCTAAAGATAAGAAGATGAGAAAAGATCATACGGATCATTGACTAGCATCTGCTCTGCTCGTCTCACCACATTCAGAACAAGCGGCTTCCCCTCCTGTCACAAAAGGACAAATTAGATAAAAAGCAAGAAGGCCAAAAAGGATTTACTAGACGACCAATAAAAAACCATCCCATCTAAAGATCCCCAAGAATTTACCTCAGTCCGGTAAGCTCCAACACCCAAATTAACCTTCACCGGACTCGGATCCTTGTTATACGCAACCGTCACCTGTTCATCCCAAAACAAAAGATAAGATCCGAATAGTTATCAGAATGGAGCCAAGAAACTCTCCCAAACCCGTTGAAACCCCTCAAAGGCATCAACTTTTGGGTCAGATGCGCCAAGAACCAACAGAAAAGACATCAAGAACAAAACACCAATCAAAAAGAAAGAATCAAAATCCTAGAAAATAACAACAACCAATCCGATCCTCCCAATCAGCGATCCACAGCAACGAAACGGATGATTACCCCGAGGATCGGATCCTCCGGCGCCTTGACGACGTGGGCGAAGACGGATCCGCCGTAGAACCCAGCGGTCGGGGAGGGAGCGATCGCGCCATTAGGGTTTTCGGATGCCATGAGAGAAGCACGAGAAGCAGCGGACGAAGGAGACTGGCCGCTCAGATGCCTCCCGAGGGTACTTAACCTCCGCTCCGCGGACCGGCACCCCTCGTCGCGCACATTAGCTTCCTCCATCACTTCTATTCTATCGTGCGCCCTCTTTCGGCGAAGGAAAGCCCTCACCCTCGGACGCCCCCGGTTTTTTTTTTTTAAAGGGAACGGGGCCGGGTGGGTGATGTCGTCACTGGATACGGTTAGTCCACGGCGTGACGTCTGGGGCTCCGAGGGTGGGACCGACGGAAGAGGCCTTTAGGCGGCGAGAGAACGACACGTGGCGCACATAGGATTCTCGAAGCGCGGTCGCCGCCGTAAGCACGGGGGGTGCGCGCGGGGGATAAGGGATAACGGTGGGCGCATTTTGGGAGGTATTTAAATAGTAGGGCTAGCGTGCGCGTGCCGGGTTGCGTGTAAAGCACGTGGGATGCGGCGATGTCCGATGTGGGATTTACGTGATTCTGCGGCTCGACCGTGGTTTCCAACCCTTCGAAGCACGGCTAATTATGACTTCTTATTACTAATTAATCTCTTCCTTGCATGGTTGCAGAGTTATCTGTTACTTTATTGTTTTATTATCCTTTTGTTGCTCGGGTATACCACAAAAATATTTTTAATTACATCGTTGTCTCGTGATGTTGTGATGGCAATGACAGGAGTGGGGAGAAATTGAGGGACTAGGCGCATGCTCGTGACTTTGCGCGGCTTATACGTGTCTTTTAACCAGTGCCCGATATTTAGGAGGATGAAGCGGTCGCCGGAAATTTCAATTCAAAAAAAATTTACTGTACATAAGTTTGTCTAAGATCGGTCCACTGCAGAAAAAACCTCAACGATAAAATGATTTTAAGCTTTCAAATACATTGGGCTGCTCTTGTCTTAAACTCCAAGATATTGATGGCTTATCGAGGTTCTAAAATTTTGGCCTGATGGGAGCAGAGAGGTTCCAAAAAACGGTATGCCATCTCATTCCATCCTTACGAGAAATCAAGATGGCGATAGGATGGGATTCCGATGGCCATCCAGAAAGATGAATAGCAGGAAAAAAAAATGAATAAAGAAAAAAAAAAAAAGGAAAAAAGGAAGGAATGACGACGACGACGACGGAAAAAAAAGGGAATAGGTGAAAGAATGAAAAAAAAAACAAAAACAAAGAAAGAAAAAAGAAACAAATAAAGAGAAAAAGAGAAGGAAAGAAATAGAGACGGACGGGGAGAGAGAGAGAGAGAGAGAATAGCTATATGCTAAAATAGCACGGCATCCCATTTTCTATAAAAAAACTAGGACACTTCCGCTTCACAAGGTTTAAAGCCTTGGTAGCTACAAGTGCCATGGAAATGATGTCGTAGAGGTTGTTATTAGCATCGAGGGTGGAAAAAAAGTAGGAGTACAAAAAAAGTAGTACATAAGCGCAGACCCCCAATGCTTGCAGCTATGGCATTATCTAAGAGTAGCAATAGATTGGATCAAGTCATATTAAGGTGTAGATTTTAGAAAAAAAGTGTTAACTTTGTGTAGAACAATATGCTAGTCACTTGATGTAGATCAAATGCACCTACTTAAAATCCAAAATAAATACTAATTAAATTAAGTGACAGTAATGGAAGAAAAAATTAAGAAAAAAAATAATTCGAAAGTAAAGATGAAACAATGAGTTCATTTCCTCTCACAAAGTCTCACAAAAACCCTCCGTTACCTCTCTTCATGTAATTCTCTTCTCTTTTTAGAAAATACCATATTTTCTCTCCCACTGCAAGAAAAATGTCACAATCTCCAAGTAAAAGATGGAAATATTATTATATCCCATTATAAAACAAATCCTAGTATTTTGAGCTTGAGATTCAACCTAATTAACATAAATGATTACTTAGCATTTAATCTTAGTACTCTCTCTCATTGCAAAGTCTATGCCGATTATAATAAAATTACCGATGTTGTGAAATGCCACAATATCTATTGCTATTATTACCAATAACAATATGCAATAACTTGTTAAATCAGTAATTAAATAATGCAGCTCTTTTATTGGCTCAAATAATAATATATTCATCAGCTCATCCTCTCTGATGCATGTATTGAAATTGACGTCTTATAACACTTCCCTTCAATATTGACTTCAAGATCACAGTGCTAGGTGATGATGGACCCTGCGGCACAGAGGGTGGATGCGTCTGTGGCCGACCTCTCGAATTTTTCCCCATGAGGATTCTTGCATGGAATTGTAGAGGGGCGGCTAAGCCGGCCTTCATGTCTTCCTTTAGGAGGTTGGTTCAGATCCATGGTCCAGAGATTTGCCTTCTCTATGAAACACGACTATCCGGTAGTGGACTGGGTCGTGCATTACGGCGGTTTGAGGTTGACTGGGAGTCATATGTAGTTGAATCCTAGGGATTGTCCGGAGGCATTGTGGCTCTATGGAAGTGGGGTATGGCTACAGTCGATGTTTTCCATAACTGCTCCCAACAGGTCCTGATGATTATCTCGGAACCTAATGCCGTACCATGGGTCCTGAGCGGTGTGTACGCTAGCACTGACCATCGGACCAGGAGGATTTTGTGGGATGTGCTCACCCACTTAATCGCTCAGGGTCTTCCGACGGCGATAGTGGGTGATTTCAATTGCATCTTGGAGGGGAGTGAGA
>JAOXJJ010000725.1:6590706-6629396 GCA_025769935.1 Phoenix roebelenii | reverse complement strand
TTTGTTGTCGAGAGTGCCCGCGTTCAGGCGGCAGAGCTGTGTTACACTATTCCTGTTGGAGGGACCTTGATAGCTCGGGACACCTGGGGTTCCCACCCTGCTTCGGCAGTCTCTCGTACGGTGTTTTTCACCTGGGAGCCCCCACCCCCGAGTTTCCTCAAGATCAACTTTGATGGGTCTGTTTTGGATGGTGGTATGCGGGGAGGCGCGGATTTTGTTATTCGGGACCCGTCTGCCAGGGTTGTGGCTGCCGGTGGTAGTCAGTTATTTGACACTTCGGTTCTAAGTGCGGAGCTGACAGCAGCCTGGGCGGGCCTTCGCCATGCCCGATGTGTCTTACAGGCTAGGTCCATTATCCTGGAGGGTGACTCAGCCACCGTCGTTAGTTGGATCCAGGGGGGTCCAAGGGGTGGCGGTAGTGACCATCCCTTGCTTCGTGACATTTGGGCTATGGCGAGGGATGGATGGACATTTCAGGCCAAGCATATTTACCGTGAAGGTAATGGTGCCGCGGATTGGGTAGCTGCGTATGTAGCTTATCACTCCGGAGGCACCTTGTGGATTGGCGATGGGAAGTTGCCCTTGGCACTCCGAGGTATCCTATTTTTCGACCTTATTGGGTGTATCCGGTCCCGTCAGGTATGATCCACCTGCATTAGCAAAAAAAAAAAAAAAAAAATCACAGTGCCAAAATTTCATTGGGCATCCGGCTTATTCGAACAAACGTCAAATTGCTCGTTGTGATTTCTATTCACCAGAGCATCGGCCATTACCTGCAAATAAATAAAATCAAAAATAAAACTTTAACTACATTCGCATACCTCCATTGAGTAGCTGCATGTATCTATATACAATTGGCTCATACACATGGAATTAATTCCTCATGCATGTAATCTTCTAACTGTTCAAACTTTTGAGTAGCTTCTAAATTAATTGGCACACCAAAAGTTTTGTCGAATACTAAAGAGAAATATAAATAATCCATACGGAGCATATCTTGTTGCTGCTTAATTTCTATATACGGAGCATATATACAGAGCTATATACAATTAGCTCTACATTCCCATAGCCTGCTAAATCTTTAAAAAAAAATCCATATCTTAAATAGCTTCAACATAAAACTCTTCTATCTGAATTAATTTCCCAGTACGAATCTCAATTATAGCATTCTTTGACTCTTTCTAAGCAATTTCAAAATCAACTGACTCTTCAATGACAATCTCTTATAAACTTGATACAACATCCATCTAACTAAACACCTCTTGCTTTAGATTATCTTCTAGACTTGATTAATTCTTTAGCTGATCAATCTTATCCTATTCCAAGTTTTCAGAACTACATCCCGTCCTTAGCTAATAAATCTTCTTCTACTTTGAATTTTCATCTTTAAACTAATTCTGCGCTTCACTTGGACGTTTAAAGAAAAGCTGGAACTAAAATTCACTCTTCAAGTAACTTTTGTTTGTGATATTTCACCTTGCTAGATCTTGATATTAGTAAAGTTAACTATTACGAACCAAATATGGAATCATAATAGAGTTCACATATTTGCCTATATACACAACGAATTATTGGAAGCTCAATAACTACGCCGAACAATTACTTTTAAAATCACCAATAACCAAGTTGCTGCTGGAAAAATTGCACTTCAATAAATTTAATCAAAGCCACACACCATTTGAACACACTCTAACTTTGACTTGATATTATATAAAATAACATGCTACTTGATGTAGATAAAATACAGGATCTAAAACAAACAACAATTAATCAAGCAACAATAGTGAGAGAAAAAAAATGAGAGAGAAAAAATAAATTTAGTTAAAAAAAAAGGCCAAGACAATGAGCTCAGCTATAGGCTCCTCTTAAAAAAAATGTCTCACAAAAACCTACCCCTTTTACATAACTCTCACCTCCCTGTGAAAAATAATGATGCACACTATCTTTCACCACAAGATAAAAATATCACCATCTTCTACCAAAAGGCAAAAACATTACTATCTCCCATTAAAAATAAACTCTAATATATTGAGATTGGGGCTCAACCTAACTAACATAAAACTGTAATAATAGATAAAAATTCTACTAAGACTAAAAGACTTGCCAATGAATCTTAATGATTTAATAATTAAGTTGATCAGATCTTCATAACTTATTTAAGACTAAAAAGACCATCAGGCCAAGCCTATTATGATATGTGAACATGATTTCACACAAATAACTAGTTTAACAAATAGTAAATAAATCAACTTGAATTGGCCTGATTATTCAACGGGTCTAAAGTAATTAGATGGGTCAGAATTATAAAGCCATTTAATAAAATGTTCCATCAAGTGGACTTGTTTACACTTTACTTGTTTATGTCAAATCCAAAAATTACTTTCCGGTCAAATCCAGAACCATTCTGGATTCCACAGGATTGAACTAGAATCATATTTTCTTTTCAAAGCTTGTCTAGTTTCGTTTCACATTAGTTTAGTTGTGTTGGTGAAATTAGTTGAATAACACTAAGGAACAAAATGGAGTAAACCGGTGCAATCAGTTTGGTCAAATAACTTTATCTTTAATAAAAAATAAAAAAATAAAAAAAGCATGTCAAGTTTTATTAAATTCCTATATTTTACTACATCATTAATTATTTAACTGCAAATTTGTAATCGTATCCAATATGTTTAGTTTCCTTTGATCTCATGAACCCATGAATACGTTTCATGCCCTTTGCAAAGTTGATGCTAGTTTCCACCCTGGAACTGTTCGCCACGCACCGCCTTCTGGCATTATTTTTTTTCTCCAAAAAAAATCTTTAAGAATTTTGAAAGCAGCTTTAACTCTATGGCCCGTTTTGTTTGCTTTAACTCTATGGCCCGTGAACACAACCAGTTGCATCACTAGCCATAAGACTACATAAAGCAAAATGAACAGAAGACAGCTAGTCCAAAAAAAACCTCCCGAATGATGAGCAGCAAATGAAGTGACTCAACCAGCAGCCTGATTTACCCTCCGAAGGATTTGCTTGGCCTGAATCGCACGACACTTCTAAAGCAAACGATGCGTGTCAACTAGAAAAAAAGATGCTCTGCCTCCTTCGGCCTCCACTCTTATAGGCGCTCAATCAGTGAGACTGAGTCCCACCATTCTAGAATGATGTAGCCTGCCTTCAGAACATGTCTCGCATTAGAGAGTCTCTCCCATGTAGCCCTGAGCTTCGCTCTAAATGCTGATGCCTCGAAGAAACGACGTCTCCTGCTGCAATCAACCTAGAGTTATGGTCTCTAATCACAAATGTTACACCCGCACCATTACTGCCGGCGAATTAGCTCTCGTTAAAACTCATCTTTAAGATGGCCAGAAAAGGAGGACCCTCAAGAAAGTGCAGCAAAACTTGATTTCCACGTGGCAATACCGACGTCTGGCCGAGATGCCGGCGTCATAAAAAACACGTAGACGCCATGAGGCGGGGGGAGCGTCAAGAAACCTCTCATCAGGCGGGTAACCAAGGTAATACGAGACCGGTCCTCGCAAGTGTCTCCCATCGGTCAAATGAGGCTTATTAGCCTCGCTACTCCCCGTAACGATCCCTCCCTTTCTTCCGTTCCGGTCGCTCCCTCCCTCGTCATGGCCTTCGCAGCAACAAGATTCCCCCAGGTATACCCTCTCTCTCTATTGTGATGATATCTAATCCCAAATCAAGAAACCCGAGGTTGATTACCAAGTACTAGTTTCGCGATTTCTTCTCCACTCTTTCTCGGTTTCTTTACTAATTTCGCGGTTCTTTTCTGTTCTTTCTCAGGTTCTTTTATTTATCCCTGAATTGGATCTTGCATTCCTTGTCTTTCCGTCGTGGGAAAGCAATTTCGCGTGATCGTTGGTTCCTTACGCTAATTTGCTGGTCGATTCGGTGCCAGATAGTTTAGATATCAAGAATGATTTAGAAGGATGGGAAAAATTGGAAATATTAGTCAGACACGCCTGTTAAGCGCGATTCTTGATGGAAATATATTATATGGGAAGATGCAGTTGGTGGTGTAAGGAAAGCGGTAAAAGAATGATTACATGACTCCGATGCACACAAGGGAAGATAATTCAGAAAGACTGATAAAAAAGTGAGTCTTGTTTGGCATATTTATTATCAAAGATTCGAAAATAATATTTCCATCGATTGATAAGCTTAATTGTTCCGAGGAAAAGATTGATTTCTGTTTTTATTAGTGTTCATGCTCATTTTGTTATTTTTTACTGCTTATGATTTTTGCTATGCTGAGACTCGTCAAAAGGTGGGAAACTATGGATACTGTGAATTCTTTCTGTTTGGGGGTGCAAGAAAAATAATGCTAAGAAGATCCATGAAGGTTTTGTTGATATCTTTATTGCTTTGTAATCTTGAGGGTTAGAGGGGCATTACTTTGAATACCTTCCTGTAAATAAGAACTTAGGTTTGAACCTCCTATAATCAAGAAACTTTTCAGAAAGGAACAGACCAGAGGTAAAAGGTGTCCTTTATGATTTGACAGGAGCTGGGTGCACACCTCCTGATTATTAAAACATGTTTAGATATTTTGTTTTGGTTTGACATCTTGGAGAGGTGAAATAAGTGACTTCAGATTCCAATTTCTGTTCTTGGCCTAAAGGAAAGTTTTGTGTATTGAATTCCAGTGAAAGTTGATGTTTTGGAGTGCTTTTCCTGGCATTGTCATCTGAATGCTGTAGAAAGAGTAAACTAGGAAAATTCTTTAGCAGAAAGAATTTTTCATAGCTCTAATTTGATTTAGAATTTTAACCCATGAAGGGATTTTTTTCCTGCTGTAGGTTGGATCTAATGGAACATGTTATAAATTTACTGCCTTACTTCAGACAAGGTCTCTTTTCTTGTTAATGTAAATTATGTTGCAGTACTATATACCTTCATATTGAGCTTCTGGCACTCTTTTTTTTCTGAAAGTTCGTCACATTTTTCCTCCTTTTTTATTTTATTCTTCTGTTGTTATTGTACATTTCCCTCCTTTTGTGGCACCCCATTTAGTTATATAAGTTGGTGGAGGGAGCATCACTTTATCATGGGAACTTTGATGTCTTTAAATTATGACAATCTCATTACATTTATTAGAGGAGAAAAATCTTAATGTATGTTTGGAGAATTATGTGTTTATGTCTTGTATCTTTATACCTTAAATGCTCCCAAAAAAAAATGAAGTGAAGTTGGCAATTGGTTTGCCGACTTTCACTTAAAAACTCCAAAAATATAAGGCCCCCCCCTCCGGCCCATGTTTCGAATGAAATAAGAGACAGGAGCAAAGCCCTTCGTCCGCAGCTCCCTGGCAGCTCCTCGGCCTCCGCCTCCTCCGCGCGACAGTTTTCCGGCCTCCACCTCCTCCGCACGGCAGCTCCTCGGCTCTCCACTGGCTCTCCGTCGGCCTCTCTTGGCCTCCCCCTTTTCTCTCTCTTTTCCTCTCTCATTCTCCCTCTCCCCCGCCTCTTCTACTGTGTCAGTACAGGTCCAGCCCGGCACGATGCGGGCCCGTACCCCGACCCATGCCGCCGGGCAACTGGTCCGGGGCCTGGTACTAGGACAACAGATCATGATTCTTGTACTAGGTGGTTGGGAACATGGACATTTTTATTTAATTATTTGTTAAGATGAGGTCTGATCTCTCTCCCCCCCCCCCCCTCTCTCCCCCGCCTCCTCTCCGCATGTTAATTCTTTTCTATTCTGGAACCAGTAGTTCTTTCATTTCCCACCCACATGAAAGCTTAAAGTAATATGGAATATGAGAGCATAGATGACATTTATCGGCAGATGTATTTGCCAAGCTTTTGTACATCTTCATATTTGACTGGTCACTAACTTGTGTTTTCTTTTTCTTGCTCCAATCATCACCAAACAGCTGCAGTTTCATAGTCCTACTACTCTATGATGCTGAGGGCTTGTACTAGCGAGAGAATCAACTAGAAAAGCTGTAAAATGCTGTCTGGATTTAGTGTTTAAAATGAAATGAGTTCTGCATGAAGGGGCTGAAATTGTACAATTTCATAGTCTTGGTGGGAAAGTGAACTTGAACCATATCTTACGTAGGGTTACCTGAATGCGATGTTGGCGACATGAATAATAAAGATAAAGCTCCAGGAAAGATTGTAAACCATGTCACTGCTGCAGAAATGATACTTCTTGTGCCTCAATATGGGCATGGAAAATTAAATCATGCATTTCATGGACTGGAAGATTTGCTCAGAAGCTTTCCCACTCTACAATTCTTTCACAGAGGACCTCAATCGTTGATGCTTGCTATTTCTGTCTTCTTCATATTTCACAAACTTTAACTATTAAACCTGTGACATTTTGGTTGTTCATGACATGAAAATGATGTCATACATTTGGATTTCCATCATGGGATCCCTTTAGAGATTTCATCTGAGAAAATGAAAGTGATAATTTTATTGTTGCTTACCACAAAAGGCTAAATTCTGATGATATTCACATCCAGGTATCTACTATCTATATGTCTCCTGTTGAGCCCAATTTTTTGCTCCATTTAACTCCCACCATTTTTGGGACATTTTATATGCCAAGGGCTATGGACTAGTGAAATAAAATTGCCACAAACCCATAATGTTTTGGTTATAACATGGCTTAGGATAGCAGACTCTTTATGAAGATGCAGGTGATGCATGGTGTAATTGCAAATAGAAAATGAAGGAAACATATGAAAGGAATGAAAAGTGAGAAAGGAAAACTTCTAGTGAAGTTTGCATAGTTGTTTGAATATTGGAGAATTTTGGGCCGCTACCTTTGCATATTGGAGAATATTGATGAAGTAATGGTTGAAGATTTGATTCCCTCCCAGTTCGCTCCCCTCCCAAATTTGCATTAGGATAAAAGCTACTAAAGGATCAATAATAGTGTTCATTAAGACACATAAATACTTCATATGCATAGTTCTTCTAAGATGCATATGATTGTGATTGAGGTTTTTTAATTCCGTGGGATGGGGGTGTCCTGGTTTCTCCATAGAACGGGACGCCCTGCTGTCCCACACTATCCCGAAGGCAGTTCCGATCAAGAGTCTCGTAGGTACCCTCCGTCTTTCTCCCCTTCTTTTTTTCTTAACTTTCCTTCCTTTTTTCTTCTTTCTTTCCTTTTTTCCTTACTTTCCCTTTGTTCTTCTTTTTTTTTATTATCTTTTCCTTTTCTTCTTTCTTTTTTATTATCCTTTCCTTTTCTTCTTGCTTTCTTTCCTTTTTCTTCTCTCTTTCTTTTCTTCCTTGTTTCCTTCCTTTCATTCTTTTTTTTCTCCCTTTCTTTCTTTCATTTTTCTTCTTCTTTCCTTTAACTTTTTTCTTTTCTTTATCTTTCCTTCCTTTCTGTCCTTTTTCTTCTTCTTTCCTGCATGGATGGGTTTCGATGTTCCAACCCCATCCCGATCTCCTTTTTTCACAGGAATGGGACGGGACTGTTGGGATCCCCCGTAGCATCCCTCCAGGGCTTAAAACCTTGATTATGATAATCCATTGCTTTTCAAATTACTATTCTAAGTTTTACATTTATTAGCCTGCGTAATTACTCGATTTTGGCACTTATATACCTTGCTGCACACTAAAAAAGCAACATACAGGTGTAAAATAGGTCAATTTTTTTTAAAAAAAATGGAGACCAAGGAAGCTTGGTAGAAGTAGTAAATAGGAATATTAAAATGCTATTCTTTTATGAGGATTTAGCAATGGACAATTGTGTGGCCAACTTTTACAATCATCTTTGTAGCTATCAAGGTACATTGTCTCGGTATCAGGTTACATACCGGTGCCACGTTATCACTATGTCGGTATGCCCTGTACGGGGTCCAATTTGGCGTACCGAATGTTGGTACGCCTCCCATAACGTGTACTTGTACTGCCTCCCAACTGTGTACCAGTACCGATATGGTACGATATACTCCGTACTATCCGATTTGGTACGGTATGGCGTACCATGGTAGCTATGGTATTCAACCAGTTATAAAGCATGAAAATAAAGTTAACAAAGCACACTTTTTTGTCATGCAAGTGCAATATGCAATCTAGCATAATGAATATTGGGACCGTATTACCTATGGATTGGATATGTTCTTTTCTTATCATAAGCAGCATTGATCATTGTTAAAGATTATAATTCTAATATCTAGTGGCATTTTTGAGAAGGCTAGTGTTGGAATTAATTATATGTGAGACAAATTAGGGAGTTAGAATGGTAGTACATAAGTTGATAGAGAAGACTATAGATATCAAGGTTTGTCGTACTGTTTGGTACTGTACCATACCAAGCAATACCATACTATACCGGGATGTTGTACCATACCGTACCAGCACTCGATATGCCAAACTTTACTGTATCGTATTGCATACCAATACTATAATAGGATGGTACTGGTACGGGATCCGGTACCAAGATGACGAATCTTGATAGAGATAGTGGTCATGACTGGCACATGAGCTCAGATTTTTATGGATGGGTGCAAAAACTAGGAAAAGTATGAGAAACAAGGGAGGGAAGTTTGTCGGTTGATTATCTTTTCGGCATTGATGGTAGATCTAACCCTTTATAGGAACAATGGCGAAGATCAATTCAAAAGCCAGCCTAGATAAACTAATCAAGGCTTGTTAGTTATGGTTATCCAATAGACCTTTCAAGTTTCAACTATTAGTTGGGTATGTTGATTAATGTGGATTATTTTTCTCTGTTCTAGGTATTTACATCGTTTCATATTGTACATGTTTGCTTGGTTTCTAGTAGAAATTTGAGCTGTTTTGGTGGCAGTCAGTCAGTTTAGTGATTAATGGCTTAGATCCAATCGTCGCCCCCCTTCCCCTGGTGGGTCTAGAGGTATTTGTCATAACTTTGTTTTTCTAGCATATGACACCTAAAGTGAGAAGTGATCACGTTCTGAGACAAATTATTATGTTAAATATTGTATTGTCTGTCATTACATATCACTTTGACTGGCTTATATCTTTTTCTCACGTTAGAGCTGCTAAAATTTGGACTACATCGGAGTTGATGACTGTCCAATCCATCTTATTCAAAATGGAGGGATATCAAAAGAGGGGAAGATGGCAACTTCTCATTGGCATGTCCTTTCTACATCTGCATCATATTTTCTTTGGTGGTATGGTGTAATGGTATATTGTCTGCTGTAATGTGGTCTTGGAGTGAAAATCTAACTGCAAATTATATTTAACTCCATATTCTGCAACTGTTTCTAAAAGGAGAATACTCTATGTTAAGCAAGAGAAATGCTGCTGAACTTGGCGGCATGGTAGTATCATGCTGTGCCATACCAGTGTGTCCCACGCATCAGCACAGCATCATACTAATTACTGGCATGCAGCTGGTAGTGTGCTAAGTGCTATGTGCTGTGGTGCTGGTAAGTCACTGGCATGGTATACTTCATGCCATACTGACTGGTGATTTAAAATCGATGAGTGGAAACATTGACATGTGTTTTTTCATGTATAATGTGTCAAAAGGAGCCCAGATCATAGCAAGAGTGAAATTTATGTGATATTTTGTTATAAGCACTAGTATAGGACAGCTTGCAAACATCTGCTTAGCAAATAAGAATTCAACTTGTTTGAACAGTTCCTTTATATTCCAATTTCTAGGTTTTGTTCTCCTGCTGATGCGTTGTAAAACTGTGAATTATGTTGGTGCTTGATTGGAAATATTTTCGAGTTCTTGAAAGTACTCAAAGATCCATGCTTCAAGATTTCTAAAATGTATATGATTCCAAGTTCCCCGACAAATATGTATTGGATGAAATGTTAAGTGAGATATCTTTGCATTTTGTTTTGCATTAGTTTTTATGTTGCTGTTGTTAATGTGGATATATGTTCTATTGCAATCTACATGTTGCCAAGTATATTTGCAACACTGGAACCGCAAAGTTCAAACCCACAGTACAATTCTAACAGGATAAAAAGATTTCTCATGTTGCTCATATTTTTCTTTGTTGCTGATTTATGCAGCTGCTTGCACAGATTGAAAACCATTATTATTTGTGAACAAAGTATTTTCCCCTCTGATTCATACCTGTTTGATAATGTTGACAAGATTCAGCATATCACAATTGTAGTTGTTCAGGTATTTGTTGCTTCTTTTACACAGCTAATGTGATGCAGCACTTAGAACTGCTGGTTCACCAAGTGTTGTTACCAGATGGTGATGATATAGCAATTACATGAGGTAAATTCACTCCCTCTTACAATTGAGTAGAAACTAAGATTATCTGCTGCATTTAGGCAGTCTACTGCTACCCTTCGAATCTTGAACCTTCTATATCTGTGTGTATCAATACACTGCATATGCAGCAGTCTCTGGCAAATCAACATACTTCAAAAGCAAATCTAATTTTAGAAATTTGTCTTATGTTGATTTTATTTTCAATTAAGTAAACTTGCTGTCAATTGAAATGACAAGGTCTTTACTGTTTATCTTTTTGGTGAACTTGGAATATTTTTTTAAAAAAAAGTCTTGTGCTTTTATTTTAGTTCTCTGCAAGAAGGAAGGACTAAGCATCATATTGTTGCGGTAGCTTTATGGTGTGATAACCACGAGATTCAGTGCCTTGTTCAGTTGTACCTCATCAATATCTGATGGAGGACCACTGCAGGAGGAAGAGGGAAGGAGGAGGAAGAAGAGAAGAAGAAGAAGGAGGCTAGGATTTTTATTCAATCATTCAATACCCCGATTCATGAGAGGGGTGGCCTTCATATAGACCTTACATCATGAATTAACCAAGTCAATCAATTGACAACTAACCAAACTTGGACCCTTCAATCAACTGACTAAGTCAATTAATTGATTACATACCAAAATCGATCCAATCACTCGATCCAATTACATGACTCAATTGACTTGATTAATAACAAAACAACTGACCAAATTGACTTGACTAAAATAAAAGAAAATAGTGCAATAAAATAAAAGTGACTCAGATCAAATGGACCCAATCTGGATCTGACTCAATCCGGTAGCTCAAAATCATCTCCGAGCCATAATGATGTCAATCCCTGGTGCGAACGTGAGCGAACGGCTCTGATGGCTCGATCGCCTGATCGAATGGCTCTGATGTCCCCATCAACGAGGAACGGTTGATACCAACGTTACCTTGTTTGGTGGAAAGGCCGACTAGAGTCTGACATGATGTAGATTTTCAGAGTCGAGTTGCAGTGCCTTGATCCCGATCTCCTAAAGCAGTATGACAGCCGGCCATACCTGCATTCGACGGGGACGAGTTTTTCCCACCTGGAAGGAGTTGATGGAAACATCAGAGCCATTCGATCAGGCGATCGAGCCATCAGAGCCGTTCGCTCGCGTTCGTACCAAAGATTAACATTATTATAGCTCGGAGATGATCTTGAGCCACTGGATTGAGTCAGACCCAGATTGGGTCATTTGAGTCTAAGTCACTTTTATTTTATTGCACTATTTGCTTTTGTTTTAGTCAAATCAATTTGGTCAGTTGTTTTGTTATTAATCAAGTTAATTGAGTCATATAATTGGGTCGAGTGATTGGATCGATTTTGGTATGTAATCAATTAATTGACTTAGTCAATTGATTGAAGGGTCCAAGTTTGATTAGTTGTCAATTGATTGACTTGGCCAATTCATGATGTAAGGCCTATATGAAGGCCACCCCTCTCATGAATTGGGGTATTGAATGATTGAATAAAAACCTTAGCCTCCTTGTTCTTCTTCTTCTTTTCTTCTTCCTCCTCTCTTTCTCTTCCTCCTCCTCCTTCCCTCTTTTTCCTGCAGTGGTTCTCCATCAATATCACTATCAAATTAACACTTGACAGGGAAGATATCATGTTTGCTGCGCATTGATGTCTGTCTGGGATCTTCATAAAGCGTGGCCACAGGCAGAATTCAAGGTCAGACTAATTCGTTCTATTTATACCTCATTTCTATGCAATTTTATTGTAGTGGGTGTCCAGGTTTGAGCACCTCTTTGATTGATTCAAGTATTTTAGCTTTCTATCTTCAGCATTGTTATCGTCAATTTTTCTTTAAAATCATCAAGTACGTTTTGGAAAAATCTCAGGGAGCTAACAAATCAGTAACATAATTTTCATCTCACATACATGTTTGCCACTTCAATGAAATCAGTCATTTCTTTTGTTATGTAATTTTCCTATTCTTGTGTAAATGATCATTTCTGATCTTTGAGAATGATAATTTGTTCCCAATCGTCCATGCCCACATCTGCCACAGTAATTACAGTCTAGACTTATCATTCTTCATGTCTGATTGCTGCTTGTGCTTTTAATGTTTGGTCTAATGATATAACTCTTCCCGATATTTTTGACTCAAAACTTGATTAAGTGAAAACTTAAAGATAATTTGCTTTATGTAAAAATTACTACTTCTTGCATATCATTAGAGCAGAGGCAGATTGTTTAATATACAAACCACTGTATAACTTATTAACTATAAATGAAAAAAGGTAAATGTTATACCTTATTAAACCAAGGTCATTGTTATATTTTATTCCGTTTTAAACAATCTCAACAAATCTAATAATTTGGGGTCCACTCTAATCCTCTTCAGAAAAGGCACTTAATATTTGGAACATTTAGTATTGCTATTGATATTCATAAAGTTAGAAGTCCAGAGTGGTATTTATGATGCCTATTCAGTGAAGAACTTTTTTAGGGAAAAGTGCCTTTGTGAGAAACCCATTCTTTTCTTTCATGGTAATGGATGAAAGATGCAGGGAACTGTTGTCCAAGAGTTGGTGCACTATATGCATGGCACCTGTCTGGCATGGGTGAAACTGTGCAAGTTGGGCACTTCGGTCTCTTAGACTGAAACTTCCTTGTATTATATGCATTCAAATCTGAAGTCATTGGCATCCAATAAGCTTAGGTTATTAAAATTGCAATCTAAATTCCTTAGACATCTCCATAATTTCTTCTAATATTTTTATAGAGAACTTACAAGTGGAACTTTGCTTGTTACATTTTTGAGCTGCTGGTTAATGTTTCCACTGGCATGTCAGGTTTTTTGCAATTTTACTCTACAATGTAGAAAGCCACAGTTACATTTGATACTAGCGTATGCACACTCATTGATTCTGTATATAAGAGGGAAGCACTAAGCTGTCATTTTTTCGTGAGTAAAAACATGTAGCCCCGGATGCTGGCCATTCTGCTAATGAAGCTGGAATTGCCGCTGAGCTAGCGGCAGCCGATGAGAAATTCAAGAACATCTTGAAAATTGATGGGTTCAAACATAACTAGTAGTTGTTTGTGGGTTAAAAAGGATCAAGCTTAAGGCGATTGCAGGGGAGGCTGATCCTTCCATTTGCCTGTATTTGGTATCTCATACATTAAAGAACAGAGTAAGCACTGTTATCTTCTGACAAGATAAAAAATGAATTCAGAATTTTTTATTACTAGATTGTGAATCGGTTACCATTCATCAAAAATTTCTTAAAAGAATATCAGCATAAACATTGGACATTGTATGGGTCTAAGAGGAGGGTAGAAACTATGCCATCTTAGCAGCCTTAAATCAGAAGGTAGAACACAGCTTTTCACATCTCAGTCATCGGAGTCTGACTTAAGGAGCTGCATATTTGAGTTGTTCGTATGCATATGCCTGGTTTATCATGTTGTGTCATGCTTCTTACTTGACAAATTGTGGCTACAGGGCCCCTAGCATTAGCTATGCTGTTTTTTGTTCTCTGTAAACTTCCACCAGATTTGATGGTCAGCAGTAACCTGGAAGGATTATCACCATCTCATGCAGCTGTGTGTGTTTTTAAATTTGTGTTTCATTCTTTCAAATGTGTGTATCCTTTTGCAATTACTAATGCCATCATTAGCATTTATCCTTCTCATTATCATGTCTTTGATACTAGAACCTTTTGCAGTCCGATAGTAAAATATAATAAGAGAAGGATGCTACTTTGCTGTTCTTGTTTTTCTGATTTTGATGAATTTTAAGAACTAATGCAACAAAGAAACTTGGCTGGATGGTACTGACTCTGCGAAAATCTCATTATACTCCAATTTTTAATTTGTTTGTTTTTTTCGGGGTTAAGCCAATATGTGGCTCTGTTATATCATGATAGAAGAATTGGCAGATTAAAGCAGTCTTTTTCACATTGCAGTGGATGAGTGGGTACTGGATGTTGGTAAGGGGGTCACGATGAGAATGAATGGAAAATATTAATTTGTGGTGGCACCACAAAAAAAAGTCTGAGCTGCGAATTGGTGCAAATTGTGACAAGCCCATGGCTCAGCAAACACCATTTGCTAAGGTGACATGCAATGTTTGCAAGCAGAGAGTTTTGTCTTCTAAAAGTTATGGATTATATGATTTTTAAAACTTAGGTTAGTCTTATGTAGACTGTAGCATCTGTCCCTATCCAACTTGAAATTAATGGTTTCTTTGTTGGCCAGAATCAGCAAGCAGCACTGCTTGAAGACTGGATTCTCCTTGCAAAGACTGGGGCTGAACCTGGGAGAGCCGGCGGTGAGTCGGATCTCAACACTAGAAAGGAGCATCTCAAGTTGGGTGTTGCAGGGCTTCCACAATGATTCCTTGGCGGGGGTCCCAAAGCCCATAAAACAATATCCAGCACCAACACATTCACCTGAAACATCATCACTGCATGCTAAATTATGGACTAAGTAGTGCTAATCTTACAGATAAGACTTACATGAACTGCATTTTGTCTTTCATAGAGATTACCACATATGATACATAACGAACGTGATGAGACATGAAAACTAAGTAAATCATGTCAGCAATGAAGATATTCGTATAGCAGCACTATCTTCAGTATTATTCTGTAAGAAAAATCTTTGGTATTACCTATCCTCATCAAGTGGCTTCCTGCCATGGGTATGTGTTCCACTTCATTTCCTAAGATGGCATGAATGTTGAAAATAATATTGATTGCTTTGGAGCAGAACAGGACTTCTTGATATAATTCACTATAAGTTCCATGTATTATCCATCTCTTACAGATGCACGCTGGTTGTAGATTAATAAAAACAACCCATTGATTTTATACAAAATCAATAACATGAAAGATTATGCAAATTCTAATATACAAGAAATGTGACAATCATGTCTTTGTTTTTTACTTCACGAATTCTCAGTGGGCTGTTTTGTGATCAAAGTGAAAGATGCGCTCCAACTGAAAATTGTTATAGATGTAGATATAGAAGCATAAACAGTAAGTGCATTGCATGGTTTGATAGCAATCACCTGTGCTACCATAGTTGTAATGCTGATCAGGCGACATGCATTTAGGTGAAATGTCAGTATGTTCTTAATGCTATTCCCATCTAGATACATGGAAATGACCTACAAAAACAATTACAAGAAGGAATGGTTACGTTGCTGCTACTTTTCACTTTTCAATTAGCATATCTGAAATCTGAAACTTTAATAACAGTGGATATTAGCTAGGAACGGTAAGCATACACTTTGCCAGTCTATCTTGAAAAATATCACTGCGATTACCACAATTTGAAGCAATAGAATGGTACAGATGAATAGTATGTACTGGAGCTGGTTAAGGATCCATCTGAAGCACTTGAATGCTGCTTCTTGTCTTAAATTACTTAACACAGTTGTGCAAATTGAGTCCACCGAGAAGCATTTAAGATTGTGAATGTGCAATATTTCCTTTGTTTGAATATATAATAAACATCTGTTAATGGAAACAGTTCAAGAAAACAGATTCTCTACAGATCCAGTTAGTTGAGAGCAGATTCATGATGGTTTCCCATTCATTCATTAATTTCATCTGAACCCAGAAAATTGTTCAAGATTTATTTTGAGAACCTGCTAACATGAAATCTGTGGAAGTGATAATAGGATTCCCAAATAGCTTATATCCAAGAGCTGGTTTCACACCATGCATATAGAGAAGGATACAATGGAGAGAGCAATTGTATTGATACAATTAGATACCATGTGCCCAATGAGTGCATTGAAGCAGGCAACGATGCCTAGCCCTAGAAATGCGTAGATGAACCTGTAAATCAGAAACCATATGAGATCAATAGCTAGCAAGTTATTGCAAAAAAAAAAAAAAATGTTGAAGAGTCTGCAGTGCATGAACAGATGAAGTAATTACAGCCAAGAGTATTCTTTTTTTCTTGTAGTCTATTATGCATGAACAATTGAAGTATTTAAGGAAAATAAAACCAATGGAAAGAACAGAAAAAAAAAAAAAAAGATGGAGATCTGAGGATACCAAGGTCTAGGTAAAGATGATGATGAGGCACCTTCTTCTACAAGTCCTTCCCTCCATAATTTCAGCAACCAGAGGGAGTAAACAATCATGCCCATGCCAAAGAAGTTGGCCACAAGATTAAGAACCCTTATTCCATGGTGCAGCCAACACCTCAGGCAGTATAGCATTGCGCCTGGGTTAGGCTATTTGATTGCTAGGTATTAGTAAAACAAAAATAACTTCTGCTAAACCTTGCTTGGCGACGAAGGTTCATGTGCAATAATGCCCTTTATCTATTTGAAAGCGAGTGTGCATTTCTTATAAGTTGAGGGGAACCTACCAAAGTTTGAAAGGTAGCGAGGGAAGGTGGTTGCCACGGAGAGGATCACCTAATAGCCAGACTTCACCTGCCTAATCTTTATCCAACCTCAACTTCCGTGGCATTGGAGATGACAACGTTATTCATCAGCTAATATACACAAGCTAGTCACCATCCAAGTCGTTATCATTCTTACTAAGCTATCCATTTTATGGCTTAATAGAAAATTTATAGGCATGTAGAGAATAGAGTTAGCTACTCAGTTTGCTGCTTTATTAGTTTCTCTAGGTACAGAAATGATTAGATGCTTTGAAATTAACACAGTCATCAACCATATGATGAGATCAATACAATCATCCATGGATCGTCTTGTTCTGGGTTCAGGCAACCTGCTACAAGAGTCATTGAGCCAAGCGTGTTGCATTAACAAATACTGATATGCACTCAAACTGCCCTTCACACTTGTACAAGTGGACTTCTAAATACAAGTGACGGCATGACTTCTACGACTACAAGGCTGGCTAAAGCCAAACCTGTTCATGAACTTAGATACGCTTATGAACGTAAGTATCACTCATGCACTAGATCTTTACAAGAATCCGTACAAACATGTGTTTAGTCCCACTTCCACATCGGTTATTTACTAGAGAGATTTTTAGTACTTCTACAGCGCTGAGAAATCCCAAAAAATACCATCTGACTAGTCTTTTTGGGTGAGGCCCGGAGTTGCTAGTATCTTTGAATTGGGCTTTGCCCAAATAATCTTCTTGAGAAAAATATATACTAGATCTTGTCGTTTGCGATGCACCTGAT
The DNA here is from genome assembly GCA_025769935.1 of Phoenix roebelenii. Lineage (NCBI taxonomy): Eukaryota > Viridiplantae > Streptophyta > Magnoliopsida > Arecales > Arecaceae > Phoenix > Phoenix roebelenii. The sequence goes on along the minus strand of JAOXJJ010000725.1, from coordinate 6,612,038 downwards.
ATGTAGAATTATTTTTATAAAATTGAGGAGATCAAGACCTCGAGGGAGTTTCTTCTATAAACATCATAATTGTTTTTTTTTTTTTTTTTTTTTTTTGTTTTTTGTAACCAACATCATAATTGTTAGACAAGGAATTGAAGAAATGCATTCTATGTGATTTTAGTTTGAAAATTTCACCTACAAAAATGTAGCACATATAAAAAGTTAAAAATATGCAAAATTTCACATCACTCTAAAAAAGCCTTAGAAATTTTTTGCACCTGTTTGGAGAGCCACCATAAAACCTTACGAAAATGTCAGGATTGCATTCTTGTGCTCTTGTTGTTGCCATGTCAAGCAGCAAAAAGAAAGAAGAGAATAATCCTGGACTCATGCTGCTTCAAGTTACAGACTAGCTATCCACATTTGAGACAGATTCACGAAAACAAATTTTCTTCATTCCATGTGCACATTGTCAACTCCATCAAATTAACAACAAAGAACTTGCTTACGAAGAAAAATCTTAAAAAATGTTTGAAAGCTTCCTATCAGCGACTAATTTATCTTGAACTCGAGAAGAACAAGAGATCTACATTACTGCCAAATTCAAACTTACGTTACAAATTCATCTTATATTATACAATCAACCATCCTCACACTGAAAAGCTTTCTTAATGTTCTGCAACGTGCATGATATGAGGGTGCTTGCAGTCTCCACAGACTCCATTGTCAACTTAGCCAAAGGCGACGTATTAGCAAGGATTTGGACACCTACTGTAAGCAAGGATCCACCTCCTTCCGTGGTCTTCTCCTCTGGCTTAGATGTGATCACAAGAGGCCTTGTCTCAAGCTCGTCAGGAAGTATGGAGAATCCAGATGGCAGTATGGCCATATTGCTCGAGTCGCGCCCGGTCATCACCGTTTGCATTTCTTCAATGTCCACAGGCGCATAGACTATCATCGATTCATAAGCATTCGTGCTGCTATCTTGAAGGACCCACATGCTAGTGTTGTCTCCCGATTTCGTTGCCTGCATTTCAAAGATCGGAAATAAATTAAATATTACAAGAAGTTAGATTGCATCGTACTTCTAAAAGATTCTTCTGTTAATGTTTTTGGAGGGGAGTGAGTGCAAATATGAAACGTACATCTAAGAATCTGTAAGCGTTACATCCCATTTGCCTCTACGTTAGAATTTCAGATGCTATTTGTTCTCTACATTCCAAGTCTTGAATCAGTACCAATGCAGCGAGTAGTAAATACATTCGAAATTAACTTACGTGGACTAGGACAGAGTTCCCGCGATCTTGTCCCTTCGCTAGATTTGCAATAGTTGCAGTCGGGCCTCCAGTTAGCATGATATCCCACTGCAATCCATAAGAGGATTATTGTTGCGAAACATACCATCTTCTTTACAATTATGATTCAAGAGACTGAATATCAGATAATATCTCACTTCAGTTCTTCGAGACTCGTCTCTCAAGTAATCAAATAAAGCCATGGAAGGAACAGGTAGCCATGTCGAGGAAACCGCACACACGATCACTCCTGTAGGCTCCCCAGGGTCATTAACATTCTTCCTTGATGTGAACCGAATGTCCTCTCCACCCCTTATGGATGCCTTGGTCCATGTACGATTGCGTGATGCAGCAATGGCCTGACAGAAGCTCGAAGTCATCCGTTGCGCAAACTTCAGAAGGCTCTTTCTTCCAGCTAGCGTGGAGACCCCTGTAGGAATTACTGCAGGTAATTAAGATGGTTCAAAAGCGATGCATAAGAATAGAGATGAAACTGCCGCTCACCATTAGAGTCTTTAGTTGGAACATTGGTTGCCATGAAGAAAACTATCCTCTCACATTGGAGCTGCAGTGTTGCCATCCAATGTCGAGCCCCAAATGCTAATCCATTCGTAACGATTGATCGATACATTGTTGGAACTGCACACTTTTGGCATTCCACATGCTCCACCCAAGTTACCTAATTAACATAAAGATATCAAAGTTTTAACTTCGGAGGATTCAGCTATACCCGAGTCCAGTAAATTAATCTAGTTTCAGCAGTAGCGCCATCAATCCTGTTTTACTTTCATCTCGTGGGGTCGTAGAGAGGTAAGAATGCAGAAGTGATATATATAGGGGGAAGACATGTATAACATGAATTACCTTGCAGTGACCATTGGCTTGGTCCTCTATGACACAGCCTGAAGGTCGCTTCCGGCACTTTGCAAGCGATGCATCTATGTTCTCTTCAATTTTGTCAACTGACACATCTACAATGGCCCATTTTTCCGGACTCAGTTGTTTGCAGTATCGAACGAAGTAAAATTCTCTTGTAGGTACTATAGGTGTAAGCATTTGAAGCTCTGAAAACATCTGAAAACATCAAAAAAATTTATTTCTACTTCTAACTGGATGTTCGAGTCATTTAAATTAAGCCTAAAGAGCAAGCTCTAGAGATGACAATACTTGCTTGCATTGTTTGAAGTTACTAGCTTCTTTTTTCTTTTTTCTTTTTTTTTTTGAGAAGAAAAAGCTTACCAGTTGTACGGTGCCATCTCCACTTTCACCTTTTCCGTTATAAATAACATCTATGGTGGATGCCTTGGAAACCATGCAAGGAAATAATTCCTTCCATTGGTTCTACAACAACAACAAAAAAAAAAAGGAGATTAAGGTAAACATACAGACATACACCAAAAAGTTCATGCATGCTGTTCTATTTCAGTTGAGTTGGATAAACGATTCTGGAGACTGGAGAAGCCAATGAGAAGATATTAACAATTCTATACAATAAACTTCTACTTCAGATAATGAATGTGCAGTTTAATTTAATGGAAAGTTCAAATATCATGGCATGTCAAAAAGATAGGTCCAACTTATCCTAAGTAAAGAAAATGTGAGGGAGGGAGGTTGGTAGGGCCGCAAACAATCCAAATTGTTTCTGATCTGCTCAGTCCCGTCTTGTCTTGGTTAATTTAGAAAATAAATCGAGCTCAAGTAGTTTTTAGAGCTCCACTTATTTGAACATTTATGCTCAAGCTGAGCTTTTCATAGTTCAGAAACTCGATAAACTAAGTAGGCAGGCTAACATGAAGAAAAAATTTTTGTAGTACAGAGAAGAGTACATACAGTATGTTGCAACTTTGTAATTTTAGATGGCTAATATTGTTACGTGGATTAAAAAGGTGGTAGAATTGGGCTGAAAGTTAAATATATTGCAAGCAACAGTTAAGTCAAACTTAGAGATCATACCACATCCATGAAAGCTTTTACAAGGCTTGAGATGTCCAAGAAGACAATTCCTGACTCTCTAGATGCTTCAATAGAATGCCTAACGTGTCCTCTGCTGGAAATCTCAGGTGAGAATTCTCGAATGTACTCATCATAGTTGAGTATTTCACGGCCAGTCTCAACACTTCGGACCCACAAAGGTTCAAGGGTTGTTGCCATCTTCATCAGCTCGTCCGAGGCAGCATTGGCAACCTCCAAAATTCTAGACTTCTCCAGCCCAAAGAACCCGCTGTAGCAATCCAAAGAACTTCTGTTGTTTGGGTCGGTGCCTGCTGAGTATGATGAACTCAGTGAAGCAGTTCCCTCAGCAACTTTTCCATGCATTGCTCGCAACTTTTCTATCTACATATTGAAAGGCATCAACTGAGATGTTTTCAGCAGTGATAGTAGAGATGAGATTGAGGACTTAGTACTAGCATCCATAGAATCAAATATAGCAACAGGTGACAGCGACAGCAATGACAACAAAATTATCCATAGAATTTGATAGAAAACAACAACTGTAACAGCCCAGGACCTCACCCAAAAAGGCTAGCTAAAAGGTAATTTTTGGGTTCCTTAGTCCTGTATAAACACACGCCCACCCGAGTCCTCACAACAACAACAAAAAAAGCAGCAACCTTAACTGAATGTAATCAACTGGATTAACCGTGAGTTGTTTTACATACCTCTGCTTTAAGTCTGGCATTCTCGATTCGTAGTTGTTGTTCTTCAGTAGTCATTGCAGTGTCTTTGCTTGCGGTAGCAAATCCACAGTTGGGACAGCATGCTTTATTAATCATCTGCCTCATGGCCCGGTTCTCGTCTCGAAGCTTGTCTATCTCTGACTTCAGAAGGGAGTTCTCATGCCGCTCCTGTATTGCCTGAGGGACCTTAAAAAGCCTTATGAGCCCCAAAATATAAGAGGGAAAAAAAAGATTACACCAACTATTTTGTAAATGTGTAATTCTTTGAGCAAATAATTAATTTAAACATATAAAATTTTCTGCTAATATGCAAAAACAGGTCCTTCGCATGGTTACCTTGATCTGGGTTCGCCGGTTTTGGAACCAGAACTTCACTTGTCTGGCTGAGAGGCCTAATTGTTTGCTTAGCAGCTGCCTCTGCTTCTCATCTGGATGTGGTGACTCCTTGAATAACCTGATGTACCCATGCCAAGAAACAATATTAGGATCCAAACGGGCATTGTTTCCTAATCTCCATTGTTCGGCAGTGTTCCATTTGTGCCCACATCTGGGCTCCTTGGCTAACATTATGGAACTCAATTCTGCTGTGAATTTTTTTAAGCTCTTGTCGGCATGGATTTATTAGTGCTTCTGCCGAACAATTTACCTAATTTAAACAGTTTGTACTGCCAAATTGGAGAGAATATGGCCCACTAATAATCTAATCTCAACTTAGCTTCAACAACACATGTTACCAAATAATTTCCTTGTTTCCCGAAAGAAAAAATTAGTATTACATAATTATGGAGAATCACACGAGCTTATATATGCTGATTCTGGGTTAAATTGGCTAGTAACCATTCTCTTTTTTTCGGAAGTTCCGAGCTGTACACGATTTTTGTGGAGAACAAGAAGAAGATTTATAAGATGAGGAATAAGATGAGGATTTAGGAACCAAAGAAATATTGATCTTATGGGTGGATAAACTGAAGGAATAAGATGAGGATTTAGGATTTCTTAAATCTTGTTTTCGAATACTTGGGTATCATCCTTCCCATCAAAAATTATATATAAAAAAAAAAAGAAAGGAAAAAGAATACTTGGGTATCATCCAGGTTTTCTCAGATGGCCTGAGTCAACTTAGATTATGTCTAGTAACAACAATTTAATAGTAAAGACCACTTTACAAGATAATTCTTGGACATAGAGTGGCTACTTTTTCTTTCTTTCATCATTTCAATCAAATTTTATGCCTATTTGATTCATAAAAATAGTCTTAAGGACGTATCGCATCCCCAGATAACTCAGTAACTCTCATCATACAGCTGAACGTATACTCGGCCATTGATTTCATGCATGTCTACGTACCTAATCCATTATATATATAATATATGCAAAGCAAAGGCAAATAGGAGTATAGAACTCACGCTTCCATTTCTCTTATCTGTTCAGTTGTATGCCTGTGATACTGCTTTCTCCTTTTCTTCTGATTCCCGACGTCTCCATCCTCCTCGGCCAATCCATCGTCCCCTCCATCTTCATCCGATTGACCGCCCGGCCCAGTGTTCTCACTGCTGATCTCCACTGGTTCCCCTCTACTACCTCCACCGCTCCCCTCGTCCCCTTCCTCCACCTCCTCTTCTACCACCTCGATATTACGGAACACGCCAGCCTAATGGAATTGGAATAAAAAATTTAAGTTTATTATGATATCGCAAAATTATCGTGGTGCACAGCGATTGCTGTATGAAGAAAGATAAAGAGTATTTACAAGTGAAAGGGAGAGTGCTGGCGATGCGAAGAAGTCTTTGGTACGAGTGTTTCCAGCATCCATCCTTGGACAGCTCTTTCTGATGCAATGGAAGCTCTATAAGCAAGTTGGAGGAGGATATGGGTTTTTGGAAGTGTTAATATAAGGTAGAATTAAGATGCACACGAGAGAGAGAGAGAGAGAGAGAGAGAGATAGAGGGAGAGGTGTTTGGGGTTTGGAATGCGAAATAAAGGACATAAAACAAAGGGAGGAAATTAGAGAGGGAGAGTTCATTGCAGGACGGTTAGGTATTGAATGTTAGTTATGTGTACTTGGCGCTTATTGCATTGTTACCAATACCACCTTGGTCCCGGGCCGAAAGCAGCCAAAGTAGGCCTGAAAGGAAGCATCCCTTATTCTTTATTACCAATGGTTTCAGCCAGTACAGCCTCTGGCTGCTTCATTTCTCAATCTCACTATTAGCCTCATTGCCCCTAATATCTTGAGAAAAAAAAAAACATTATATGTGTGTTATTAGACAAAAAAAGGAAAAGAAAGAAAATTTTATCTAATGGTGAGGGCTTCTGATTTCTGAAGCTGTTTTCTTTTGCATGGAGTTAGAGTCAATATTTAAATGAATCTTCAATCTTCCACCTCTTCCTAATTGAGTCAAGATTTGTAGAGGAGTATTTGGAAGATATTCTTTACGTGCCGTGCCGCAAACGTAAGAAAATCTTTAGGTCGCGTAGATGCCGGTATTTAGTTCGGATCCGTGTATGACAAGGATAATGCTGGACTCATTGGAAAGTTGAATGGTGACCATCCGGCGATCCTTCATTATTGGCGGCCATAAGCTTGAATGGTTGTTCAGTAGTCAGACAATCGATCTCGGGTAGTACACTGTTCCATTTCATCGAGTACAAGTGGATATTTGCTTAATGGCAATAAAAACATTACTTCTGTTGGAGATTGTGGAGTATTATGAATGCAGATGCTCCTTTCTCGCCTGATTACTGGTAAATGGTCTCCTTTCCCCAAGCTACCAATTGGCTATTCTGACATAAGTGATGACTAGGTTACCTAACATGCCATGGTGCATCAGCTGTGCATACTATGCCAATGAGGTTGTGTTTCGATGCATGTAGACATCATGATGGTTTATATCTTTTTAGATGAGAAGGTATGTTTGCATGCTGATATACTCTGTAAATGATATAACAAGGTGCTCTTCTAGTATGCTACTTCAAGAGCAGCTACTGCACTGTAAAACAAGGATATGTTACATGCCAAGGGCAATTAGAGTGAGAAAAGTATAACACACCACCTTTGAATTCTCATACACCCAGCTCAAGAAAGTAACTGATCTGTAGGGAGCTTAGCTTGCATTGCATGCCATAATGTTATTTATTTCTATATGCAGAGCATACTTTTCATATTTTACAAATTTTCCCCTCCTTTTGGCTAACTTTCGTAGTCTCAACCAAATTGCATCTGCAAATCTCAATATTGAATTTCCATAATTTTCTAATAATGAAAATCCAGATCATATGATTCTAAAGATCAAAGAACCCAAACATGACCTTTACTTTATGTGGCATTGTTGAATGTATAGAATGGTGTATCATGTAAACTCAATTGTACAAACACATAATCACTCTGTAACTTAAAATTTCTCCCTGACAATTTAAAGTACTTACTTTCATCACCTGAAGCTCTACATGACTGACTGAATAAATAGAGCTCATGTAGTCTTAAAATATCTAAAAGTCTTAACAGAAAAAGAAATCTAAATTATTACTATTTTTTTCTTTCTTCTGGTTTGTTTGCATACTAGAATAGAGGTGACTGGCCGATCAGATGAATTAATACACATTTGACCTAGATAAGAGGCAACCCTAATTCAAAAGATGGCTTTGACTCTTCTTTCTCAATTCCCTTATGCCTTGTTAATGCTATGGGAATCAATGAATTTAATGAATTTGCCTCCAAGTTATAGTAAATCTTCCCCAAAAGGTAACCAACAGAAGCAGAACATCTATAGGAAAGATGATAGTATCATGAAAGCAATGGACTAGGATATCTGTGAGCTGGAGTGCATGAGTATGTTTTATTGTTTGCTTCCAAATGTTTTTAGACTAAATTGGTTAGCATATTAGAATGTTTAGATTTAAATAATCTCTATCAAAATTCACATTTATTTAGACTTTTTGCAAGGCATGTAGGTAAAACACTGGATATAAAAGTTGAAAAGATTTTAGATAAGTCTTCATTCTTTTGGAAAAAAAACAAGGAAGAGAATTTTGAGTCATTTGGTTGAAGCTTGGGTAGAAATTCCACAAGTGGGCAAACTTTGCACTCCAAATTTTAAAACAAATCATCATGTGGCAAACAAGGTGGTTGAATCAGTTAGTTGTGGAATGGTAGATATGGTAAGGAACACAAGAAGGAAATCTAGTAGCACAAGCTATAGGCATTTATTCCCATTGGTCGTTTCTGGATAATAGAAATCCAGACCTCTTTCTTTTGCCTCTTTTCGATTTTGTTTGGACCTACCTTCCATGCATTAAGGGCAAGGAAATTAAGAAAGCTATCCCATTTCTTCCTTCAGAAGCTTTTTGGTTTCTTATGCTACAAGGCTAACACTATTAATCAAGCAAAACTTGGAAGGAAAAAGGGAAAAAAAAAGCATCAAAGCAGACGATGTCATGCAGGACAATATTGCATCATGGTACATGGCTAGTGGCCAATAAGCCATCAGTTATAACAAGAAAATTATACAAAAGTCGCTCAATTCTCTGGTCACATGAACTGAATTAATTGTTTCATTTGTAAGCCATGGCTTCCTATTTGCTATAACTTTTCAGGTTGCTAACATCTTATCAGAGTGGCATTTCCAGAAGGTAAAAGGGACATATAGATAGGTTGATGCTTATTTTGGAGGTCCAAGTATCTGCCACAGGAACAAGGACTAACTATTCTTAAGATTTTGTCTATTTATAGCACACATTTTTCTCTCTATTAGTAAAGAATCAGGATTAAATTTCATTTTTTATGATGTAGTTTAGAATAATTCAGTACCATATTGAAGTTTCCAAATATCTGCACAATTTGCCAATTCTGAAAGTAACATATGAGCCCTAAGCTGTCCCCTCTCCTTTTGTTCTTTATTTGAGCTAATAGCAATATGCATTTGGTAGTTAAAGATGCATCACTTTCTAAACAGTTATATTGACGAGTTTATTGTTTGAAATGGAGAATGGTAATCTACACACCCAATTCCTATCATATTCTTTTTCAGTAAACTGAATTGTTTTCTCAATAACAACATGAGCATGATCTCAATAGGAGTATGATGAAATGGCTCTAAACTTCTCTCTCCTCATAATGGTGTATCGGTAACCAATTTTAAACACATAATTCACTTTAATCATCTAAAATTATCTAATGGACTCAGATAATGTAAAGCCAGTTGGTACAATGAAACTGGATAGCATGCCAAACTACCAGTCTTCTCCATTCATGTTTTCCTCCTTTTCTAGTACATGTTATGTTGGTGACTTGGCCATCATTCCTCTGAAGTAGTTTAAAGGATTCCTTGATGCAAAAGACCAACTCAGATGTTGATAGCAGCTCTCAGATCAAATCATGCTTTTTTGTCAATCAATTTTGAGCCAGTGATTTGAAAAGGATTTTCCAACCTCAGAATTATTGTTCATGGTTGGTCATTAATTAGTTGTCTCAGTCAATTTAGATAATTGTCTCCCACCTGAGAAGGCTAAATAATTCAACTATGGTATCATAAGCAAACGGACGCATACACTAGGCTACCTTCTTAGTACCAAATTTCATTAGTCCTTAGCAATAGCAAAGGTATGGATGGCTACACATGTTGCAGTCCATGCCTGCAACACTGAATGAGATCCATTAAAATGAAAATCTGAATAACTTTGGGCAAGCAAATTCATCAAGGGTTACAGCATGTAATTCCTATTTTACCTTGGGATTGGTAGTTGCAGACTGGTAGACAAGTATATGTTTTCGAATTTGATGAACGCTATCATTTTCATCGTTGTAATTTCAATGGACTCAATAAATTTAATAGTAGAATGTGGAACAGACGGTGTCACTAAATTTCATGAAAACATTCTAATGAACATACATTTGGAAGTTTGCTTATCTCCTTCTCAGTTAATGAAATCTACTGATGCTTATCATATATCAGAAATTTTAATTATGATGTAAAATTCTCCATAAATTACCAGAACACATCCTAATCACCCAGAGTGGGGCCCAATGACCAACCTTTGGCATCAAAGTGACCGATAACCAATATTTGGCAACATGAGAGTGGGTGTAATAGGGAATAATTTTGCCAGAAGCTCCATTACAGAGTCCAGGCCTAAGCATTAAAGGAGAAGCTATGGAACGACGAAACCTGTAGTAGGAATCCTTTCAGATTGCAGGCTGCAAATCACCTGCTTGAAGCCAGAATTACTAGTAATGATTGCCCAGCCAAATGGCAGTTGATAATTCAATTTTAATTTGAATTGAATAATTCAACAAATTCCAGGTTCATTTATATTCTTTTGATTTTGAGTTTACAATAAGAAATAAGTAAATTGATGATCACCTTTTTCCCCCTTTAAACCTTTAGTGTTGAAATAGATGATTGCGAACACTGTTATATTTCCTTTTTAATATTTCCAAAATCAATTTTAGATGGTATACACTATTTAGAGATTTGATGAAAACAAATTTTTGAAATCAACTCTGAGTCATAATGAAACTAGTCTAGAAGATGTCGAGTTTTCTCCAAGAAAAGAGCTTGCATGTTTCCAACATCGATAACACATAACCAAGACTTGTTTTCTGGTCAGGCATAGTTAGGCTTTTACTTCAATATTCAACATTCATGCAGGATCTCTTGGCCATTGGAAAGCTTACCTATATCTTCAGCTCATTGCTGAAGTGTAAAATAAGCAGAAGATCCAATTGCATCTTTGGTCTATTATCACTACCTCTCAGTCAAATGGTTAGTTCACCTACTAGGAGTTCATGTAGCTCGTTACATTTCATATCAAACTCACATTTAGATGATCATCGAACCACATATTACGTTAGATCTGAGACAATTTAATTACTTTCAGCAAAATAGATGGAACATTACATTAGGCTAGAAGTTTCTTTCCAAGCTAATTGGTATGGGGCAGTTATTCACTTACAGAGACTGGAATCGCACTTGCTTAGGACAGGAATTAGGCATAAGAAACATGGGGTAGCAGGTCCCAGAGATGCTTCTTAGTATTTGATCCATGCGTTGGCAGAAAATGAACTGGGGCTTGTCCTAGTGGCTGCATGACTCGCACCCCTCTGCTTAGCATCCAGAAGCTCTGGGTTCAATTCTTGGATGATGCATCCCAAAAAAACTGAACCTGGATGATTAGTGCAGGTGGGTCTCCATTCTTTCTCTCTCAAAAAAAAAAGTGCCTTGATAGAAAAGAAAATAGAATCATTCATTGTGTTGAGTCGAACATGCATCCAAATTCTGCAAAACTTCTGCACCATAAATCATAAACATGTTTTAGCTCTATGTAAAAGCAGTAAAAAGGAATATGTCGGCACACTAGAGTTCTTTGTTTTTGATTAAAAATATTGTCACCATCCTTTTCTATGCCTTCTTGTACTCGTCCGTAGAAATGACAAAAAGTTAATCCCTTGCAGGGACTTCTTCTTCTGGTCCCCACCAAGTAGAAGATGAACATCCTGCATAAAATTCAATTGTCATTATTTAGTATAGTACTCCTTTTCCCTTCTTTACGTAAGCACCTACTACAATATGGTAATGAATGACTAGAGCTTAATCCCATGCAAGACAAAGAAAACTTTCTACCAACATACATAATAGAACCGATAGCATGGTAAATGAAGTGCTCTGGTCATTCAGCAATTGTAATGCAGTCTTGGAACATAAACTGAATTTTTCTTTGTTGAATTATTTGTGCTCTTGCTCCTGATCACTCATTATAAGATAGTGATCAGGAGCAAGATCACTCATTATATTCCTCTGGATAAGGATAGTGAAGTTGTCCAAAGAAAAGTAAGATCTTACATCCGTGTAGGAACCAAATGAAAAATTGGATGGCTTTGAAAGTATAGATGGGCCTTCAAGAACTGGGATAGCTGTGCTGGATGTTATTCCTGGAAAGCAAAAAGAGTCAATACTTCAAATCAAGGTTTGTTGTCTCGGTATCCATACCGGTGCCACACTAGCACAATATTGGTACGATACGATATAGAATTTTTTTAGCATACTGAATATCGATACGCCACCTGTACCGGACACCGATACCGAACTGGTACAGTACGATATGCCCCGTACTACCCGGTTTAGGTCGATACGGCATACCATGCTTCAAATTGAAAAGATAACTTTAAACCTATACTCCACTCCAAAATGGACCAGTTGCCTTTCCTAGTTAAATATGAATTAATGGGTATGTGTTCCTACAACAAATATCGAACTATAAAGAGCCAGAACAGCTCTATCAAAAAAAAAATGAAAAAAAGAAAATGAAAACTCACTACATTCTACCATGATGTGAAAGACAAATAAATAAATAAATAAAAACATGTACTGAATTGCTGTGGTGGATTTCCACCGGTTTGCTCAAAAATAAATAAATAAATGTGAATCTGGTTTATGGCTCAAGTGCACTTGGAATGCAGGTAAAAGTCTATGTGAGACTTGAACCATGAATCCAAAAATAAACTATACTATGGGAATATGCACATTGTCCTGCAAATGGCTCAGGCTTCTTTAGAACTCCAACAAGAAAACTGACAAGTCATTTTGTCTAGATTCACTAGTTTGCTTACCTGAACTCAAATTTGGAAGCTTGACACTATCACCTGCAACAGAGACCGGAGGACAATTGGCCACTGCCAACTGATCTTTCTTACTAGGTGTTTCAGATGCCTTTTTATCAGCAGCCTCATTTCTGTGCATGCATGTATTCAGTTAGATTCTTGACATATCTTTTTTTTTTAAATTAATAGCACTTATGGAATGTAAATTGAGCTTTAGAACTTGGGGAATTAAGAAAAACACAGAGAGAACTGAGAAGTGAAGGAAACCTGGAGATACCACTCGACTTTTCAGGATGCTGAGCCACTGTTCAAAGAAAAATATTTTGATGACATACAAGTATAATGAAGTTTGAAGAAAACAAATTCCCAGCTTATCATTAATATAGTACCGGACTGTATGAAAATAATAAAACATTCTTACAGATTTTTTTTCTTTTTTTGTTTTTTTCCTTTACTGTGCAACATAATTTCAACAGATTAAAAGGTGATGATTCTGTTACAATAATTGGTCTCATATGAGTTTCCAAACTAACACTACAAGATCAATATGCTGAACTCATAATTCTTGGTAGAGATGGCATTGTTCAGAATTTAATTATAAAAAAAAGGCATCAAAAATGGATAGAAGATAGCTTACATGGTGAGAGATAATGCCGGTGATGTCGTGGCAACTTGGCACTCCATCGCATGGCAGTGAGCTTGAGACTTACAGCATATTGTTGACATGTGAGAAGCCCCTGTGCAGAGGATGCTCATTAGATAATTCATATATTTAAAAGAAGAGATGCATAATTTAATTCGGGTTACAATGAGTTTTCTTGACTTTGTACATGAGACAACTCTGGAATGACGGAAGCGTTTGCCAACCTAAGAAAAATAGGAGGTACATCATGTTGTCTATATTACAGATGTAGTAATACTATTGCCATGAGATATAGATAAACTAACTAGATGCGATAATGTTCTAACCAAATTATCATATGATGATATCTATGATCATATCTGATTTTTTGATGAGCTCATATGACTCGAGTTTTTTTCTGCACGATCGATGGGATATAAGCCGAAATCTATAGAATCTTCCAAGATGTTCTTTTTGTTGATGAAAAACCAAAGAGCAAGAATTGTTACTGAGGTGACAGCACTGAAGAATATGATTTTAAAAGAAAAATCTCTCTCTTTTGTCCTTTACGACCAATAAAAGAACAAAATATGTTAAAGTTCTTCGCACCACGAAGGACTATATGCGGACTTGTGCAAACGTGTGTTTAGTCCCACATTGGCCATCACTAGGTATATCATAGATACTTATATAGGGCTAAAGAACCCAAATAATACCCTGCAACTAGCTTTTTTGGATGAGGTTCTGAGTTGTTACAAACTGGTATTAGAGCATATCCGACCATGGCCCATGTGAACCAAAGGGCACTACAGCACAAGTCCATTGGGGCTGACTATGAGCCAATCGCCGTGTCTATGATTGGATTTCTGGTACTTGTGAATGAAGTTGCATGGATTTAGACCCTTAGCGCGGCGACAATGCTGGGACTTAAACGAGGAGTATGTGAAGATTCCTGTGGACGTGTTTAGTCCCACAAAGGCTATGGATTGGGTAGATATTGGATACTTATACAAGGACAAGGAACCTCAAAGTTTGAAAGTGTCACAACCCAAGATCTCACACAAAAAGACTAGCCATAAAGTATTTTTTGGATTCTTTAGTCCTGTATAAATACCCAAGATCTCTTTGGTGAATAACCGATGTGGGACTAAACACGCCTGCATGGATCCTCACATACTTCTCCTGTTTAAGCCCCAACATCCTCGTCGAGCTAAGGGTTCAAATCCATTCACATCTAATCACAAGCACCATGATCGGCTTGTGGTAAGCCTCAATAAGTCCGTGCTACAGTGTCTCCTAGTCCACATGAGCTATGGGTCGGATCCGCTCCGATACTATTATATCACAACCCAGGACCTCATCCAGAATAGCTAGTAGAAAGATATTTTTTTAGATTTCTTAGTCATATATAAATACCCAAGATCTCTCTGACAAATAACCAATGTGGGACTAGACACATGCCTGCACGGATCCTCATAGAAAGCCTTAAGTAAGTCAAGTTTCGAGAATAAAACACTTTTAAGAAGAGGAGAAAGTGAAGGATCGATCCAACAGACCTGACCTAGAATTGGATGGGCCTAGTCATGCTAGGCATATCCCGTGCGTGATAGTACTGGGTAGCGACTCCCAAAGGGAGTCGTATTTTTCAACAATTCTCGGTGGCAATTGATCATCCAGTACTGAAGAAGTCGAGGGAAAAACCTTCCCTTCCCTTGAAGGGTCCATTGCCGCCAACTACAAGCCCTTCTTATTTTCACAGAGGTTCCCTCACTTGTGCTCGTTGGAATCCCGATCACCAAGCTCGTTGAAGCCAAGGTAAAGCCCGATCTCTCTTCTCTTTACTTTTTCCACCTTCTTTAGGCTTGAATCACTACCACCGGCTGAGAGATTTGCCAAAAATTGACCAAGAAAACTCCCTATTGGCTCCCGTATTTCCACCCCTATTATCGACCCAGCTTTCCTTCTTTTTTTTTGGCTATCATCATTATTGGCATTTGTCGCCGAAATCCTTATCATTCCTCGTCGACCCATGACTAGACAACGGTTCTTCGAAAACTACTAAAGAATGTAAGGATTATTTACCTCTTTCACGTTGAATCCTCAAAATTCAACTACATGAACCAGCTAAACTTATTCAAATCATTCAAAGTCCAATTAACTAATATTCAATAATTTTAATAGTATTAAAATTTTTTTAAAAAATGGCGGTCCTGCGATATGCGGCGGTATAACAGACAACAGTTGGCAGCAGAACAGCCGGCAGCAGCAACGACCAGTCAAAAAGAGGCACAAGGATCGGTCCAATACTAGAGCCGAACAGAGGATCCTTTGGCTCAGTCAATTTCGGGTCCCATCCCACTCGTCGGCGGCGGGGCTCCATTGTCTGGTCATGGGTCGACGAGGAGGGACCAAAAGCACATGAGCATGTCGCGAAACATGTGATCAGGGGCATCCGACTCTCGACCTTGGAAGCGCCCAACCTCGGAGGTGCCCGACCTCAAAGACTCGACCTCGGAGGCGCCCGACCTCAAAGACTCGACCTCGGAGGCGCCCGACCTCAAAGGGGCCCGACCTCGGAGGCACCCGACCTCGGAGGCGCCCGACCTCAGATGCGCCCGACCTCGGATACGTCCGACCTCGGAGCTCTTGACCTCAGAGCTCACTACTTCGGAAGTCCGACCCCGCCGTTCACCTACCGCGGTCACATCCGTAGCAGACCATACCCTGCCACCGCCCCCAGCAATTAATGCGCGTGGCCTCTGCAGATCTCCGGTTTACTCCACAATTAATGCACGACTCCAGCTTACTCAACCATCATCACACATGGCCCCTCCAGATCTTCGACTTACTCAACAATTAATGCACGTGTCACTTGCTATCTACGGATCTCCAGTCCTCCATGGCAAATCAGCTCAGCTGCGTCCAGTCAGTCGTGACAATTTTCTGACTCCGACCTCGTCTCCCATGGCAGCATTAATTCACCTGATCGTGCATCAATTCATGCGGCATGCTCAGCTGTACGGCAACCTCGCCCCATCACCTCACAGGTAACCCAGCGCCCCTCTATAAAAGGAGAACAACTTCATTTTAGAGGGGGCTGGAAGGCTGAAACTCTGGACAAATACTACTTCTCCCATTCATACACTTGCCCCCTCTGGCTTAGGCATCGGAGGGCCGGCACCTGAAATCCCGGCCACCGGCTTCTTGCAGGTCTTCCGGAGGATGCCGCACGCCGACGATCCGCCGCCCACCAACTTGCACCGGAGCTTCTCCCCCTCGGCCAAGTGGTCACCCCCGGGTCTAATTTCCAGCAACAGTTGGCGCTAGAGGAAGGGCCCGAGTCGTGGACATGAAGTTGAGAAGCAAAGGAGCCTCCACCGCCTCCTGGCGTCCCCCGCCAAGTCCTGTACATTCTGTCCAGGATTCACCAACAAGACCCTCGGTGGATCCGGCCCCCCAGGTCCAGCCGGAACAGCTCAGCATCCTAATGTAGCAAGTTCAAGCCCTGGTCATAGCGGTCCAGGGCCTGCAACGTATAGGGCCTCAGCCGCCCCCGGAGGAACATGTCCCACCGGACGGACCACCACCCCAGTGTCAGAACCTCCATGACTCTTCGAAGGCCGAAGAGCGGTGTTGTTGCCAAGGCTCAGCCCGGACATCTCGACTGCCAGGGAGGGACCTAGGCGACAGGCCCCAACCATCGAAAGTTGAATCAGTCCCGGGATGGCTTGTACCAGAACAAACCACCGTGGCGATCCCCCAAAGTGGAGAGCTCGACAGGAAGGTTGAGAAGCTTGAGTGCCAGATTGAGGCGCTCCATAGCAAGAAGGCGAGATGCGAGGGAGACTTTGAGTTTACCATCAAGTCCCCTTTCTCTGCTAGATCGAGGACGAGCCGGTCCCGTCGAGGTTCAAGATACCCCAGGTGGAGCCCTATAACGGCATGACCGACCCCCTCAACCATTTGGAGAGTTACCGAGCTCTCATGGCACTGCAAGGGCCCTCGGAGGCCATGCTCTGCAAGGCCTTTCCGGCTACACTTCGGGGAGCAGCTTAGCTCTGGTTCTCTGGGCTGAAGCCCAGTACCATGTCATCTTGTGAACAGCTCGGCATGCAGTTTGCTGCCAACTTCGCTGCCAGCCGACGTCAGCGGCGGACTTCGGACTCCCTCCTCGACGTCAAGCAAAGGGAGGGAGAGTCTTTTAAGGATTACCTCGACCGTTTCACCGCCGCTACTTGGAAGGTCCGTGAGCTCGACCAGTCGATAGCCATGTCGGTGCTCAAGACTGGAGCTCAGTCCTACAGGTTTCTCTTCTCTATTGAGAAGAGCTTCCTCACCGATTTTACTGAGATGCTGCTCCGAGCTCGAAAATATGCGAAGGCAGAAGAGGCCATCGCTTCCCGGCGAAATGCGACCAAGCAGACCTCCAAGAAGCAGAAAAGACGCCGCGAGGAGCGCGGTCGCCCCAAAAGCCCATCTCCCCACCGAAACAAGAATCTGCCCCGACTAAGGAGTCCACCTCGGCAGCAGGAATAATGCCGACCGAGGTCCCCGCCTCGGCCAAGGTCTCCAGTGCAGCCACGAGCGCCCTTGGGAAGGTATGAGAATTACACCCCCCTCAACGCTCCCCGAACGGAGATCCTCATGGAGATCGAGGGGCGGTATTACTTTTGGCCCCCGCCCCCGATGCGGGACCCTGGAGCTCAGCGCAATCCAAGGAAGTACTGCCACTTCCACCGAGACCATGACCATGATACGGAGGATTGCTTCCAGCTCTGGGACGAGATCGAGGCGCTCATCCGCCGCGGAGTGCTGAACCGGTTCATGCGGAACCGACAAGAAGAAAGGAGGCTAGCGGAGAACGCCGTACAGCCCGAAGATCCAAATGCCAACAGACCCATTGCCGGCACCATCAACACAATTGGGGGTAGAACCTCGGTCGGAGAGCCAGCCGAGGAAAGGGTTCCCCCAAAATGCCCGCGCACTTATGAAACCATCTCGTTCTCGGACGAGGATTTGGAAGGGGTCGAAACCCCTTAAGATGACGCTATGGTCATCTCTATGATTGTAAATAAGTTTGATGTAAAGCGTGTCCTAGTAGATAATAGAAGCTCGGCAAATGTTTTGTACTATGACGCCTATCAAAAAATGAGGATGATAGAGATCCAGCTCCGAAGAATGAATGCCCCGCTGGTCGGATTTATCGGAGATTCGATCCTGGTAGAGGGCGAGATCGGCCTCTTAGTCACAGCTGGCCTCGCCCCCCGAGAAAGTACTGTAAGGATGAATTTTCTGGTAGTTCGCCTGCCTTCGGCTTACAACGCCATCCTCGGACGACTAGGGCTGAATGCCCTCCGAGCTGTGGTCTCGACGAGCCACCTGCTCATGCAGTTCCCAACTAGCCAAGGAGTGGGCGAAGTTCGTGGGGACCAATCCGTAGCGAAGTGGTGCTACACGGCAGCCCACAAGGCGAAGCAACCGATTAAAGCACCAGCCCAAGGGGAACGACCGGCCGAGGCATCAACTCCAACACCGGGTCGTACTCTCTCCATCGAAACCCTGAAGGCACGGGATGGCCCTCGAAAGAAACGAGTGGAGCCTGGTGAGCTTCTTACCCAAGTTTCTTTGCAAGAGAACTGTCCAGAACTAACCGTGTAGGTCGGCTCCGGCCTGAATGCCCACGAGAAACGCCACTTGGTCGAGTTCCTGCGGGCCAACATGGATATCTTCGCCTGGTCGCCCGCCGATATGCCGGGGATAGATCCCGAGATCATGGTGCACCAGCTCTAGGTGAAGCCAACATGCAAGCCGGTGCGGCAGAAGAAGCGAGACTCCGCCCCAAAGCGACAGCGAGCAGCAGCCAAAGAAGTGGACAAACGTCTCAAGGTCTGTTTCATCCGGGAGATATCCTACTCGGACTGGCTCGCCAACGTAGTCCTCATCAAGAAAACCAACGAAAAGTGGCGTATGTGCGTGGACTACACCGACTTGAACAAAGTCTGCCCGAAGGATAGCTTTCCACTTTCCAGCATCGACCAGCTCGTGGACTCCACCTCGGGGCATTAGCTGCTGATATTCATGGACGCCTTTTCGGGGTATAACCAAATCCGGATGGCACCCTAAGATGAGGAGAAGACAGCTTTCATCACCGATGGGGGCACCTATTGCTATAAAGAAATGCCTTTTGGCTTAAAAAATGTTAGGGCAACTTATCAAAGGCTGGTTAGCCAAATGTTTAAAAACCAAATAGGCCAAAACATGAAAGTCTATATGGATGACATGCTGGTGAAGAACCGGATGGCGGAGGATCATATGGCCGACCTCAACGAAACATTCTCCACACTGAGAAAATATCGGATGAAGCTCAATCCCGCCAAGTGTGCATTTGGAGTCACCTCGGGCAAGTTCCTCAGCTTCGTGATCACCCAGCGTGGAATTGAAGCGAATTCCGAGAAGATCCGAGCACTACAGAAGATGGTACCCCTGAGGACGGTTAAGGAGGTACAACGACTCACAGGGCGGGTCGCAGCTCTAGGAAGATTCGTCGCCAGGTCGGCCGAGCGGTGCCTCCCATTCTTTGCAATCCTCAAGCGGCCGAAGAACTTCGTCTGGTCGGAGGAGTGTCAACGAGCTTTTGAAGAGCTCAGGCATCTCCTTGCCTCCCCTCCGCTACTCACCAAGCCCCAGCAAGGCGAGCTCCTCTACTTGTATCTGGCTGTCTCCTCGGTTGCAGTGAGCTCGGTCGTGGTCCGAGAAGAGGACAAGCTTCAAAAGCCAGTATACTATGCCAGCCGAGTCTTGAGGGATGCCGAGACCCGATATTTGAAGCTAGAGAAGACCATTTTCGCCCTGGTCGTCTCAGCTCGGAGGCTCCGATCCTATTTTCAAGCCCACAGGTGGCCGTACTGACCGACCAGCCCATGAAGCAAATCCTGCAGCGGTCGAATCGTGCTGGAAGAATTACAAAGTGGGCCGTCGAGCTTGGAGAGTTTGACCTCGAGTACCGACCTAGACCAGCGATCAAGGCCCAGGCACTCGCCGACTTCATAGTCGAGTGCACTATGTCAGACGAGGCCGAGCCCGAGTCCGCACCAGCGGAGCAGACCCCGGAGCCGACGTGGACTCTGCACGTCGATGGCTCCTCGAACTCGGGGGGTAGTGGAGCAGGCCTCATCCTCACCAGTCCAGATGGAGTAGTGGCGGAATACGAAGCACTCATCATCGGGCTCAAGTTGGCTAAAGAGCTGAAGGTCGACGACCTGAAGGTCTTCTGCGACTCCCAACTGGTCGTAAGCCAGATCCTGAGAGACTTCGAAGCCAGGGAGCCCACCATGCAAAAATATCTCCAGAAGGTGCGGAGCCTCACCTCTACTTTGAACTCCTTTGGCATTCAACATATTTCAAGGTCGGAGAACCTGAGGGCGGACCAACTGTCGAAATTGGCAACCTTCCGCATGAGCGAGCTTCCCAAAGCAACAATGCTCGAATATCTCCAAATGCCCAGCGCAGAGGAGCCTGAACCGACCCTCTGCGTTGAGGCTGAGCCGAGCTGGATGGACAAGCTCATCAATTATCTGCGAGACGAAGTCCTCCCCGGCGATGAGCTCGAGTCTCGCTGAATCAGGCTCCCGATATGTACTGTATGAAGGTAAACTTTACCGTAGATCCTTTACCTCTCCCCTTCTCAGGTGTCTTCGTCCGTCAGAGGCGGATTATGCCATGCGAGAGGTTCACGAAGAAATCTGCGGAAACCATCTGGGAGGCCGGGCGTTGGCCCACAAGATTCTACGCCAGGGGTACTATTGGCCCACGCTTCAGAAGGACACCTCGGACTTCGTCTGGAGATGCGACCGGTGCCAGCGGAACGCCAACATTCAACGCCGGCCCTCGGCCCCACTTACTTCAATCAGTGTCCTCTGGCCATCTGCCCAGTGGAGAATTGACATCCTGAGGCCATTTTTCATGGCGACCGAGCAAAGAAAGTTTATGGTCGTCTCCATAGATTACTTCACCAAATGGGTCGAAGCCGAGCCTGTAATAACCCCAATTTTTTTTTAATATATAAGAAGGGATAGAATAGCCCTTTAAAATTGATATGAGGGGTAAAATTGGAAGGAATCAAAAGATAATGGCATAGTTGTAGATGCGTTGAAATGGT
>JAOXJJ010000725.1:6565633-6590606 GCA_025769935.1 Phoenix roebelenii | reverse complement strand
TGAAACTCTGGACATATACTACTTCTCCCATTCATACACTTGCCCCCTCTGACTTAGGCATCGGAGGGCCGGCGCCGAAAATCCCGGCCACCGGCTTCTTGCAGGTCTTCCGGAGGACGCTGCATGCCGACGATCCACCGCCCACCCACTTTCTCCAGAGCTCTTCCCTCTCGGCCAAGTAGTCACCCCCGGATCCAATTTCCAGCAACACTTATCATTCCTCGTCGACCCATGACTAGACAACGGTTGTTCGAAAACTACTAAAGAATGTAAGGACTATTTACCTCTTTCATGTTGAATCCTCAAAATTCAACTACATGAACCAACTAAACTTATTCAAATCATTCAAAGTCCAATTAACTAATATTCAATAATTTTAATAGTATTAAAAATTTTTTAAAAAATGGTGGTCCTGCAATATGCGGCGGTATAACAGACAACAGTTGGCAGCAACAACGACCAGTCAAAAAGAGGCACAAGGATCGGTCCAATACTAGAGCCGAACAGAGGATCCTTTGGCTCGGTCGATTTCGGGTCCCATCCCACTCGTCAACGGCTGGGGCTCCGTTGTCTGGTCATGGGTCGACGAGGAGGGACCAAAAGTTTCAGCGACGAATGCCAACAAGGTGGCAGCTAAAAGTTATAAGGAAAGCAAGGCCGGTAATAGGGGTGGAAAATAGGGTCAAATCTCTCAGCCAGTGATAATGATTAGAGGCGAGCCGGAATTCCGACGGGCACAGGTGAGGGAACCTTTGGGAAACCAAGAAGAAGAAAGGCTTGTAGCCGGCAACGATGGACGCTTCAAGAGGAGAGAAGGCTTTAAATAGAGGGTTCCCCTCCACTTCAAAACCCATCGGGAGCGTCGAAAAATCCGATTCTTTATTTAGATCGCGCCTTCACAGACTATGTCAGAGTTTAGCTGGTCCTCAAACCAAGGCCTGGGTCCAACGCATCTAAAACTTTGCCCATTTTATCCTGGCTACTATCTATGTATGGATGCACCAAAGTTTAGCTGCTGATGAATTTGAGCAGATAACTATTAACTGACCTGTTTTAAGCAATCAATCTTTTGCTCTGTTTGCAAAACCTCGATATTGCCCTGGAGTTGGTGCTCGAGCTTGGAGGAAACATTGCCCAGATGATCGACCACAGCTACGATTGCATGACAAATGTAGCTCTTTGTGTTCTCCAACTCTCTTCCCATGTTAACAAACAAGAGAATATCACGTTCCGGATGTTATTATGCCATTGTACGTTGGAATAAATTAATGGCATCAACCAAGATAGTAGAGAAGCATATCAGAGTCAACATTAATCACCTCTATCAAGAAAAGAAAAAAAAGATCGAATTTCCTGGAAAGAAAATAACAGAACGTATTGTTCTGAAGTAGATGAGCTTACATTGTTCCATGCCCGGTCTTTAGAAACGTATTCTCGCAGTAATCTGCTGCCTGGTGGAGTTGAGAGCGCAGGTCCTTCAGTTCCTGCACTTGGTATCGAGTAACTACTTCATTGTGAGCTCAAGTCATCATGCATTCATAATTTGTTTTTTAGGAAAAAAGGAAGTATAAGAGAGAGACGAGGGAGAATCAGAGGTCATCAACCAGTAGAGCTTGCTGGAAGCGATCAGCCTCTGTTCCCGGTTCTTCTGGGTTTAAGAAGGACGGGGACTTTGGGAGCGGCATTGCAGAGACAGGGGCTGCCTCCTGCTTCTCCTTCCCCTTCTCCATATCTATCTCTCCTGAGAGATTTTGTCCCTCCTCCCCCTCCTCCTGCCTCATTATGGTGCAAGAAGAGAAAGCAAGTAATGGTGGTTGTGTCTGAAAGCCTGATAGGAGAGTGAGTTTGAATGGTACAAAGTAAGAAGGATACAGAGGCGCAGAACATGACGAGATGCTCTCAAGGCCCGTGAACTCGTTCTCTCATTGGAAGGAATGGAACAAGGAGTATCGTGCTACAGGAGCCATGTTCGCTCGGCCTTTTACCTTTTCCATTTCCCACGGCTGTTGCTTCGTGTTGACGTAGTACGGTCCCCAACTAACAAAGTGAAGAAGGAGAGGGAAATTGTCTGGATTAAACCGTGAAGGACGTCAGGACAACTGCTAGTTTGAATGTGGGTCTTTTTTTTTTTTTTTTTTTTTTGCTTTTTACTGCTCGAGCATGGGGACATGGAATAGCCCCATTTCATGTCAGTCTCCAGCTTTAAGTATAGAAATATCACATTCATTTGTTCCCTACAAAGAGAAAAAAAAAAATCGTGTGCTGCATTAGTACTGCTGCGAGCTCTGCGCTGGCCAGAACGCAGCACCGGCATGGTTACAGTCCGCCTGAGTTGTAGTTATTCCAATTTGCGTTGGACCCACGAGTTTATAAGTAACGAAACCTGGACAGCAAATTAATTGTATGTATTGCATACAAAAATCGTAACATCACATCGTCCCAAACCACATGCCTCACCTATCGACATAATGTCATGAGTGGCACGTCCAAAAACAAAATCATATTAGCAATTACACTGCAAGCTAAATCATGAAAGAAGTGAGGATCTTGAAGTAACAAAAGACAAGAAATAGTTGCCACGCCATTGCACTTATGAACATGGCTTAGTACAAGCATTATGCAACTTCAAGCTTGAATCACATAGAACAGTCGTTACTCAGTGGCATCCATTGCAATCTGGTCGCATGCAGCAGGTCCTGAAACTTTGTTTAAATCAATATTCCTAGCGTTCTTCTAGTAATAAGAAAGGGGAATACATTCGGTAGATTCTGTTACTACAAAAGCACAAGCTCGTTATTATAGGATGTACAATGCATATCCCAGAATTTTAGCACCCTGGAATAATACATGCCAAATTTTGTTTGACTAGATCAGCTACCAACTTGAATGGAGATGGAGAGAGAGAGAGAGAGAGCTTTTCCTGTAGCTACTAAGTTATGTGACATGCACGGATTTTATTCATTCCCATTGACAGCTCATAATCGAAACAGCAGCGCATCTCAAACAAATGGAGGCTCAATCTGAAGGGTCATATGAATTCCAAATTCTTTTGTATGGATGTGTATCTAAATTCACCACTCAGTATATTACAGCAGAAACGATGGTGATTTTGCATAATTACAATCTAAACCAACTGGAAATTTTGGAAAAAGAATTAAAAAATAAAGCCGACAAGGAACAATTTACAGAATTCCAAATGACAAACTTCACCCTCTTTGCAGGTTAGAGTCGGTCAGAATTGGTTCAGCCGCCTCTAGAAAAAAATCAGGCTCTTCTTCTTCATCAGACGAAAGGAGAGAAGATCCCATCCATGCCTTAAAACCTTCATTCACACGCCTCTCCATTTCTGGTGTCACTTCTCTGGCTGATTCCAACATCTCCAATCCAAGGTTTCGGCCTGCATACTCACCCTCATCAAGGATCACTGCTGCTTTTCTTCTCAGAAAGAAGGCAGTACCACCATACAAGATTACCAGACCCCAAGAGGCAATCTCATAACACCAGAAGAGCGGGACAGAGCAACTACTCCCTAATGTGAGGAGGCTTGATCCAAGAAATAGTGCAAGAAGACCAAAGATCACGGCAAACACAACATTGAGTATTGATAGACAACGTACCCCACCTACAAGATTATGTTACAACTTAGAAAATGGTTATGTTTTGACTACAGGTACAAAAGAAATCAATTTCATTGTGGGGGAGCAAACATGTTGCTAATTTACTTTGCATCACTCCAGCACAGGTATTTGGATCACAATTCACATGCAATGCAACAGGATTGGATTTTTGGCAAACTTTTTTATTGGGCCCAACCATAGAAGTAAGATTTTGGCAGCATGAGATATATTCCAATCACAATTCAGATGCAACACCACAGGATTGGATTTTTGACAAACTTTTTAATTGGGCCCAACCACAGAAGTAAGATTTTTGCATGAGATGCATCCCAAAACAAAATACATTTTGATAATTCATTTAGCAATGCAACTCAGCACCGTGTCCTAACCTCCTAGTGGAAAAAGAGTTGATCAAAATGGTTAGAATTGAACAATCTGTCTCAAATGTTATACCAAGCATGATCTGAGTACGACTGGATTAGGAAAAAGTAAATGAATAATGTGAACATAATGAATAATGTGAACATAGAAATTGGAGTTCCAAAAAAAATAGGCAAAACAAGCATCATGACTACCTTATCTTCATCGCCAACAGGACAGAATAGAAACCACTTGCAATCTTCAAGAACATAATAACACCACAAGAGTTGAAAGATCATAAGATTAACTCTTTTGCAATCCCACTTTGCTGTTTAGAGGAAAGGAAACAGCGGGGGAAAAAATTCAAACCCAGAGAATAAAACTACACAACATAAATACGAACTGCAGACATACTTTAAGCTACATCCATCATCTATCAAACAAGGAAAAAAATAATATCGAGACATCTGCATTACTATGAGAGCAACATCACCATACCTCTCTTCGATGCACAATAGTTATTTTCAACTACCTTGAGGCATATGTGTCTTCTTGGAGCAGAATAAGCAACAGCTATTCCTGCAGCATAATTAACCATGAAATCAATAACAAATTCAGAACAACAAAGATAAAACCACAATTAAATGGTATTTATTTCTTGTCTTTCGTTATAAACAACATAAAGTAATAAAATGAGACAGTGCCACATAAAACAGATAAGCAACAGCCACCACAGAAAAAGAACACATTCAAAAACTCCAAAGGAAAAAGTCACAGAACCAATTGTAACCTGTTTTTTAATATATACATAGCAAAATCTAAATGAAAGAGTGGCGCATGACAAGTAAAATCTAGATATACCGATTTTTTTTAGAGCCACATCTAGAAATAAACTTCACAGTACAGGACTTTATTATTCTCAGCAATTAATGGCATGGGTTATTTTACAATAAGAATTGTTTGATTAATCATCTTAGCTCAATTCAACCATTAATACAGCCCTCAAACATTGTCCCAGCCATTTGGGCTTAACTTTATAGATCCTCATTCACCTAACGTTTCTTTTTAGGCTACCTCTAACTTGAGTCTTTTATATTCTTTTCACAAACCACAACTTCCATTCATGTCATCTTATGTCTCCCCGTCCCTTCTTAATTCATTTAACAAAGGTGGAAGCAACCCTCCTTATTGGAGCCCCCTTCAAATCTTCATCATATGTGAGTATACCATATTAATTGGTTCCCAATCACTTCAGTTTTAAATGGAACAGCTCCTACCTATGTTACTTGGACATTTCAACCCAGATTTCCCACACCCAGAACTTGGAAATGGGAATTGGTGTGAAAATTGAACATGTGTCAATTAGAAGAACCTCTTAGAGATTAAAGGATATGAAACTCGGATACATGCCCACACTCCACACTCATGCTCAGTCCATATAACATAAACTCAGATAGCTCCTCAATATATATATTCCTCACTCTAATTTTTTCTAGTTTTACAGCATTTCCATCTCAATGTTTTTGTTTAAATGCTTTATCCAACTGGTTTTCCCAGACCTTTTCTATTGCCCGACATTCTGAGCTATAAAATATTCTAGGCCTTATTATCATTCTATAAATTTTCCTCTTATATTTCAAGATAACTTTGATTACATAATACCTCAAAAGCAGCTATGCACATGCAGGCCAATTAACATTCATGCATGTGCACATATTAGATTTTGGCACGTGAGCCGCGCATGAGATAGAAGGGATGAATGTGATCTTGTATCCAGTTAATGGTTTAGATTGCAAATGTATTGGGATCCGGGATCACCAATTTTTTGAGATACGTAATTTTTGTTTTCAGATGCAACTATTTTGGATCTACAGCCTTAATTTTTTTGAGATATACAATTTTTGTTTTTTTTTTTTCAAATTAGTTTCCTTACTGAAATTTGAGAGTCCAGGTTTTCCAAAAGAGGAAATAGAT
Source organism: Phoenix roebelenii (assembly GCA_025769935.1). Classification (NCBI taxonomy): domain Eukaryota; kingdom Viridiplantae; phylum Streptophyta; class Magnoliopsida; order Arecales; family Arecaceae; genus Phoenix; species Phoenix roebelenii. The sequence goes on along the minus strand of JAOXJJ010000725.1, from coordinate 6,584,655 downwards.
GCTACGATCCCGAAAACTCTTTTTTTTGTCTCCCTTTCATGGCATGTCAACCACAAACGGGCATATATGTAATACATATTTATACATCCATACATATTATATATATATATATATATATGAAAAATATGAGTGACCACAATGTTTATACTGCATGAGACATAGAGGCTAGCCTCAAATATTAGACTGTAGGCCTTCGCCATTACATAGTAGTATTTATGGGTGTGTGCGTGTTCATTATTTTGTATAATAAATATTAAGCAATGAAACTGATTGCTTTGTGGAATCTTGTCTATCAATCTTAATTAGGGCCTCATATTCATTTTTATTTTGCATTAAATTATTTCATATGTTCAGTTTCTGTGACAAAAGATCTTCCTTCAACAATCAAATCATAATAAAGTTAAACGAAAATAAAGTATACGGTGTTTTAAAGATACCAAAATTTGTTAATCAAGAAAACAAGCATTAGTGACTACCAATATATCTAAAGGATATGCAGGCATGCTAAACCCATCCACAGCTCTACCAAAATTGCATACTTTAGCATTACAAACACAAAACAGTCAAATATCCTTTTGCTTCTTTAGGAGAGAAGTAAAGATTAATTATTTGGTAGGGTCAAATATGAATTTATATCTAAATTAATTTTTTTATGAGATATACAATTCTAGTTTAGGTTCAAATTATTCATTAGATCAAAATCATATGTCCATAAATCAGACAAAGTGAAGAGTATTGTAATGGAAGAAGCTTTGTCATATCAAATCCTAATAACCAGTTGCACCACTATTGCTACAAAACTCACACCATCTACATGTGATACTTCAGGTTAAAGCTTGAAATTGATACTTAAAACAAAAGTTGAAATGCATAATATGAATGGGATTTGGGTCGAGCTAATTGGCTAGGATAGTTAGATTTGCAACATAGCTCATGCATTTTCTCCATTGAAGCTCTTCCATCTTTGCAATTTGATGTAATATCTTCTATTTCAAATTAAATACAGTACCTAGCTATAATTAGGCAAATAAAATTTGCTACTTATTGGTTCTTATACAAAGCTCGATATTACATAAGATGTGGCCCTAAATAGAGGTGGGATGAGGGTTGATGGTTATGGTTGTGGTTATGGCTGTGGTTTTTGATTTTTCTGAACTTTTTTATAGAAAAAGGGAAGGGAGACCAGCCCATATTACAATGACTTAGGTCCAAATACTTTGGGTTGCACCACCCTAGGCTTGAACCTAGAGCCACCACTTATTAGCCAGAAGCGTTTGAACATTGTGGTACAAATAGCTTCTTATAAAGAATTTGTTCTAAGACTAAAGCAACACAAATAAGATCATGTAGACACGGAGCAAGATCTAGTTATTTTGTGATTTTTTAAATGAAAATCTCTACTATATATAATGCGAAAGTCCCAGAGTCTAGCACGCATTTGGCCTTCAAAGACTCGCACAAAGTATTTTATTATTATGTAATTCCAATAGCCTAGGCTCTAATGAGCATTGTTCTCCCTCTTTCCCTCATCAATCTTAACTTTCCTACCTTTTCAGGTAAAATTAATATCCCATCTATCATGTGCCTCACTAATCATGGCCCTCGCCAAAAGCTTTTACATTTTGTTTCCACATATTCATCTTATCTTTCTATCATCTAATCATGGCCATTCATTAAATGCTCTTTTTGTTTACCTACATGAATCGCATATGTCGCATTCTAGTGTTACATTAACGCAGAGAACACTCACCTTCAAAAATTTGATGTCTCATTAAAAGAGTAGAATTTGGTGAAGGTGAGCTCATGGGAACAAAAATGCCAATGGGGACCATGATTGTGAAATAGGTTTTCGGAGGGAATGAGAAAACCAATGGGGTCAAACCATCAAATAACAAACTATTCTTGTCTGCACGGGCAACAAGATAAGAGGTATTTTTTTTAGAAAAGGCTAAGCAGTTACAAAGATCACATTATACAATTCAAGAGCCTCCCCATTTGGATGGATGTTTGTCTTTATAAAAGGAAACATAGATCTTGATTAGAACATAATGGAGGAATAAATGGAGATGAGCTACTTGTAAGGGATCAATAGAGAAACTAGATGGATTTGCCCAATCTAGAAGGCTTCGTTTGGCATTTTTTTAACTTGCGGTACAGAAGGAGGGACATGAGAGCTCGAAGCCTGGAGCAATAAGCATAAATAGGAAATCTTGATAGCTAGTGGGAGGGGTGGCATGGTTCTCCCTTGGACCCGCCCCTATGGCTCCTGACTCGTCTTGGAACACAGACCATTTACTAGGACACAAACCCACCAAAAATAGTCATAACTGAATCTTAAAATGTTTTACTTCACAAGCAAAGACTTGAATGTGGGCTTAAAATGAACTCCCACACTCCATAGAATGTGGGCATCTTTCCAAGGAAAAATTCACTAAATACAAATCACCAACATGCTACCATAGCCCAACTGCATTACATTCCCTATATGTCAATTTTAAGCCAAAGACTTTCCTTATAAGTAACAATTAACAAGCCTAGAAAATAAGTGGCCATGACATAACCCTTAAATACATGATGACCATATGGCATTCCAAGATCCCCATATACTTTTTTCTAACGGCCCCATTTGAATATGGGAGGAGATTATTCTTGGATAAATCCCCACCCTTGAGGGTTTTCTTCGAGAGATGTGAAAAGAGAAAGAGTTTTGATTATGATATGCTAGCCAGCCATTTCATCTCACTCCCAATTTTTTTGCTGTAAGATATTTTATCTCATAAGTGATTTAGATTATACAAAAAAGGCAGGGATTGGGAGATTGATAGCTGAAATCTTCTTCCTTCTTTCATACTTCTAGAGATAATCCCGCCAGGCATAGATTTTATCAGCAAATTACTCCGACCACCAACTAAAAAAGGCCTAAGTCAATTTTCCAACAACAATCCAGCATCCCTTTCTTAGATGCATTTACAAATGTATGGTATTGTTAAACTGTTTAAGCATTTCCAGATTGTAGAAGGTTAATATATATGAGCTAAGAAAAATTTACCACAAGCGTACTTCTCTGGATAATATTTCATAAGTCCAATAGTTTAATAAGTCGAATATATTCTCCAAAGTCAGATTGTAAAATGGTTTGCTTTAGTGGAATGGGAACTCCACCTCTTCACAATATGTCGATCAATCATTTTCACCATCTTTATACTATTGTATATTCACACCATCTCATTGCTAAGCAATGAGCTAGTATCAACGAGTGTCTTGTTCGAAAGCTTTCTATTAGTTTAGAGACTACCATAAGATGTTGGTTGCAGACATCGATGATTAAAATATTAAATTATTGACTTCAGTTGTTCCTTGCTTTGGCAAGACTAAACACAATCAGCATATGACAATTGCTTCTGCTAGACATTTCCCATGATGACACTATGACTAACCACGCTGACATTAACATCCTCACTCCAAGCTTTCCCTATACCACAAAAATGTGATGGAGCTTCAAGCTTCAACAACATCATTAGTAAAATCCTCGTTAAGATATCTGACCCACCACCTCATGTTGTTTCATATCTCTCTCATCATAGCCAACCCACTAACCCCATTACATTTCTTATCTTGAACATCGATATATAATGTTATTTGAACATGAGAGTATGAGTCGGATTCTAGCTAGTGCTTGGAAGTACATTGAATCAGAATAATTTCCAGAGATAGGCTATGAGATCTATTAAGATTTACTTCAACAGTTAAATATAATATGTTGATTCTCTGAGGCTTATGTAAAGCAAGTATCAGACTTTATCCAAATCTTTACATTTTATGTAACTTTCCAGTAGACTTAAATTCAATTTACAAGTATCATCACAAATGAAACAAATCTTTTTAGCTTCACACAGCTCTGTTTTGCTTTCATTAAGGCCACTAAGGGGTTATTTGGATGTCCGCATAAATAATCCTTACTCCTTAGCGTTATCTATGTATGGTGGATAGTCAGAACAGATTATCTGTGAGAGAGAAAATGTTAATTCATTCAAGGAAATCTCCAGTCTTCCGGTCCCAAAAAGCTGGAATACCATCAATCACCTTGAAGAGGAATGGGGGGTGTGCGAGGTCGTGTAATTTCAGAGCTTCTTGGTTGCATTGATTCCTTCTCTCCCATTGTTTCCTTTCTCTCTCTCAATTTTCAGTTGTTGGAATAATTTATACAGGGACAACATATTCAGGCATCCAAACAGGCAGTAAATATAAACTTCTTAACAGAACTACCACCATGAACCCAATCAATGATGTCCATATAGATGTTGTTGTCAGTATTGCTAATAAATCTCAACAATAAACCGCTCCACAATTTTTGCATTATGTAAAGTAACACCTCTGACATGCCAAGAAATCGCTCGGGATTCAATCAATGTTCTAAAAATTTCACAAAGTTGATAAGAGAATGAAACAAGAAAAAGGAAAGGCAACCCAAAGAAGCTGGCTCACCGGCCAGGAGGTAGATGACCGAAGCCAAGAAGACGATCGCCGATGGGATGAAGACAACCATCCAATAATAGTCCGCCGCCTCCTCGTCCGTCAAATAGAATGCGCCGTGGTATCCGTACATATCAGGCTCCTGGGTGGCGTTCATCGGCAGTGCCAGGATCCTGCGGTCCCGGCAGAACGGCCGCTGGCTGGCATCCCCGGGGAAGACGATGCTCGTGCTCACGGAGACAGAGATGACGACAGCAAGGCCGAGCGCCACCGCGAGGACCGCAGCCAGGGGCCTCTGGAGGCGGCCCCAGGCCTTCTCCTCTTCCCGGAGGCCCTCGTACTCGTGCTTCGGCATGAACGCCTGGCGAAGCGCGTCGCCGATGATCGCCATAAGAAGAGGGAGCAAAACCAAACCCGATCAGGGGATTAGGGTTTCTGGATTCAGAGAGAAAGAACCCTGAGCAAGGCTTCTGCGGGGAGATTCATGGAGCTAGCACGATTCTGGGGTCGACTTCTGACCCTAATTGGAGGGTTTTAGCGCGTGGGAGAGAGGGAAGAAAAATATTCGGGTTTGACGTTTTTTTTTTTTTTGTTACAATTCGGGTTTGACGTTCGGTTGTCGCTTGCACCAAACAAACTTTCCCGTGTCCCGCTAAAGTAAAAAATAATAGAATCTGTGGCCGCCGAAAAATTAACTGATCTTAAACCGCCATAGATATAATGATGCCGGAAAATAAAGATGAGCGGTGATTGATTATCGCGGCTGGGATCTTGATCAGATGGCAATATCTCGACCTAAAATAGTACGGAGCAAAAAAAAAATTGACCCAAATGTATTCGAAGACTCTTTAATGCCCAAATCAGTATAGTTCTCATAAAACAGAAGAGGAAGTAACTCTCATATAGTAAAAATGTTCTCTATTGTTTATCTCTCCTCTTTTTTGTATGGAGAAGTTTACTTGCCACCAGAAAATGTGAGTACATAAATCAGCCAAAAATGACTGGTTTTTGATTTGCCACGTGTTAGAGTCGTGGCGTGCTTTGATTAGCTGGTCTTTATGATGAGTTGTGGCTAATTTGGAGACGTATCAGAATCTATCCTCAGAGAATTTTAAAGTTTAAACCCTAATATTTGATCACTAGAGGTATAAACTATAGTTTGTTTGCAAGTAACAAGTGAGGACAATAAATGTTGCCGCCTTACTTTATTTTCTAAACGTATTGAGAAAATTTTTTTGAGCCCCTAATTAAAAAAGAAATTGCTTATGGGTCTGCAAGTTGATATGTTGAAGAAAATATAAATTCTCGTATACTTTTATTAGATCTTAATTTACATACAAGACCTTGAATTTGGAAGATCCATATTAAATCCACAAGAGCCAAGGATTCTACCTTATATATATTGGATCTTGTTTAATTAAACTCTGATCCCGTTTAATTAGAACCTACATTTGACAAGTGTCCCTTGAATTTCGTAAATTCTGACGATCTTAAGGGCATTAAGGTAATTTTCCAGTAGCGAAGGGTTACCTTGATGGGGGTGACTCTTCACGAATGTAACCACCTGCGGCGTTTGGTCCATGAAGAGAGCTATAAATAGCATGTTAAACTCCTTCTCTAAAACATGCATCTTAAAGTCATTTTTGATCGCGGTTTAGATTAGGGCTATAAATAGCCTGTTAGACTCCTGTTAGCTCTCTCTTCAAACAACCTCTTTGCTAATCTCTGTTTAGATCAGAGTCATTTTTGATCGCGGTTGCAGATCAAGCTGCTTCAGAGATCTCGATGTTTCAAATGGATTAGCGAATCAAAGTATGATTTACATCTTAAAGTTTAATTATCCCATCAATATAAGCAAGAGCATGATACGTGCAAGATATGAGAGAGAGTCTCAAATAATGAGATGTGCCTCACGAGAGTGTGATGTTTAGTATATAAATGGTCTGAAAAACTCGAAGAAAGTACGAGAAAATACGAACAACTGGACAAACCTCACTAGAAGATATCATGGGAGTTGCGTTATATAGTGAAATGGATAATAAAAGTTTTTAGAAAATAAACATTTTGTAAGCCACTGGTTAAAACTTAGATTACTTATAAATTCTTGCATTACCAGCCTCGCACAAGTCATAGAGATTCCCATTAGTACTCAAATATATTTTTTTGATACTATATTATTGTTTTATAGTCCAATATATAACATTTATGGATGCCCTCCACAGGTCTTGGGAAGGAATGTGAATGATAACTATCAATTTTTAAAGATAGGAATATTTGGCTGGAAGGAGATCCATTTGTTTATAATCTCTTGATTACAATCTAGAGAAAAAGAAAAAGAAGCCTTAATACCTATACATTTTGCCTTTAGATTTGCAAGTTAAACTCGGCATTTTTTAAGTTTTATTGCTGGTCATGCCTACAAACAATGCAAACTCAGTAGTAGATTTATTAGCATGAGAATAATTCCAAACCATTTCTCTATATTTTCTTGGGACCTTTAATCTCCTAAGATCTTAGAAGAATGCCACTCCATCTTACCTCCCCCCTATTTGGTTTGTACCTTACAAAATTCTAACCTCCAAGTACCATTTTTCCTTTCATTTTTTATTCTTTCTAAATTAATGATCAAATTCCAATGGATCTTGAAACTACATGCCTCTCAAAACTAATATTATAACCATCTTTTACTTATGCCAAATATTCATTGTATGTGCTAGGATCTAGTCTAATACCATATAGTCAAAATCATGAAGAGAAGTATTGGTAAAACATTAGGCCTCCATATTTCTATACTTTCAGTAATTATGCGAACCTAATGTACTATACTAATGTTACTTATGTGCGATTTTAGTGATGTTATTATCAGCATAAATCCAACATTTTTTTGTTTTTTTACTTTTTTTATTTGGTTATTGCTTATTTTTTGGAAGCTCGTGTCATTTTTATCGACTGCAATAATCTCTCTCTCTCTCTCTATATATATATATATCATAAAAAATTTTATTTTATAAATTCCCTCATCCAAACTTTCCTAACGTTGCGATCGAGGCAGAGGCCGCCGCCACGGCAGGACCACCCACCCGTTAAATACAACGAAACATGGACTTATTCCCATTTCTCCAAACGAGTCGTTAATAGATCAAATCACCAACAAGAAGACAGCGCATCGGCGGAGAGAGCCTAGCGAAGATACAGCCGCAGCGAGAGCCATTTCCTTTTCTCCTCGCCGGCGACGGGAAAGGAGAGATCTCGGGATTCGGTTAGGGTTTTTCTCTCTCCCCCACCAACGGTTTGTGCCCGCCTCTCTTCGATCGGCGGGGGAACAGGTTCCGGGCGAGGCTAGCCGGGATCTCGCCTCCCACTTTCTTGGTTGTTCTGTTCTCCCTGTTGGATCGATTGGGGTGCAGCAATGACGGGCTCGTTGGCGAATCGGGCGACGAGCACCATGCTGATCGGTCCGGATTGGGCGATGAACATGGAGATCTGCGACATTTGCAGTCGCGACCCTGGGTATCGGATTCATCTTCTGCCAGTTTTCTCTCTCCGTTCCATTTTCGAAGCCATCTTTCTGTTTCATTTGTTTCGAATTTGGATATTTTTGAGGTTTTTATTTGACGATACTGGAGCAGGGCTGGTTAATTTCGATTCATTAGAAGTGTTTTAGTTAAAGACCTGATATCTTTTCGCAGGAAAGATGATAATTGAGGCTCTATAGCATCTGTTAGTAATTTGATGGGATTAAGAATAGGTTTAGGATGCCTTGGTATGACCGTTAGATAAATTCAATCTATTATGTGAGGAAATTTGGACGGCAGCATTTTAAGCTATGAAATAGAAATATAGGTGCATGGATGTAGGAGATGTTCTGCATCTGTCTCATAAGGTTGAGCTATGGAACCATCAGTAAATACTCAAATGTTGGATAGATTAACTACTTCTCTACTTTTCTATTTGTGAATCTTGTGGAGATTGGTGTCCTGTTTGAGAGGCTGAGGTCACCAAGATCTTCAGAGATTTGAAACTAATGCAATCACTGTGTTATGCCTTTGACATAATTGAGTTTCCTAAAGCACTGGGGCCAATTGCACTGCTAATTACCTAGATACTACCATATGGGGGACAATGTGGATGTGCATGTACAAATTACCTATGGAGTTTCCACATATGCCATCCCCTTGGTTCTCATAATAACATATCCACTTACGTGTGACATTGGTGCAAGCATCACTTATATCTGCAAATGCCTTAAGGCATGAGCTAATGGGATGACTTCCTAAAGAAAGTAGATGCTAGATCTGATCTCTGCATGGAATTTTCTATGCATCTGTTTGAGAAATAGCATTATCTTTATAAGGAACACGAGAAATTTAAATATGTACACTTTTTTATAACAAAAATGAGACAAAAGGAGGTCTATCAAAAGGTGTCTATAAATAATATTGACAAAATAATATTAAACCCCTATTGTTTTTATTGGTTTTCCATTTCTTTTCAATCACGGGTATCAATTCTGTAATTGCTAATTAGTGTAATATTTAAGAAATTTGAATATAGTGCACTACTTGGAAAAGCAAAAACCTGAATAAAAGAAAGCTAGAGAAGAAAGAGGGAGGGTTGGGATAGAGACAGATTAAATCTTTCTTTGTTAGTTATGATGGAATTGGGTTTTTCTGAAGAGGGAAATGAGATAAAGATAGGGGGGTGGGAGCGGGGAGTGTAAAAGGGAAGGCTAAGATAGAAATAGCGGCTATATAAATTGTAGGAGATAGGTATAATAGAAAGTGAGAGAAAGCTATATATGTATGTGCTTGTGCAATTGAAATATAGTTGGATGAATGTTGGAGATGCTACATGGACTAAACGAAGAGATAGGTAGGAAGTTGGAAACGTGAGAAAGTGGGGCATCTACAATAGAAAAGAAGTGTTGGGTGGGGAGACCGAGACATTTGACATGAGCATGCATGACAGAAAGAGGTGGGAACTATGTGTCAAGAGTGAACTTATAATTATGCCTGTAATGGATGGCCCAAATTAACAAGACTTACTCTTCCTTCTCCTTTGGGAAAAAGAAGCTTGTTCACGTGGATAAATATTTTTTCTAATAAAGGAAAAAATAGACAAAAAAAAATCATGGTAAGTTCTTGGTTTGTAAAAATTATAAAGACTCCCAAGCACACATATTAACTGGAATGAGATAGATGAGACTCTGACCTAAATTCGTCCGGTGGAGTAGATTGCTTTTCCTTGTTGGAATAAAGGAAAGAGATTCATTCCCAAATTGTCCTTGCATTTTTATTGCAAAAACAACATTCACTATGTATGCTTGTAAAACTTTCATCCTAATGATTTTGACCTTGCTGTTGATTCGACCACTACACTATATGGAGGCTCAAAACTAGTAACTTGAATACATGAGCACACAATGTTTTTTTAGTAAGAAAAAGAAAGAGCATTCACAGAGAGAAAGAGGTGTAGAGGGATAAGATGAGATGACATCTTAATTAATTATTGTGGTGGGTGAATTGCAAATTAGACTAGCATGTCATTAGAGGCAATCAATATTTTTGCCTAATTTACCCATGCCATTATTTATCGTTTCAAGTGCTGATCATGCTTGTTTGTACCACTCATAATTTAAAAAGATTATTGATTTATTTATTTGTTTGCTTCATTATAGAGTGGCATATAGGCTAACACGGCATGTTGCATGCTAATTGGTAGGTGAACGGCATAAGTGCTAGCTCCAATACCTAAATCCTTGTTATTGATAAAGAGATAGTAAAGTTTTCAGATAAAACTAAATGAAATCTTACCAAGGGCAACATCAATGGACTTAGAGGACTTAAACTCTTGATTTTTGATAGAGTGTAGATATGAATTCAAATGCTTTATGGTAGTACATAGTACAAATTGGTCTTATTAGGTCTGATGATAGGTCTCACTCTTGTCTAAAAGTTCCTATATTTAGCAATTAAGCATCAATCCTGGAGAGTTAATGTAATAGAGAGCCGATAGCAGCAACTTCTCAAACCTTGATGGATAATTTTTTGATTCGTTAAGCCAACTCTATCTATTTGGAATTATTAGTTTGGATTGGTCCATGCAGAAAATGAATAATGTCCTTGGAAAATAGATTTACCACTTAATTAAATGCAAGTTTCTTTAGATTGGCTGGTTTTGTACACCCCCTGTAGTATTTATTGTACATTTAGCTCTTCTTGGGTCCTGTCCTATCATACAATTTTTTGTGCTCAAAATGCTAGTTTTGCTTTTTGAAATACTTCTGTTGTTTTATGCCCTGTCATATTATGTTGGAAACTTCACATCTTTCCAATTAGTGCACCCGAAGAAAAACAGTTGCTTCACATTGTGTCATGAGACTTGGTCTCCTGGTCTCCTGGCTTAGTACCAATAAAATACTGATACTTACTGTCCAAACAAAATTTTCGGATGGTCTACTGCCCAATTCTTTGCTTTTGGATGTTCTTTTGAAGCTGCATATATCAAAATGAATTCCCCAACTATTTGCATATGTAGCATTTTCATTAGGAAGGTAAGATAGGACTTTCTTCTTGTATTTTGAGTCCTCAATCATTGACATGTTTTCTGGTTTGCTATATTATCTACAATCCTTTGTTTGGATGTGCATTGCAATATTGCAAGAAAATATTGCCAGACTTCTAGAATTTTGTGTGATCTAATCTGCTGTATACTCTGTGATTGAAGCAAGATTTGTGCTTATGTAACTTTAGTTTATTCTTGACATAAATAATGATGCAAACCATGAAAATCTTCTGTAGGCTTCTATTTTCTTGCTACTTGTGACCTAGAATGACCTTCAAAATGGTGGCACTGATGCACAAACATTTTAATAATATATTTCATCTGTATAATTTAAGAGCATAAACATATTTAAACCTTTATCCTTCATTTATGTGCTCTGATGCAATGGCATCTGTTGATTGATGCTCATGATATCTAAAACAGAATAATAGTAAATTCACTGTTCTAATATTTTATTTTTTTTCTCAATTTTTGGTTTACCAGACAAGCAAAGGATGTTGTAAAAGGACTCAAAAAGCGTCTTCGGCATAAGAATCCAAAAGTTCAGCTTCTTGCATTGACAGTGAGCACCAAAATTATTACTACTGATTTCTGTTCTGTTACTCTGTTGGCATGTATTATTTCAAAAATAATCTTATGCTATTGCTTGTAATTTCCATGAATACTGTTTTTCTTAGTGGAATGTTCTTTTGTGCACAACTTCTCTTTTTTCTGAGTCCCTTGACCTTATCTTTTGTATCCATAATAGTTTGATCTCCTACTCTACATACTGCAAAGTAGCTGTCCTCCACCTGCTTCCTGATATTTCCATGCTCCTTAGTATGATTGTCATCATAGTCGTCATCATCAAATTCAATCTATCTAGAGCAACTTTAGCTTAATATATTCTATAACATGTGTTGTCCTTTTATTATTAATTTATGATATTATCAGTTTTTTAAATGTTAAACATATATATTTATATTAGTTTTAATGCATGTGGCTTCTGCTAGAGATTTTAGGTATAAGATAAAATGCAAAATATTTTGACATGGATTTGACACTGTATATCTTCCTTATGAAATTCTTTTAGATTTATTTGGTATATTTCGTTCTTAAGGTAGATAACTTTCAGTTTTTCTATGTTGAACAAATCACTAATGAATTTAGATTGTGACGGACATGCAATTCTTTATTCTTAGCATGTATAGAAACATGGATTCCCAACTCAAGAAGAGTTCCCTCTTGGACTCGTTCTTCTTAGAGTCCAACAATGTTGAAACCATTTTCTATAGAAACCTGCCATGGTTTGAGCTTTAAAGGAGAAATCTAATTAGGGACTTATGGGAATTGAAAAGTTGGGAAAATTAGCTGCTTTTATAGTGTTGGGATATTCCTTGATCCATTTAATAGTTAAATTTAATTTAGGTCTCTTCTTCTTATTTAATCAATATGAAATTTTGTTTTGATTGTACTTCACTTAGGCATCAAATTTGGGTTGCGAAGAAATGATACTTAGTATGTAAAAATATTATTTCTTCATATGCAAACTTTACTTTTAGAAGGTATGCTTACATAACTATGAAATTCAATGCTACAAGAATTGCTAGTGTCCATGATAAATGAATGGGGATCAAGAAATCATGAGCTGGTCGTAGTATTTGTGATTAGATTTATGGTTCTTGTGATTGGATTTGATTTGGACCATTAACCCAGCGAGAATACCAAGGCTTAAATGGTGAGAGCATGTGAGGACTCGTGCCGGCATTTGCTTAGCTCCACCATATCTTCGAAAATATGAAATTCAGACTCGTGACAAGTCAGGGCCCTGAAAGAATTACTAAGGAAATACCGCATCTAGAACTCATTTACTCCGAAATTTAGACAGAAATAGAATCGTTATGCTGGGATCCCAAGAGCATCCATCCATAAACCAGTTACTAGTACAAATAGAATAAAGAAATGTAACCAACGTTTATTGGAAAAGGCAACGCCAAAGTTTTGGGACCAAAAGCGGTTAGCAATGACCATTGAATAAGTCTCTTTGGCGGGTAGATCTTGGATATTTATACGAGGCCAAGGAACCTAAATAACTCTTTCTAGCTAGTCTTTTGGGGTAAGGTCTTGGGTTGTTACAATAAACCTACTACTCAAGGATAGAAGTTTATTTTTTCAACTAACTAGTGACTTACGGTATCTTTTTCCCAGAGTAAGTCCCACAGACTTGATTGGAAAGATTTCCACCTTAACTGTAAGGAAGCACTGAAGTCATGAAGAAGGCCTGTGATATTTTCTTTATGATTTATGGTACAAGCTTTTAATTTACTAAAATCATTAAAAAGAACTCAAGGTTCCTTGACCGAATTAAGCTGACATCTTAAGAAATAAGTGGGATGGGAACTAGGTCCAAACTCCAAGCGTTTACTAGCCCCGAAGCCGCATATGTTGAGACCTTGGAGATTGTTCAAGAAAACTGGTGAAGCATCTTACAATCAAGGTAAAGAGCAAGAGGACTCCTTGTTACAGCATGGGATTAAACCTAGCTATTTTATTCTTAAAAAAAACAAGGTATTTTAGTGTAAAATCATTGTCATTGTGACAAAGGAACAAAGCATGATCCCTTATCATATCAGCCTATATAGCATTATTAGATGCCCTAATGCACTCATGGATAGTTATAAACCACGCAAAATGAGTATTTATCATTAAGTGCATATCTGTCGGGGAAGATTTGGCAGTATGATAGATGTTTTTGCATATTCTTGATTATTGTAACATTATTCCATTTAACGCATATATAAGCTTTACATTCCAAATTTACACCAAATTAAAACCATGTTTTTATTTTGTTATTTGTTATGGTCAAAATTAACACTGATTCAGCTTATGCCAAATGTCATGTTAGAAGGTTATTCCTAAGAATGTGGAGAAGATCCTTGGTGCTGTTGCATTGTCTGTGAGGTTTCTTTTTTTAAAAAAATGTAAATCCTGATTGTCTGTAAAACAGGTTTTATGATAGCAAAGGGGAGAACTGTTTTTCATAAGACTCATTTTTTGCATTTTGTAATTTGTTTTCCGTAGATCGAGCATCTTTTAATTTGAATCAAGGTTTAAAAGATTTTGATTTCAGCCACCTTTGGGTCAGTTGTGGACCTTTGGTCAGTTATGTCCAGAATAGTGGCCTAGGATTATCAAGTACATGCAGCTGTTTGAAGCAACTCTACTTATTTGATTTATTTGTTCTGTTCATAGTTGTGTTTCCTCAACACTTTCAATGATGATAACTAAGTACTAGTAAGTATTTGTGATTTTATGAAGTATATAAGTTTTTCACAAGTCAAGGGATGGGGGTTATTTTACAATACATTATATGGATCTGGTTCATGTCTGGGGTGTGATTGTGTCTAAGGGTCGGATCCTTTCAGTATCTAAGAATTTAGTCTTAGGGACCCGTGTTTAAGTGATGTCCAAGTGTCATACTACTTTCCATACTCAATTGTTGGATGTGGTTATTTCCCACTAAATCAAAGAGTCTGGGTAATGCTTATTTTAAGCATATTTGCTATGACAAGTCAACGAACAAAGTAAATTCTCAAGGAGTAAAAAAATGCCTTTGTCAAGCATCTATAGTTATAGGTTTTTCTTTTCCATTGCAATGCTGGCACCATTATCAGTTCCTCTTTTATATTCATTCGGTTGCTGCTGGCTTGTTTTGGAAATCCTAGACTAATGGAGGCATGTTCTTGCTTTAACTTATACCAGCTTCTGGAAACAATGGTAAAGAACTGCGGCGATATAGTCCATATGCATGTTGCTGAGAAAGATATTCTGCATGAGATGGTGATGATAGTGAGAAAGAAGGTTTTGACTATTTCAAGAATACCCTTATTTCTTATCCACTTTTTTTTGTCCTTGATTCCTTTTGAAAAGTTTGAATTACCTCATTGTAAATCCTTGCAGCAAGCTGATATTAATGTCAAGGAGAAGGTACTCCTGTTAATAGATACTTGGCAAGAAGCAATTGGTGGTCCACAGGCAAGATATCCACAATATTATGCAGCATATCAGGAGTTGTTGGTATGCTTTTGGACTTCTAATACAACTTTATAAGTTGTGGCGATAGATATGTTTACTTTTTAAGTTGTGGATAAGTCGCTGCAACTCATGTCCATCCATCTGAGAAATGTTGTTGGGGTGGATAAAATTATTTTGACATTTTTTAGTAATAATTCATGTTAGATTATCTCATTATCATTTATATACATATGTATGTTCTTGCATATTTAGATACATATGTAGACATACACATGTTCCTGAGGTAAACCTTTTGTCCATCAGCGTGGGGGAGCTGTATTTTCTCGAAGACCTGAGAGATCTGCACCTATATTTCCTCGAAGACCTGAGCTAAATCCTGATTATCAACAAGAGGCACCTGAGTCTTCTGCTGGTTCTGATTTTCCTATTCTGAGGTGCATAGTGTTCCCCTTGTCCAAGGTTTTAGCATGTCATATGCTTTCAGGAGTGCAACATCAGCATGTACTGTAATATAATTTATTCATTCCATATAATATTAGTTTGTTAAATCTAATTACTGTTACTTTCTGGGTTGTGACAGTTTGCTACGTTTGATACTATTTTTGACACCAAGTTCTTAGAGAATCTTCTTTCTTGGAGCCTTCCACTTGCCTTTTTTAGATAACTGCATGTTATCACTGACTTATTTTAAATTATTAAGTGATGACATAAATTGGTGTTTATAGATTTTTAAGCATTCAATAGCTAGTGTTTGTTCATGGGAATATTTGTTTGATATGCATGTACTTTGTGCAGTAGTAACCTTGATATTTTACACTTTAGATACTTAAACTATCAGAGAAGCCTATAGTCGATCTATTGATAAACCACATTTGTCATCAAAGAGACCTTTCTCTCTATCAAAAGCTTACAGCTCATGGAAGTAAGGAGTTGTACAAGTGAATCACCTCGTATGTTAGGACTTACTAGATTAGCATTTCTATTATTGCATTCACAATCAATGAAGTGCAAATTATTAAGATGATACCTGTACATAGAGGAAAGAAAGTTGCGGTTTGTTGATCAATAGGAAGAGTCAAGGGCAGCCCAAGCTCTGAGGTTTTGGGATGGATTTGACTTGGTACACTTTCAATCTCCATTCCAACTCGAGGACCATAATTTTGATCAAATGAGAAAGTTAAGGGATATATTTTCATGTTTTCAGTATGTTTTAAAAAATAACCTCCTTAGCTTATGACTGAATCTCAACTTTACATGAAAAGTAGAAAGCTACACCAGAAGATGATGAAATTTGAACATTGCCTTATCTGTCTTCCAGTTTCAGGCTTCTTTTTATCATTTGTATGTTTTATTTCTGGCAATTTGAATGAGATTTCATTTTCATTTTTCTAATATCATAAATGCATAATGTATAGAGTGGGGTGTTGGACAATGGTTATTGGATTGCTTGTTGCGTGTTGGTCAAGTGGAAACAAAAGTTTCCATTTTGATGTTAAAATGATACAGCCGGATTTTGTGATTTGTTGCTTGTTTATGTTTGCATATTTGTCATGCCCCTATAACAAATTTCCGAATTTGTTTATGTTATTTGAATTTGGGCCTGATTGCTTTCTAAGCACTCAAGCCTGGTAAGTTGCATTATTATGGAGGCTTTCATCTCATTTGGGGCTTTAGTTACCAATCGCTTTTAGATGAAATAAAAGGAAGAGTAACCAAACCTATAGTGACAGAATATATTGCAAAGTTATAACAACTTCGTATTAATACTCCCTTTTCTGATCTAGTCTTCTTAATATCACACTAAATTTCTGTAGATCTTAACTTTTTATGCTATGTCCTTTTATTCTGATTACCTTTATCCTGATTATGTATAGTTTTTCTGTTTGTCTTCTTTTGGACGTTCCTATGTTTGATGTTGTAAATTGAAACTAGGTTTCTTTGTTCAGCCTCGCAGAAATCCAGAATGCCCGTGGTGTTATTGATATTCTTTCCCAAATGCTTAATGCTTTAGAGCCCGGGAACAAAAAGGTAATCTGCAAATTAGTGCTGCTGATTATATTTTCATATCTAAAACTGGAGTAATTGTTGAGACTTGAATTTTACTTATGATTAATGTCAAAATATGTTAACACTACAAATCTTCAATGCAACTTGGATATCTGGATTGAAACATCCAACAATCTGTTGAAAAACGTCGTGCTGCAAACACTTAACTCAGATGCTAGTGTTGTCGATTATTTATAGGCTCATTGTTTGAACATGTTGCTAGTATCGGATTATCTTAAATTAACTGAAGCCATTTTGTTGGTTAGACATTGACATATATATTTGGATTCCTTTAGTTTTACGAACTCCAATCAATCAAATGCAAATTTTGTATGGTAGGCTCAAATAACTTGTAATTTACTTGGTTTGCTAGGCAAGGTTGGCTCCCATTTGAGGTTGCGTTAGGCTCAGCTCTGATTCTACTGGTTAGATCTCAATTCTGGACTAATATTTGTTGCGATTGGTTGGTTCTGGTCCAGCTTTTCTTGGTTTATCCTTGGCTCAATTAGAGTTCAGGTCTTGGTTTGGGACTCCTGCCTGACTAATGTATTTCAATTCATGCATTGTTGAGGTTTGGGTCAGGTTGTGTTTGGGTAAGGTTCAAGTCCATCTGACCCACGTGTGTGACATATTTAACTGGTTATTATCTTAAATCTGCTTTTGGCCATTTTTGATTTATTTTAAGCCAGAAAATCAAACATGTAATTATTTGAGATCCAGACCTAGGCTTGATTCTCAAACCGAGTCACTTACCCAACATTTTTAGAAAATTGATTTGTACTCACCAAGTTTCAAATATGGGATCTTGCACATAACTTCCAGACTGAATTCAAACTGACCTAAAGCCATTGAGTGCATGGTTTAAATCCCCAACAGAGAAACTAATGAACTTTTAGACTTGGCCTGATCCAATACCCCTTGTGTTGCAATTTATAGAGTGAATCTGATAAAAGTAAGATAGATGGCTTTATATACATACACAGACAGATAGACATGCATGCATGCATTTTATACATACTTATATTTATACATATTTATGTAAATATGTAGATGCACGTGTAAGGCAAACTTCATAGGGAAATCTAAGCATATCAAACCATCTCCTTGAAAATTTTCCCCTTTTGAGTGAATACTTCCCTCTTGGTTCACAAAAGACAACAAAGAACTGTTCCAACTAGAAGTGCAGTGCATTTATTAATTTTTATATATATCACTAATTCTGAACCATATGGAACCATTCATCCACCCGTCCATGCACACATGCCCATTGCTAGGCTAAAAAAAGGTTGTCTGGTGCACGAGATTCCCACCACTCTAAGATCTGGGACGGGACAACTATATGCAGCCTTACCCTTGCGCATGATGAGGATGTTTCTGTGTTTCGAACTCGTGACACCTATGCCACACTGGAGCAACCTTACCATTTTCCCTCATGCCCATTACTAGGCTGTGCATGCTATATATGTTGCTGAAAAGACCCTTTTTCAAGGTTTTGCCTCACCTCAGACCAAGAGGCAACATGTTCCAAATATGCCTTGAGGCAAATGGTTGAGTCTGTACAGAGGGCAATATAGAAGCTCATGTGTGGCAGTGGTTGTCTCTTATACTTTGCTTTTAATGGAAAGCACAAAGATAAGGTTTTAATGTATTCTTGCATGACCTTTTTCTGTGGACTAAAATGCCAAACTTAGAAATTGCCAATGCGTCATTCATTCAGCTTTGCACCAATTTTAGAGTATTGAACTAAAGTTTATCACTACTTGATATACCTTATTTAGGATTTTTCAAAATTGAAGCATTTGCAGTGAAAGTAACGAAATTCTTACAAAAAAAAAAAACATGCAGCCATTAAATTCAACCTTGCCTTTTCAAATGATATAAGAGAAAGCTTATCAGGCATAGGTTCTATGGTTTAACTTTCATAT
>JAOXJJ010000725.1:6523477-6565550 GCA_025769935.1 Phoenix roebelenii | reverse complement strand
TATATGTTTATGCATGATGTTCCTTTTCCATTGTGAAATGAAACATATATGATCTTTATTTGTCTAAATGGATGAATATGAGTATCTGTATTGTAATACAGTATGTGTATCATAAACACTAGAATTGCTTTATTGTTCTCAGGGCATAGCTAACTTGGTCATGCCCTGTATTTTCTATAATTGTAGAGCATGCGTTGATGATCCACATCGTTCCTCATGATTTATGACATCCAAAGCTCTTCTAAACAAACTTTTTGGTGTGGAAACTTGTTATCCATTCATCAAGTAACCGCTAAATGGATAACTTTTCCATAACACAACAAAAGTTTAGTCATTATCCATCTCTAGAAGCTATTAAACACTCGAAATTTGGTATACTTGTGTTTTCAGACATGCAGGCGAATGACATTGATCGTCCCTTAGACGATCCATGATATCTTTTGGAATAGATTACCTAGGAACACTGAAGCTGTCCCAATTTATTGAATAATATGCATATACATGTGGAAGTATGGACTGTCAATGAAGCAAACTTGTAATTATTATTTCAATTCTAATATCCTACTTAGAGTTCACGAAGAAACTGTTAGCGTATGGTACTAATCAGGCCAACTGCATTTCTAGATTTCTACTATACAGCTTAACTTTACAAGTGCTGAGCCATGATACTGCTAATATTCAGGGACTCACACAGGAGGTGCTTGTCGACCTTGTTGATCAGTGCCGTTCAAACAAACAGAGAGTGATGCACCATGTGAACACGACTTCGTAAGACCTCCAAAGAGTTATTTACGTTTCAGTGTGTAATCCTTAAAATACAGTTGTTTGTAAAGAACATTTGAACTTTTTTTCAATGTTTTATTTTGTCGAGAATCTGATTTAATTTAATGTTATATCCCTCTTAAAGGCAACCTTCCATTTTTCGTATGTTTTGTTGAAATAAGAACTTTATGCTTGGAGACAAAAAAAACTTTTGTCCTTTTCATTTAGTTTTCTTTTTTCATGTATCCTTTTTTTCTTTGGCTAGCCTTTCTGTTTCTGTGCAACTCTCTCTCTCTCTCTCTCTCTCTCTTAATTTTTAAGGGCTGTTTTATATGCTGGCATTTTGCCAAAGCTGCCTCAAAATCAATGTGTATAGAACCATACATAGTTTTAATTTGAATACCACTGATTCCTTTTCTTTTCCCTTAACATAGAACCAAACAAATCCAACATATTATGCTTTGACTTGCTGTGATATAGGAATAAATCTTTTTTGTGCAATATTAACCTAATTGGAAGTCTGAATGAAATTTTGGTCTGTTGCAGTTTGCTAAATGGCTGTTTGCTGTCTGCTTTCTAAACATTTATAGGGATGAGGAACTGCTTCGTGAAGGACTTGCACTAAATGATGAGTTGCAGCGAATTCTAGCCAGACATGATGCCGTTCTTTCAGGAATTGCTGTTCATGCAGAGAAGCCAAAGACTCTTCAAGCACTTGTAGATGTTGATGATTCTTCTGTAACAAATGCAGATAGCAGTGCACATTTGAATCAAAGGTAGTCAATATTCTTTCAAAAACAACTCTATTTATTGCTTACTCAACAGTTCACCTGAAGTTACATATAAAGTTGCTTTTAATGTGTAGTGGTCATTTATTTTCAATCTGATAAAACTTTGATGCACCAATAGGCGGGCTCTCCTTAAATTTTGTTTGGCTGACCTTCCCGGTGTTTCTTTTGACTACTTTACCTTTAAATCCATGTTCAAACTTTGGCCTTGTTTGATCAGGTCGAGGGCTTTGATTTTGTTCATTTTCAATTTCTCATATTTGCCTGAAGGCATAATGCATTTATTCTGTAGGTCCAATATGAGCACAAGCACAAACAAGCAGACTCCTCTTCAGCAATTACTGCTACCTGCTCCTCCAGCATCTAATGGTGCGGCAACCTCATTAGAAATAATTGATCCTAACATGGACCTTCTTAGTGGCGAGGATTTCAGTAAACCTACATCGGAGAATTCACTTGCACTTGTACCTGTTACTGACCTAGTTGATAGTTCTGCTAGCTCTGGAACTGAGAAGAACATTTTGGCTCTTTCTGATATATTTTCTCAAAACAGCAATAACAGCAACAAACCTACCAATGCTATTGATTCTAATACAGTGTATCCAGCATCACAGACATATCCTGCTGCACCTCAGCTTCAACTAGAACCCCATCAGTCTACAAATTATTCCAATGGAAGTGTCCCAAATTCTGGGGTACCTCAATATGAACAGGCAGCTTATATCCAAGGAACCCAATTGAATCAAGCAAATCCTGCATGGAATAGTCAAAGTTCTCATGGCTTGAGTTCCCAGCAGCAGGCAACTTACAGTAAGTCTTCTAGCCTTTCCTTGACTATTTTACTGCTTTTAAAATACAGGCAAGTGACAAAACATTCTATCATCAGTGGCATGCCTGAAATCTCTGTTCTTCTACATGTCAAATCTTCAAGTGGTTGTCCATGAATGTTTCTTTTTGCACATCTGCTAAGTGTGCTATGGAAGGTTAATATTTCTAAGTTGTTGCATGGAAATACTAAACTAATTGATATTGATTGAGATGTTTTTTGTTATTTTCCAGTTTCCAAAACCACCACCATCTCTTAAACCATACAATCTATCGCAAGTTTTCATTGGTCATAGGAGGGCATGGTATCACTAAAATCTCTTTTATCTCAAACAGATACAAATGATCAAGGTGGAGCTCTTCCTCTGCCGCCATGGGAAGCTCAGACTGTTCAGAATAACCCACTGCTTGTGCCTCAACAAATGCAGAGTGGCCAACTTGAGGGAGTTATACATCCCCAGCCAATCCCAAGCAGCCACCTTGGAGGAATGCATCCTGGACTAATTCAGAGCAACCAGCAGATTGGTATGCCAACCCCACCAATGCAGAGCAACCAGCTGGGAGGTTTATATTCCCAACCTATTCAGGGTGGGCAATTCACAGGCATGCAGCAACAACTCATGCAGGGTGTTCAGTGGATAAATTATGGATATGGTCAACAGCCAGAAGCTCGGTACTATAATCAGAGACCTCTGTACCCTTATGTGGGTCCAAATGATATTTCTCAGAGAATGTATGGGCTTTCCCTGCAAGACAACAGTAGTTACATGAATATGAACTCCTCTTATCCAATGTCTGCTTCATCCACATTTTACAGTCAGCAGTCCAACAGACCATCAAAGCCTGAAGATAAGTTATTCGGCGATCTTGTTAGCTTGGCCAAGTCAAAGCAAAATAAACCCAATGGAATAAACTAGGGAGCTCGTAAAATCAGTGAGCACATCCTATTATTATTATTTTCTGGATTGTTATATTTATCATACCTTTTTTGGAAAATTTATTTTTTGCTTGCTTATTTGTATGTTTATTCTGTTGTTCTTTATTATGTACATCTTCTTCTGGAGAAAGAAAAAATTTGATTGGAGGTAATTGGAAAGATCCATGCTTAGCTTAATTTGACAGTTTAGAGATGATGAATTTCTGTTAGTTTTGAATTCTCTCATGTTTCTCATTGTTATGTGTCATTTTTGGCATCGTACTTCATGACAACTTGCACTATCAAAGGCTGTTCAAGGAGTGTCTGATTTGTAACGGAAAAGGTTAGACCAATAGTTGGTAATGTCTCCATAGTCCAGAGGATTCACCTTATATGGAGAGCTTGTTGAGTCGAAGAAATTCCTCCAATGCTCGAGAACTATTTCAATACAATTTCAGGATTATAGGAGGCGCTTATACGACAGTATAAATAAGATTGGCCAAAGGCAGCTCAAACTTGTCAACCAAGGACCCAGCATTGATAGTCCAAGCGACTTGCATCTAGTGATCATAAAATATATAATCTTCGTGTCATTTAAACTGTTCATTTTTTATCACTAAATTTATACATGATGCATATGCCAGAGGACTTCAAGCCATATAATTTTTTTTAACAGTAAGCAGTTTAGAGATTATAAACCATATCCAGTAGTTTGGATTATTGATGCTAGGCTCTCAGTCATCCTGTTAGGGCCAATCTTATTTATACTGTTGTATAAGCGCCTCCATATTAGATCTACTTTAATTTCAGACCATCTAATATTTTATTTCCACTACTTCTCTGAGCTACAGGGAAGACAAGTGTCATATCTGGGGAATCTAGGATTTCAAATTCTAACTTCTTCATTTGGTTGTGGCAGCAAGTTTTAAGAAATAAGCTCAGTCGTCCTCATGCCTTCACAAACAGGCCTTATCCCATTTATTTTAAGAATTTGACTCCATGAAGATCTTAATTGGCCTAGCAACTCTAAACAAGGGAGGGGCTTGCCGTGAAAGCTGGAATGGTAACGGATGATCCCAAGCACGAACCATTCAGCCTCATTAGATGGCATCTTATACAAATGTGCCACTCAGAGACAAAAAGTTTCTAGTACTTCGTTCAACAAATTAAGCAACCACTGACTATTCTTAACTCTATTTTATCAGGAACCCATTATTGATTATTATGTCCAATTGAAGTCAAATATCTCCCAGCAATTCCTTTCTTTCCTTGATTTAAATGCACTAGGCGATGCTTCCCGCCTGCTAAAACGAAACAGGCAAGAAGACGTTAAACCTTCTAAATGCAATGTATTCAGGGGCGTACTGTTATGCCAAGGTATTCTGATAATTAACAAAAAAACAAGTACATAATAAAAACAGTTTCAATGGCTGTTATCTGAATGTGTGTGCGTGTGTGTGTGAGAGAGAGAGAGAGTTGTAATTTTTGATGTTTTACTGTTGATTAAAATAAAATAATATTTATTCAATTTTATAAGTTAACTCGCAAAAAGTAATTTTACTTGGTGAATATTAGCTTGGAAAATAATAAAGTTCTTTTTTTACCATCAACAGTTAAAATAACCATCATTTCATTTCTAAATAAACCCGGACGAAATTCCATAATTTGTTCATCAAATAAGGGGAAATATTGAAAAAGACAATTATCTCCTCATCAAGAGACAGTGTCACACGATGTCTCTCTCCCTTTCTCAGATCATTGTTTTGGTGTAAAAGTAGCAATTTATTCCGCCCTATTAGGGATAAACTTGATCTGATCCTAATGGAGCAGATTTTAGCTGACCTACAGTGGATCTTGAGCAAGTATGCGTAATGATATAACCCACCTTAAACCTGATCCATATAATTAACTCTTCACAAAGCCCCTCCACCTTTTGTCCTAGCCGTTCCACTTGTGAGAAAGATTGAACACATGAAAAGTTACTGCCATGATGTTTAATTATTTATTTTTAGTTGATTGCTTTTCTTATGTTAAGAATATTTGACTTTTTAAAAAATAATATTTTTATTTGTTATGTTTCTGTTGAAAATTTAGTTTATTATGTTTTCTATCTTTGACACTTATTTTGTTTAATATTATGTAAATCACTAAGATTTATCTTTATACTTTTTACTTATTTAATTTGTATAAAAAATAATTTTTATAATTATACCCAACCTGATCCTTTCAACCCATCTTGTTTAACTTTGCTGCCCCATCTCCGCCAAACACTATACTTGTCTCTTCCCGCTTTGAAGCAAGTACAAGGCTGATACGAATAATAACCTACCCAACCCATTATCATCTCTATCTTGGTGCACTAGAATAGGTGCCATCAGGAAAAAAAAAAAAAGAAGAAAAAACCCTGACCTTGTTGACTAAATCTTTCTAACAAATTTCAAGTCTTTATTTCGAATTATGAATGTTCACCAAAAGGCAGAATTTTTCTAACTATTTTCTACCAACCTTTCATGTTTTAATGGCTTTTTTTGCGTACTCATAGCAATAAACATAGCTTCTGCCTTTGCCATCATGCTAATATTTAAATGAAGGTTTACAGTTTTGATTGGCAAATTTTTAGCGT
Organism: Phoenix roebelenii; assembly: GCA_025769935.1. NCBI lineage: Eukaryota > Viridiplantae > Streptophyta > Magnoliopsida > Arecales > Arecaceae > Phoenix > Phoenix roebelenii. Next base: position 6,559,636 of record JAOXJJ010000725.1, on the reverse strand, counting down.
ATACCATACTTTAGCTCACTAGCTTTATTTCTATTGTTCATCTTGTGCTCTGTTGATACATAGATAAGAGACCTTTAAAATAAGTAATTGTCATCTCTAAGCATTTTATGCACCATTAATCATGATCAACGATGTCGATTTTTATCTTGAGAGGTGTATTACTAATTTTCACCATGAACCATTTGAGGCCAAAGGCACTCGAGTGCATCCAAGCCCCCTCCCCCCATGCATACATACATGTAGACACATATACATATATGCATACACTACATACATATAGATACATCCAAACATAAATCAATACCTGCATACATCCATACATATATACATCCATACATGCATGCATACATCCCTATATACCTGCACATCTATACATGCACGCGTACAAGCGTCAACATACATGCATCCATACATGCACGCATACATGCAACAACATACATGCATACATGTATATCTATACACATCTATCCTATACATTCAGATCGTTTTGCTATCTGCAAGTCTAGGTGGGCTTAATCTTGCAATAAGCTATTTGTTTACCCCTTTTAGATCTCTATAAGGTATTGGTCTTAAGCGACCCTGGATTTTTTTTTAAAAACCCTAATGGAAACAGGCGATTGTAAGTTTGTAACTTTCAGAATTTTACTATTCTAACGTCCAGACGCCAGTCCTCTGAACCTTTTTCCTCTTTTCCTTTTGCTGGAAGGAAAATCATTCCCTCTACAACTCCCGCCATCCAATATTTTGTTTGATGCATCATCTCCCGGTCGATGATTGCTTGGCTTCTCTTTCAAACATTGCTTCAGAATGCCAGAAAAGAGAGATTTTCTATTCTAAATCGATAACATATATATCGTTTTCTTAAAAATAATTGCTACCTATTTATATTTTTTTGAGCAATGGCTGCCTATTCATGTTGATATCAAATCACAGTGGCGAAGTAACCGAGCTCAAACCAAATCAAAGTGGGCAAATTCAGGCCAGGCTGGGAGCCAAAGATGAGAGACCAATATGTTTTAAGAAACGGCAATGTGAGATCTCCAAAAAGGGACGTGATTCCTACCCAAATGAAGAAGGGGTCATGACTCGCATAAATGCATCCCCTTGCTGTTTGGCATCATTTCCTTTTGTTCACATGAAAAGATAAAACTGGAACGAACAAATGTATAAGAGAGAGAGTGATAGGGTAGGACTTATTATTTGTGAATTCATCAAATCAAGATTCCTGGTTCCCTTGGATAATTGTTGCTCCTAGAGAATATAAACATGTTCCTGAAAAACATGGCGATCCTGCACATGCACACAAACAAGTTTAAGCATTGGCGACGTGACTTGAAGCCATTCTTATCCTCACAATCAGCAGATGATATATGTAATGGGGATCAAATATTTCTGCATGTTCATTGTCTCACCTAGATGTGCCTCTGCTTGTTATAAAGCAAACAGGTCCATGATATTGCATAATCAAATTTGCATGGAACCTTAAAATTTCTCCCCATCTGCTGGATGCGAGAACACGTCAGTCTCCATTTGATTCTTAAAAGAACCAGGGATGGCCTTCAAGATATCCAAAAACAAAAATGCTTCTGTAGATTACCCAGAAAGCCTTCATCAGTTTTTAGGTGTTTGTCTCAGAACAAAAATAAATGGAGAAGCACCAACATGTCCAGGTCTGTATTTTGTATTCAACAAGTCCCCAGAGAGCCAAGCAACCACCAAAATAGTGTTGTCATAAAGGCATCGAGATGCCTGCAGAATGGATGAACGGTCAGGGCAGCAAACGCAATTTGAGGTAAGAGATTGAACATGAATGAACCCAAATCAGGCAACAGAATAAGAAAGCAGAAGCCATCGTTTGAAATTTATCTCAGAGCAGCTATAAACTGTCTAATAGCCATATATGTTTGTATGTAGAGAGAAAAATTCAGATATGGTGATTACTTTGGCCAATTACAAATATATGCAAACATGCCAAGCTTTCCGCCAAGATTTTTGTTTTGTAGCAGTATCAAGCACTCACCAGTCAACAGGTATACAGATGCCTCTCTCTCACACACACATGTGCGCTTGTCCATAATCCTCACTATCCTAGCCAGTATAAAGCTGAGATATTCTAAGATATCAGTAATATATGATATCTATAGATCAGCAAAAGATTTTCACTCTCTTTTTTATTATCTTATTAGGAGTTTCTCGATTGATGAATGTAAACATCAATTGATAGTATGATGGTTAATCCAGTTTCATACTGGCTGATATTTTGATATCTTGATCGTTATATGTCAACCAAAATACTGAGATATCTGAGAACAATTCAAAATTTCTTCAGCCTTCATCCTTACCCAGAGAAACCAATATCTGAGTACCCACCAAGACAAAAACTCATTTGAGTGATATGAGTATCAAAGAACAACATGAATGGGAAACACCCACATGGTATTGCAAGTTTGTGGAGTGGGATCACCATATATTGTGCATGACAGTTACATTGGAAGGAAATAATGTAACCCACACACCCAGTGACTAATATAATCACACATGCAAAGAAAAAAGGAGCAACAGTGTTGCAGGTTTGAGTAGTGGCATTGTCATGAATTGCACATCAGTTGCTGGATGGAAATAACTTAGCATGCCCCAGCCCCCCAACTCCGCCTCCTTCACCAACCTTTTCTTTCTCTTCACCCAAATACCTCCCATCCAACATGTAGCTAACTGCTAAATGGGTGCAGTGTATATAACATAAATCTAGAAAGGGTTGATATTGTCAAAGGGTTTTCTTCCACTAGGATGCCTAACAGCACACTAAAAACCAACAGAAGTATAGTTTTTGGAAAGCCTCTTAGATCCTCATCCTTGAGTCTCACCTCAGCCATGCATACATTGATCCAATATCTCTATGTGGTTTGGATGATAACTGGTAAATTTCACCCCTTCTTTTCACATCTACTTTTCCTTCCTAACTATTGAAAAATTAATATAAGTACAAATTGTCTTATTACTTATCATCTTGAAAGCACATTCAATTTCTTCTTTCAATAAGCTTACTCTCCATTATCTTAGCAACACAGTTGTACTTGTGTCAATATTTACATGTAGCAACTATAGCCATCAACTTTTTGAAGCTCCAGTACTAAACTCACCATTATATCTGTATAATTGAACAGAACACTACCATGAAGATCAAATGCAGAATATTCATGCAGATATACCATTCCAACTGTTTCTCTCAAACTGTGCATGGTATACCCTTCAGATACTATATATAGTTGGGTGTTCCAAACTCTAGCTGTAATTTTGCAGTCATTCTTATAAGTATATTAATTTTTTAGGGTTAGGCATCCAAACTCTAGCATGAACTCTTTTGTCCATGGATGAGATAGAAAATAAGCACTTGGGATAATCACTTGGATATGCATGAGGTTCATTTTGCAATATTTGGTAAAGAATTAAATCAAGGAACAAGACTCACTATACGCCGCAGTCATATTGTCTCGGTTCTTGGATGCCTGACTATGGTATCCAAATGTTATCCTGTGTACAGGTGGAACAACCAAATGGAATGACATGTTGGAGAGCAAGAATGTGACAATTCAATTCTAATGGTTGACTTGTTTCTTAACCATAAGAAAAATGTCAGCTTACAATTGAGAATTAAACCAAATGCTCCTAAGAACATATCACATGATTGAGATCATTGATAAGTTGCATATGTTATTATTAAATAAAGAAACAACAACTTCTCCCAAGGAAGTAATTGTTAATGATTAATATATCATTATATAAGCTCAATAAACTTGATAAAGTTAAACACAATTGTGCCAGTAATTGCGGTTGCAGCTCAAAAACTATTCAAGCTTAACCACGCTTGAGGTCGGCTTGATTAATAGTTGAGCAAGCCCTTAGCAAGCCAGATTCTAGGTCAAACTTGAGCTATTCAATTGGCTGCCTTACCAGGACACTTTAAAGACTCAATAAAAGGTTCCTGCGTAAATACTTTCACCACTCAAGAGCCCATAAATTATCAACAAGTGTCTCTGTCAAGAAGCAGACTTACTTCAAAGCTTTTCTCAAGAAATAAAAAAAACAAAACATCAGCACCTCGCAGCCATTTTATCATACATCATCCTAGTCAACAAAAATCCGATCTTGGAACAGAAAGCTATCATTCCACATAAAAGGATATAGAAAATGACCCAACTGATTGACTTCCAACAAATTAAAGGAAGTGTTACCTTGGGGAACCCATCCCCAGTGCTGGGACACGGGCGAGAGCACCGATCTCAGGCGAGCAGAAGCAATCGCGCTGTGCAGCGGCAGCATTGAAACCAAACAACTCGAATCCTTTCGTAATCTATGCATCACAAGATTCTTCCTTGAGACACAAAGAAAAAAGAACATTTTTTTCCTAATCTATGAAACGAGGAACAAGGCTTGCAAGAATCTCACCTGAAGACAACGGAGATTCGCCTTTCGGAGGGTGAAAAAGGCGATCGAGAGCTTGGAATCAGCGGAGAAACCTCGGATTGGATAGATTTCTTGAAGGGTCTAAGGGCGAGAGAGATGGTGCGAGCGGAAACCCTAGATCGGAGGAGGAGAGGAGAAGCTGACATTTTTCTTCTCCCTAGGTTTTGAGCTGTGCCAGTGCCGCTGCGCGCCTTACACTTCTGGCCTCGGCAGCACCCAGATTCCATTTGTTCGAAATATCGAAATTGCCCTTCCTGTAGTCGGCACCAGGCAGCCACAAAGTCGGCATTATCCATGACTTCTTTATAAACCCTTCAGTTCGCTGAAATGTCGAAACCGCCCTCGATCTTACAAGAAGTCGGCAATCTCTTGCACTACAGTCGGCAGTAACGTCTTTATTCTTTTCAATTTTTTGAGCGGGTAAAATGCATGATTAGTTCTAGCCCCCCTTTATCCTTCTTTTTTTTTTTTGATTGAACACGTCCTTCCATACCATCTTAAAAAATATCTATAATATCTGCCAGAGAATATAAAAACCTTTGAATTTTATTAATTCAATCTTAGGCATTAGTAATTCTTTAAACATTATATCTATGCAGAATAAGTTCTTTCCAGAGTTATGATTTTATATATTGAATTATTTATTTCTTTTGCATTTTAAAAATAACATGGAGTTGTCTATCTTTTAGGATTACCATCCTAAACTTTAAAAGGTTCATGGTTAATGAGTTTGATGATATCTGCCTATATTTTAACATATTGATCATATATCAACTAAGATTTCATTTATTTTGTATTTCTACTTAATCTTCTACTTTATTTTTGGTTTTGAAACACTTATAAATTTATAATATTATTTCTCATTTTATAATTTTATTCTATCGTAAAATTTCATTTTTTTTTTGTTTTATGTTGAACTTTCTTTATTTTCTAATTATGTTTAATGTAAATTGCTCATCTATTTTCATCTTCTATTTATCTTCCTTAATCTTATTTTATATTAATTAACCTAATCTTAATTTTTGTTATATTTTAAAGTTGATCCACCAATGCTCATTAATATTGCCTTGTTATCTAATATAATTTTTTTAGTGCTCTTAAATTTACTTGTAATTTTATTTATATCCCTTGTAAGATAATTTTATTATTCTCCTTTTAGCTTTCAAGTTATTCAAAGCTTAACATTGTCCTAAACACTCTACAACATGGTTGTAAACAAACAGGACATCTTGGCAACTAATTATCATCGTATCATGCTAAGTTGTGGTTAAACCTAGTTTGAGAATTACTATTCCAACCTTCATTCACCAACCAATCAGAAGATTGGTTCCCTCCTCGAAAAATATGCGTTGCCTTGAAAGCTAATAGAACCTTTACTAATCTACCATATATCCTTGAGAAGAGAATGCTGTGCAACAGAGAGGGAGCAGTGACCATTCATCTCTTGAATAACGATAGGATAATCCTCTTCCAACTAGATTTGACCATATTTTATGGTGACAAAATGTAGTACATAATCCCAACCAGGTTGCTTGTAGCTCTGCTTTGAGATACAGAGCAAAGAGCAACATTCCTGGCCGACGCTTCTACTACAATGATTTCTTATAAAAATCTTCCGTCAAACCATCAAATTTTACTTTCAGCATTCCATAGGCAAGATTTGGATTGTATCTTTCACACGAATGAATGATTGCTCTTTTTTATGATATCATCTGTACGGTCGCAACTCTTCTCAAATACTTGAGAGAAAAGATTGATGAAGTTATTACGATAGAGGACAATTTGGTAGAAAAAAGATTCATGGTTAATATAAGCTACCCCAAAGATTCTTTCGAATACTTGTCGATCCTTCTGGAAAGTAAATGTTTCTGCCCCTCTAAATCCTTCTTACGTGGGTAAGATTTTTTTTTTTTTAAAACCCAAAAATCCTGGTGAAATATGGGTGGGGCCCACCGCGCTTGTCCCAATTTTGGCCGCCTGCAGCTGCTGAGCCCCGTTGCAACTCGGCCCTCCCTCTTGCGGCCTTGCCACTCGCCCGTTGCAACGTTTTGTTCAACGCCTCGTGTGCTTCATTGTCTCCGAAGTCGGACAATGAGGAAGAATTTGTCCCACGTGCGGGACCCACGCAGCATCATGATCGAAAGATAGGGCATTGCAAGAGGTGCGTGGAATAAAGCGAGGCAACAAAGCACCCGGCTTTCGTTCTTCCCCCTTTACTCTTCTCCTCTCTTCAACGCCCTAATCGCTTCAACGGCCGCTGCATCGCGCGCTGCCCCTCTCTCTCGTAAGCATCCCCACCCCATTCTCTTTTTCTCTTCCCCCATTTTTTTCCCCGACATATAGCAATAAAAATATTTATAAGAAAAGTCGAGTGCCATCTCTAGCTTTTTTTGAAAAAAGAAAAATCCCTTGAAAAAAAAAAGAAGATGCAACTGGTTTTACTGATTGCAAAAAACCATCCAAGATTATTTTTTTCGACATGTTTTTTCGATTGTGCTACTACTCTAATTTTTACCTCTTTTTCATCCCTTTTTTCCATTTTTGTCAGATAAAAGAAAAATGTATGTCTTTTTTCAAGAATGAAATCAGCTGTACCTTGTTTTAATTTCGTTTTAGTTAGAGAAAAAAAAAATTAACATATTTATCTTTTTTTGAATTGTGATCAGTTCTCTTGGATTGCTTCAACCCTTCTATCTCCCTAATTTTGTCACCTGAGTCTCTGATTAGTTTCGTGAAACTCACTTCCATGTAGTTTACCATGGAAAGCACCAGCAATTTGGAGTCTGAAATCGGATTGGAAGTCGATGATGCCGAAATGGATGCCGAAACCAGCTTGGGTGAGGATGACAAGGAAGAAGAATTCAGGGAAGCTTCCAAGAAAGGCGATTCAATTGCCGCAGCAAAACTGAATTCTTCATTAGCGACTCCTAATAGCACGGAAGGAATCAATTTAGAGCCTTTCGTAGGTATGATATTTGAGTCGGAAGTAGAAGCATATCAGCTCTATAATGAGTACTCTAAGCAGATGGGATTTGGGATCAGAAAGAAATTGTGTCGTCGTTCGAAGGCGAACAATGATATCATTGCCGGATGGTATGTTTGTTCGAGGCAAGGCGCATATGCCCGGCGTGGAAAGACGGCAAACCCGCGATTCATTACCAGGGTCGGCTGTCCCGCCGAGCTGAAGGTGAAGAGAATGGCTGTCAAGAAGTGGCAGGTGACTGATTTCATCAAGGAACATAACCACGAGCTTGATCCGGAGAATGCATGCTTGTTTCGTTCACATAGGAAGTTTCAAGCACCTGAGCAAAATCTTGTTGAAATTGTGAGTAGAAATGTTGGAATTAGAGAACAAGTGAATGTTGTGGATAAAGAACAGCAAAGATTTCTTTCTGCGGCAGATACTCATGCGCTGCATATGCATTTCATGCGCATGCATTCAAAGAATCCAGCATTTTCATATGCCATGGATTTGGACGAGAAACAACGTGTGAGGAATGCCTTTTGGGTTGATGCGATATGTAAGGTGGCTTATACTCATTTTGGTGATGTCGTGATGCTGGATACAACTTTTCTGACAAATAGGTTTAAGATGCCGCTCGTGTCAATTGTAGGAGTTAACCATCATGGGCAGCCTGTTTTGCTTGGATGTGGGTTGCTTGGAGATGAGACTCCAGTATCATATGTATGGTTGTTCAAAGCATGGCTTGAAGCAATGTCAGGTCAACCTCCAAGGGCGCTAATTACTGACCGGAGTAATTCGATAACTGCAGCGGCTGCAGAGGTGTTTCCTGGGACTTGTCACCGGTTCTGCCTATGGCATATCTGCAAAAGGGTCTCCGAGAAACTAGGTTACGTATGGAGAACTCAAGCAAACTTTATGAAGAAGTTCTATAAATGCATCTTTGACTCTTTGACCGAAGATGAGTTTGAAAAGCGGTGGTCCAAATTTATCCAACATTTCAGTCTTATGAATGATGAATGGCTTCAAGGATTGTATGATGATCGACGAAAGTGGGTTTTAGTGTATCTGAAGGATACTTTTTTTGCAGGGATGTCTATTTCGCAACGTGGTGAAAGCCTGAACTTGTTTTTCGATAAACAAGTCAATCGCCATACTAGTTTAAAGGAATTTTTGGAAAAATATGAGCAAGATTTGGAGAGTAAATATGAGGATGAAGCTCAAGAAGACAGGAGATCAATTTGCATAATGCCCGAGGAAAGAATGCATCCATCACCTTTTGAGCTACAACTGGCGAATGTTTATACAAGAAACATATATGAGAAATTTCAAGATGAGGTTTTAGGAATTTCTTCGGTATTTGCATCAAAGATTGACGAGGATGAGGAAAGTACTATTTTTGCTGTGAAGGCTTATGAGGTGCAAGAAGATAGTAAAGATAAAAAAGTGAAAGAAAGAGAGTACAGAATTATTTGGAATGCTGAGGCAAGAAGGATATATTGTATATGCCGCTTATTTGAGTTTAAAGGTTATCTTTGTAGGCATGCATTGGCTGTCTTTCTAGCATCAAATGTTGTAGAAATTCCATCTCATTATATACTGAAACGATGGACAAAGGATGCAAAAACTATAAATGTGTTGAATGCTGCTTTGAATGAAAAAGAAGACTGCTCAGCATCTATAACGCAGCGTTTTAATGATATATGTGTGCGATGTATCAAATTAGCACAGGAAGCATCCTTGTCGAAAAAGAGTTATGATGTTGCATTGCAGGCATTACAAGAAGCTTTGGAAAAAGTTGTATATGAGAACAACCGTCCCAGAAGAAATATCCAAAATTACAACCCACGTGGTTCTACTTATTATAAGACTAATGAGGGAAGCCAAGCAAATAATATAGGAACCCCCATGTTGTATGTGCCAAATCAACTAGGGACCATGTTAGTCGTATGCAATCCTCAAGCTTTTCAGATGGCATCTACTTCCAATAAAAAAATCAAGTATGGAGCAGAGAAGAGAGGAAGCAAACAAAAGGAACATAAGAGTGGTGATTGCATGCAATTCAGTCACAGTGTCGCTACTTCCACAGAGGTTTGTCAGATTCAAGTTGACTTGAGGCTTATTTTACCCACATAACATTGCATTATTTCTTGTGATTGACATATTACTTCTCACTGAATAAAGTTTCATAATCAATTTCTAGATTCTTCATGTTCCTTCTGGAGTAAATACCATGCTCACTGGATGCAGCACACAGATGACAGTGGAACCTATGGTTTGACATGCCTTTCCTGGTTATAAATTTAATTGTAACTCTGGTTCCTTAGATTTATAGATCAAGTTTTCTTACCTGCGAACAATGTTTCTCATACAGGACCAACTTAACCAAGAACAATCAGTCAATGTAGCTAATACGAATCAAGACATCAGGTTGTTGTACATGCTTGCTGTGATAGGTTTACAGTTTTCTTGAAAAATGTGAAATTAGTAATGCTTTTTCCTCTATGCATTTTAGAATTGAAATGCTTACAAATTTATCAAATGAGGGCCCTATTAATATTGGCGACTGAGGAATTTGAGCAAGGTGCTTCAGGATTTTCCAAGCAAGGCAATGGTAAGTATATATACATACAGGATGCAAGAACAGATATATGCTGTATAAGTCAAGAAAAAGAAAAATATCAATCTGTACTTGGAAATTTTAGACCTGGCAATGCATCTGTCCTGTCAGCATTTGGTCATTAGTATTATGTCATATTTGATGATAAGTGTCATTTTTTTCGCATGGTTGGAATCATGGATTCTCATACTGATGCTGCTTGAGTTCACTAAAGAAAATAATACACATCCAATGTTTCAGGTTAGATATGGGAGACAACAGCTATTGACTAAATCTGCAAGTTCTGCTCTTTTCAGAGTACAATATCATGTTTCAAACTTAAGGCTCTTGTCCCATAAACCGGATAGGATGGAAAAAAAAGAAAGCATTGACATCTTAACATGCTTGCTCAACTCATCATTTGGAATTACTGGTAAGAATTAAGATTCCTTGTTGTTTTGTTACGATATCATGCTTTATTTAGATAAATGGTATCACCTAAAGGTGCTGGGAGTGGGGGTAACAAATTTGAATTTTGGGCTATCTATCTATTCTTTTCAGTTCACTTTCTTGACAGTTTGGTGTTTCTGGATTGTGTTTAGGTCATATTCTGCAAGTTCGATCAAAAGTTGGATGGAGGATTTGGGGATGTGTTGTCAGATTGAGCAAATTGAGGTTTTGGGAAACTTGCTGGTATTACAAGAAGTCATTCATGCAGATACTCTTAGTGAATGCACTTGTACTGCAGCCAGCAGAAATGCATTCTCTCTCTTACCTTCCTTTCACTGCCTTTTGCCCCTTGAAGATCTCTTCTTACAATCTCTCTCCACCTTCAAAGTCTAATTTGATTTTTTTTACCTCTTATTTTTATAGATTTTACTTACACAATGTCGATCTGAATCGCCACCAGTAAATTTTAACTGATAGAGCAACTTCAGGTCAAGTAATCTAGAATTAGTTATTCTCTCATTTGATTGAGGAAATGCTGAACTGATGGAGATTATTTATTAAAGTTTGTCTGGTTGGAGGTTATTCCGATTTAAGAATGGTTGGAGTTTTACCTGTCTTTTTTTTTCTTGTAAAACATATTCATTCTGGTAAACATTTAAGCGGCTTTTCATCTACAATCACGAATTGCATACGAGTTAGGATTAGAGTAGAATCAAACAATTCGAGCTTCCACCTGCTTTAAGGTCAGCTGTTTGGGTGATTATGATAGATGCTTGTGGTAGTGGCTTCTCGTATGGTTGCAACATAAGAACAGGGTGGGTTGCAACGATCTAATTTCTCACTTTTATCAAATATAGGGTCATAAAATCTGGATAAATTTTGCATGGTTTACATCTGTCTTGCTGATATCATGTTTTGCTAGATAGGAAAAGCGTCACAGCTCGGTGCACGCCAAGCATTCATCAAATAGTTTTTGTCATTGTGTTTTTTTTTTCATATTTAGATTTCTAATATTTTGGAACTTCAAAGGAATATGGGGGAAAATGCTGTCTGGATAAACCAAGCTGGGTTTGGGATGACACTTTTGGAGAAAGGGATGTGCCAGGTAGATGGGTTTTACAGATTGGTCAAATCTTGAGCCCTGGTCAGTTCAAACTGTCTCAGAATTGATGCACCGGTATGTTTCTTGAGCACGAGGGAGCGCTAAGAGTAGAGACATGGTAGTTCTAGTATAGTTCATGACTAAGAAGCACTCAAAGAACTCTTGTATGTTATTATTCTTGATAATCATTCTTTAGTACTTTATCATTTGGCTCTGACAAATTTAGGATCTAAACAATAACAGGGAAATCTTCATGAGCTTAAAATGATTTAGTTGAACTACCTGTTGCAATTCAGGTGTTTTGGCTCACTTCAAGTGCCAATCACAAGTAATGTTTGCTTCAAAAATCAACTGACGGTGCAAGTATTATGACTACTGTATGCTGAGCTGCATCAGCTTGTGGCATTAATTTAGGTTGCACTGAGCTGTAATTAGAGCTGCTGTAGCTGGAGTGGCTGAGGTCTGACTCCACACTTCAACCTACTGAGAGTTGAACCTTTTCTGTGTTTAGGTCGTCTAAAATCATATTAAGTCTAGTTTGAAGCCTGCAGAAATATTAGACAATATGGGATGTAATGAAACTGCTGTAACCAAAAATGTTGCTGTATGAAATTTTCACCCCAGATGCACTGTTTTTTGTGTGAGATTTCTTTTTTAGTCAGGTAGCATGTTTTCTTAGGCTGCATTCTCGCGGATGAAGAACCGCTCTCATTCTGATGCAGCATCTGTCAGACTACTAAGATCTATTAAAATCATTAAACATAAGAAAAGATGATGTGATGTTAACCATATTCAACTGTCCACCAGGTTCTGCTCTTACGCTTGTCATGCAAATTGTTGGATAATTTCATGCTAGGGGAACATCCAAGAATGGCCAGATTTTACAGGCTTTAGGCATATAAGCATCTTGCCCACTGAATCATATCATCATTCTTTGCCCTTTTGTGAACATAAATAACATCAACTTGTACTCTTTTCCCTGATAATATGAGATTTAAAAATCTGCAGGTATTGTGCATACGTTTGATAAAATGCACGTTTTTTTGTCGATGTAGACTAAGCTTTTTGAAGTGGCCAAATGAAGATAATGACCCATCCCGTTATCGACCAACTGTGCTATTTAAATTCATTGAATGATTATTTAGCTTAGCAAGCTTTTGTTTATGTGGAAGTACTAATATTGAAAAAGGGGAAAATAACAAAGAAGCCGTGGAAAGAACAGAAGACAGATCAGAGCACTCTGGAGCAGAAGTTTCGCATAAGAGAATAATCACTTGAGGAACTTGTCAAACCAGTCGCTTGCTTCCTTCACCATCGATGCTGTCATTTCATGCCCAGTCCCAGGTTCTGCCATTAGCTGCACAGAAAAAGCATTGCCGATTAATTAACAATGGGACCAAATAACAGCACTATGCATCCGACCAGATTGAAAAGCATATTTATATTTGCATCCCTGTACCTTCAAGATTATAAGTTAGAAGAGTAGGAAAAAGGGAGCAGCACCGGCTAAAGAGAATCGAGGTTTTAACGAAAATAGATAAGATATTGTGTTACAGCAGACTTGACCTCATTAGAAACTCATGACAAAAGCAGGGATCCATATGGCGACACCTAATTAATGAGATAAGCTTTGGTCATATTCAGTATTATGCATCAGCTGTTTGCTCTTGAATCAGGTGGCAAAGTATTTGAAATTCAAATTATTGTTGAATGTTGATGAAAATCCCTTTACTACATAGTGTAGCTCTTTTTGGGAGATGTATGTAGATTCCTCAAGCCTTCCCTTGTTCCATATTTTCCAGATGCCCTTCAAATGTGAGTGAGTTTTGGAAGAATGTTCCATCATTGAATGAGCTTAAACTGCTTGTGTTGAATTACAGCATTAAGCATACTCTTATATTAAAACCAGATAAATATTGTAATCAGATATTAAGTGATAAAGCAGCAGTTGTGAACTTTTCAGATTAAACAAGTTCACGACTTTTCCAGCATATGATAAACAGCCATACCTTAAATTTCTCTGGACAGTAAGCCTCTTTATAGGCCTCAACTGCTCTAGAACAAGGAATTTCTACACCAGCGAGAGGGCAGCGAGGATCTTCGGCCCCTGTTTTTCAGTGGAGGCACAGCATTAGTGGATGGGTTACATATATAAGTCTCAAGATAAGCAATACATACATCTTCCAACCTAGATCGCTAGACAATACATGATTTAATTATTTGAGTAAAGTTAAAAAAATCATATCAAATACTCTTTCCTACCGTATTTCATGCATCTACAATGATTATATAACATGTTTGCAGGACATAGTGAATTAAGGACCATAACAAAAATATAATGCCAACTAATCTAGCTCAACAATGGTGACCAGTTAATCAAGTCCAAAGATAGTGTTCAACCTAGGACTTTCCCTTCATCATTAGACTGACAATCAAATGTTCTCTTATAACACATACTATATTTAAAAAGAGAAACTCAATACTTTGAGCAGAGCAAAATGAGTAATCATTTTCTCTCAGAAAAGAAAAAAGACTTGTCATTGAAAATAGCTGTAGCAAATATACCATTTAAAATAAGCTGAGGGCGTGGTGCAATGATCGGAATTGTGTAAGGTGAATCAAACTGCGAGGCTAGACCAGGAGCAATTCTATCCCAAACCTGGATTGAACAAGCAGTAGAATGAACCATAAATAGCAGTCCCTGTTATGAAACTTTTTGTGTGCTTTTGCATAAGCAAATATCCTTCTAAACCAGTATCAAAGTTACCAAGAAAATATCGCGTTAACCTTTTTCACAACTTCTTTATCAATTGTGCTCTTGCCTAAATCAATGCATGCTTCTGCAACCAGTAAAAAGAAGTTGAGATTTCCAAATCCAAGGTCAAAATAACCTTCACTATTGACTTCATGATCACAATTTTAGCCAGGAAGACCAACTGTTTCCACAGAAAAAGTTAAATCCGGTAATTGTAGTTCAAAAGAGTAATGTCAAGAAAAAATGTCTATGATCAATTTGCCTCGTATGCAACTTTTCTTTCTGAGCTTAATGTAATAGTACATTACTTCAACTATCATACTTAGAAGTTACAGGGTAGCAGCTGGAGAAATTCGAGGAATATACACAGCAATAGTTTTCTGGTTATTATCCCGTAACAGATTCCAGCCTTCTATTTAAAATGTACAGGATACAACTGTTTTGCCAAAGTACAAAATTATTAAGAACATTGCCTCACTATTACCATAAAAAAGGGCAAATGGTGAGAAACCCCAGAGGCCCAACTCACACCTGCTAGGCCATGCCCTCACTTGAATAAGATATGAAAGATGAAATTTAATCTGACACTAATAAGCTAACCTTCAAAGACAGATTTTATACTATCAACTCGAGCCTGCCACTGGCCGTTGTCTATGGCCCATTGAAACCCCTAGAACAAACACAGTCAAGATCAGCCAGATTCAACTTTTATTTACAGTATAATATCTTGAGCACAAGGGAGAACTTTATCAGCTTACCTGAACACCAATTATGGGAACAACCACAGCATAGCGGGTATCAGCTGCCGCAGCAAACCAAGCATGCATTCCTAAAACAAAGTTCCATAGGTTTCAACTCTTTTCATTTTTCAGGTTAAGTTTAATCAGTTGTCAACTTTATTTTGCCCGACCTCCAAGTGATTCACCAGTGATCCCGATCTTAGAAGCATCAATGTCCTCCCTCTGCATAAGATAATCTCCCAATTTTATCAAGTCCCACACCTGCCAATATAGTGATAAACACATATGCATCAGTTCTTTCTTTGGTTGTTTTGGTCATAAAAATCGTCGGTCGAGTCCTGGACCTGCTAACACACAGATGCACTAATTTTGACTGCCTATATACATATACACACTTAAAGGAGAAAAGAATACCGTATCAAAAATGAAAGGCATCGTATCACCATTTTTCCAAGCTGAAACAAGAGCCTATTTCAAGACAGACCATGTTAAGCCAACTATGAAACTAATACAAAAGGAACTGGTGAAATAAATTGTTGAAGTTTCAAGAGAAAGAATGTGTTCAATTCTTCTGACAGAAAGCACAAGATATATAATGGTGGACAAGGATGGTTAAATTACATCTTGGTATGTTGTCGTGCTGCTGGCTCTTTCACCATGGTAGCGAGAATCAATGGAAACAGCTATGTATCCCCTCGAAGCATATGCCTTGGTAACAATATTACATTAATGAGGTAGCCATGCATCTACTAATTTCCTATATATACTACTTCTGAATAAGGTCATGTTCACTTATTCTACCTCCAGTAATGGGTGCAACCATTCCTTGCTTTTGTAAGAGCTATGTAAAAATACAACAGCTGGCCTTCTTTGTGGAGCACTTTGCTTGATGCTCAAAATCAGCACAGGCAAACGACCCTGCTCACCTTCCTGCAAAAGGAAGGGGCAAATGTGTCAACCAGAGTTAGCATGATATCTTTTCTTGTGACCATGTATTTGAAATGTTCTCAAATGCTCTTTTCTATGAGTCTACGAATGAGCTGTATATATGGTCTTATCAAACATTGGTAATAGCAAATATCTTGCAAGAGACTGAAATTTTTTAAATATTGTAAAATGGAAATTACAAGCCAATTCATGCAAACCCAAATTTCCAGTTTGCAGAAGTTGGTTGAACTCTATAAATTTAAAACATACAAAGAAGATATGCTCCCAAACTTTGTAAATGATTAACTGTAAACATGATGAGCTTAGCATGTTCATCATGCGGCTGAGCTATACTGGTCAGATACAGCAAGTTTTGATTCCAACTTGACCCATAACATCTGTATACGCCACTAGTCAGAGAAGACCACAAAAATTCACGTTCATAGCACCAAGTTTTCAGACTACAATCTGTAATTGTTGTTGATATGAACAAGAAGATCAGCATGCTGAGTCTGTTTTTTTCAAAGCATCAGAAGCATCCACTACTTCCACTTTGATCACTAAGTTGTCTCATAATATCCTATTTCTCTTGAATTTAACTAAATAAGATACCAATAAATCATTTTGAATACTCAAATGTAATAAACAAGGGAAGGGTAGAAAAATATAAATACCTCAGTAATCAAGTAAAGATTTTCTTCAATCAACCTATCCTTGAAGTCCTCAACATTCTCCTTTGGACAAGATTCCATTACCTGCAAAGATACAACCCATTGCTCAAGAAAACAGGGAGTAGAAAGAGCATTATATCAAAGTCCTGTTGAGAGGTTCTCACCTTCCTTGAAGCCAACACAGTGTTCCCCTGATACATTGGATTTGTCACTGGCTTTCCAAGCTCCACTGAAAGAGGAACTGAAGAGAGGTGACAGCAAATTAAAAGAAGCATCACACAACCTTACAACCCAACAACTAACATCCAAGTGACAATAAACGACCCCAACTAGTAGTATTGATGACAATAAACGTTACAGTCGCTAAATTCCATCTAAAGCACAAAACTTTTTTGTGGATAAAACCAATCGGCGGGAAAAGAACTCATAGATAAGAACCAATAAGAATCGCAAAAAAACAAAGAAACCTCACTTTCTAATGGAATTTCAATGCATAACCAAATAAAAGATCCCTCATCACAGCTCAGAAATTGATGGATCTCATAAGTCATAAATGATCGAAACCCACCAAAAGAAAGATCCGTTCGGATAATCCAAAGCAACCTAAAATCCAAATAATTCATATCAAGATTTTTTTTTATGAGCAACGACAAGATTTTTTTTTTATAGAAAATAGACTGGATTTTTTTAGCATGATGTACGGGCAGAAATGGAGACCATCGGGATTCCTCCGCCGGCTGCGGAGGATTTGAAGGAAGTCCGATCGGATCTTGGAGGCGGCGTCTTCTTCCATTTTCCGGCGAAGGAATATGAGATCGTCGCGTTTTTCTCCATCGAATCCAATTCGGTTCTTATAGGCGCGACGACGAGAGCCAGAGCTCGGGTAGGAGCAGTTGCCATAGCACGTGCTCTCCCGGCCGGAGCACGTGATAGGCGGGGCCCGCGCGTGCGGCGGCGCCGTGGCGGTCGGTGGCGGCGGCGCCCAATGAAGTCCGATCTGGTCTCCGGTCCGCGAGCCGCGACGCCTCGATAGGTACACGGCGGAGGAATCTAATATATATAAAAGAAAACGGAGGCACTGCGTTTACGGTGCTCTCCGTTCACCACCGAAGTCGGAGATGCAAGTCTCCCAAGCTCGGGGACTCCGTGCATGGAAACCGGCGTTCGACTTCTTGAATGCTAAACATACCCCAACTTCTTTATTGTTACCAGACCTTATCCTTCACTCAATCACTCCCAAGCTACACGCTGGTCGCACAAGGCGGATAAGTATTGCTCGAAAAAAATAAAGGGGGTCTCTTTATCGGACATCTTCTTATTTCTTCGAACCCGGAGGGCGTTTTGGTTAACCGAGGATCGAGACGCAGGATACCGCGCGGGACGATCCGACCCTGTCGTTATACGACACTTTACCGGGTGTCAGTCCGGGCAGCTGCCCGATCCCCATAAAATTTGTATTATATATTATTTAATATATATAATGTAATATATAACTATATCATTGTTATTATAATATTACTTTTTATTTATTTATTATTATTATTATTATTATTATTATATAACTCTTTAATTATTATAATAATAAGTTATTATTATAATATATCATCCAGTCACAAATTATCCGAAGGACGCACAGAAAGTACAAAAGAGAGTAGCATAAGAAAACATATGTTTGATACATTTAAAAATCATCTGTCAGACGCATTGCATTGCCAAACCCAGATTATTAATAAAAAAATAATGCTTAATATAAATAATAATACAAATAAAAAATATTTTAATACATTAATTAATTTTAATAATATTTTAGTAAAAAAAGTAAAATTAATAATATTAACAACACTAATAATGATAGTATTTTAATAAAAAATGATATTTTAGTCAGATTTTTAATATTTTTTATTATTGGTATTTTGAAATATTAATAATGTTTAATAATATAATAACATATTAATAAAATTATAATTTATTAGAAACTAATAAAATATTTATTGATAAAATAAATACTTATATATTAATAAAATAAATATTTAATGCTAAAACTATAAGATTGGAGAAACCAAACCGTAAAGACGGACGCTGTGGCAGAAAAGCAAGCTTGGTTGTCATTGACCTAAAAGATTATTTTTGAAAACAAAAATCTAAAAATAAAAATTTTATTTTTTTCATCATAATATTTTTTATTTTTTTTTAAAGAAGTTAATTAATTTGGACAACTTATGAAGAAATAGTATCTATCGTAGACATTGTATTCTTTTTATTGTTAAATCCTACTAATCCGTGGCAATTCTTTGATATCCGATCCTATATTTAGGTTTCCTCGAAGTTCTCGTTTAAAGTTAACTTTTGATCCTATAGAAGAGTCAGTGTTGGTAGTCTAAAAAGCATTATAAAATAGTCATTTGCCAACAAAGTAAAAGATGGTCATACCATAACAACAATTATTAATCCATCAAGTATTTGAAGCAGGTCACCGCCCGCTGGGATCGCCAGGAAAACACCGGGCCGCGTGTCAGTTTGTTGAGAAGTTGCTCTTTGGATTATCAAACGTGACAACCAACCTGCACTTTTTTTTTTTTCTTTTAACTATAACTGACTCACACAAATCTTTAATGAATACAACCAGCTGAATTAATAAAAAAAATATACAATAATGAAGGAATAGAAGCACGCCGGATCTAGAGATTTATTCTAAAATAATTCTGTTGGTCGCACGAAATATATGTATGGTCTAGAAGGCACAATACTCTCTCAACACCTGCCAAATGTCGTCCAGGAACGTAGTGTTTAAAATATGCGTGTGAGTTTTTTTTTTTAAAAAAAAAGTGCATGTAAGAGAAGTACTGGGAGCCGTAATACATCCATACATAACAAGCTGTGTCATGAAAAGGGACTCGCAGTTGGAGAAAGGCTTAAAACCTGATCCTCGTGTTTCTAAATTTTTGCATTCATTGGATTCTTCATCTCCGTTGCCCACTAAAGTCAGTCTGCTATACTTCAAATCCAACTTTTATTTCGCTTGTATGCCTTAATTTTCCTTACTCTTTTCAAGAAAAATGACTTCCAGTTGGGAAAAGGCTTAAAACCTGTCCCTTGTGTTTCTCAATTTTGCATTCATTGGATTGTTCATCTCCGCTGCCCACCAAAGTCAGCAAATCCAACTTTTTTTTTCCCCTTTGCGCCTTAATTTTCCTAAATCTTTTCAAGAATGCTGTGCTTGCTATTTTGTACCCTTTCTTCGTCTTGATTCTTCATTGTGTCTTAGTGCACATCAGGAAAAATAAAGGAAATTCTAAATTTTATCTTTCCTAAAGACTTGCATATGAATTAGTATAAAATCACCCTCACCAATTGGTTAGCAATGTCGGTATTGATCTGTCCACCATTCTGAAATAAATAAACTTATACAAATGTTTCACTCAAAACCCTAATACCCAAATTAGTATTTTATACTTGTATGTCAAATTCCCAATATCCAATTTATTTTCGAAGTTGGGAAGACATAAACCTTGAGATTTCTCCGCACAAGAAGCATCCAGTGCACCTATCATTCCACTAGCCACAACCATGCCGTAGAGATTGATGATGGGATTAAATGCTAAACTAATTTGTATACCTCAATCCCTAGTTTATCTTTTCATAGAATATAAAACATGCATAATGTTGTTTGGACTCCAATTGAAATTTTTCTATTAAATCAGGGAAGCTCCCTGGAGAGATGCAGGTTCAGCACCACAGTTTTGAAAAATTACACACTGACACCCCACGCCCAACCCCCACAAAAAAGAAAGGGAAAAAAACTGTCTGAATTTAATGTTAGAAGAAAACCCTTCATGCTTCCCTAATAATTGTTCTCATATCTTGATCAATAGCATCACTTCTTAGGACGCATATTATGATTCATAAGAGTACCGAAATATGTATTCATCTCAAAAAGAATACTGAAATATGTAACAGTAAAACATAAGAAATAAATGACTAGATTTCAGTAGCTGATACTAGTTTCAGATCATGCTCTTCTATCGTAAAGGTGGGAGCTATTATAAAGAGGGAAAATATCATATGCACATGCCAAAGCACGATGTTGGGATTCAATCAATTTAACTAGATTATTATCAAACCTTCTCATAATAGCATAAGCTAAATGGCCCCAATTAGTGTGTCAAAAGGACAAGTTTGCATGGTGCATAAACAAAAATGTATATGCAGTGATTAACAGTCATGCTATAAGCACACACAAACTCTAAAGCCAGGTGAATAAACTATTTATAAATTACATTGATTAATGAGTTTAAAAAAAAATGAGCTCGATCAACTCTAAATCACTGATCGGCTCTGGCATAGCCTTCCAACATCCCCACACTTTCAGAAAATTATGCAAAGATGCAGCAATATGCTTTGAAAATTGCTATATTTTTTGTTCTTATTTCTCTACATGTCCAAATTCTCAATCTGAGGCTCTATGTCTCCATCATTCCGTGTGATGGGTTGACCAACAGGTGGGTACTTATTGGAATTAGTTGGGAAGGCTTTTACAGTTTGAGACATCTCTTCAGAATTCGATGAGGGGCCTCTAGCAACACCATTAATAGTCAACTCCTGATGACTGGAAGGTTCAGATTTCATGGCCATCGATGAGTACTTTGTTTCTGTAACAAAGAAAAGCAACTGTCAGTTCTCCCAACACCTGAACAGAAAAAACTAGAAGATAACTACTTACCATGACTGACTGAATAATAGCATTTTATTTGGTATCATTTGAAAGGGGCTGCTAATTTCATGTGGCATGTAAGTTTATAAAATTTCAGGCTGCAAGAAGTTCATCCTATTTCAGATACTACACCTTACCATTTTTTTTGTTTTTGCAATTCAAATACTATCATATCAAAAGGGTGTGGTGGGCCGCTGAAGCTCATAATCCACCTATCCTTCCTTTGTTTTATGAGGGAAGGAAGGAAGGAGGAGCATACTCCATCTTTCATTAGATTGTTAAAAACTAAACCAAAAGAAAAAGAAAGAAAGAAAAGAAGTAAACATGATCAATGTGAATATCACCAAGATAGGCACTATTGTCATCCTTGAGGTAGCATGAATATCAGTAGACAAGAATAGACTTGTAGTTGTAAACATTATTTCTATAATCAATGCCCATGAAGATGATTGCGAGAAGCTCGGTTTACCTTTCATTCTTCCATATGTTACAAGCTTACGGAGACAGTCTCGGAACTCCGTCAACACACATCTCTCTTGCTCTGCATAGACCTCTGACATATTCTGTTTGTAGGGAAATCTTGGAGGTATACCAGTGTCTCGAGATGCCATGAACATTGTGTCTTGCTCGTCACACATAAGTGCTAGCGTGCCAGGAGACATAGGCCTGCCCCCTTTCTGGCCATCAGCAAAGTCGGATACAGATTCTTGCATGCTTGTTGTGTCAGCATGAATTCCACTTGAACATCCATCAGCTGATGCTTTCTGTGCATCTGGCTCCATCTGATGCTCTTCTCTGTCATGGTTTGATGAGGTAAAGGAGCTTTCCATTGGATCTTCCATCTCCCCAGGCTTCTCCTGAGCTTTTCCATCTGGACAATTCAACTTAGAGAGTTAAGGATATGAATAGAACCAAAATCTGATGACTTCTAAGAAAACCTTGATTAAAAGAAGTTGGTCGATTACAAAACAGATTAAAACTAAAATGCTTTAAAGGGAAATTTTAATCAGATCAATAATCCCTGCAACTAATTTTGAGAGTTTACCTTAATTGACCAAAAAACATTCCTCTTGTCAAAGTACAAAGATGCCAACAGAAACTTGCATGCATAACATCACAAGCCTCATATCTCTAAAGAGATGTGAGCCTATCTTGACAAGACAAAGGTACTCAATTTTCAAGATGTCAAAATAATCCACAAAGCAGCCCTCTCATTTCCACATTCAATTAATCAAAAGCAACCATAAGATTAACAACAGGACAAGTCACAAGAATCACCAGAAATCAACCAAGAAAGAGGATGAGAGTCGAGAAAATTACATTGAAGTTTAAGCAAAGAACCTTAACTGCTCGGGAAAATATTAGAAAGAGAATTCTAGTCAACCATCAGGATTAAAAGGTCATTGTAATAAATTATTATCCTTCACAATCTTCTCCAGAAAAAATAGAATGCTATGAAACATTTTCACACAATTCTAAGCAATAAATTGAAAAAAAAAATCACGTGATACTTTTGGATTTGATTGATCACATAAGGTGATCCTTAAGAGCTGAAGAAAAGGTTTTCAAGGAAGAGATAAATGTGAACTTAATTCCCTTAAATTATAGGAGAAAGAAAGAAAACAGACATAAGTATAATCACTCTCCTGATTATTCTGATAAATATAATCACTCTTCTGATATGACAAAGTGACTGGTTATTAGCAAGGAGTGTTCTGATGCAAAAAAAGCTTAATAACCATCTCAACGTCATAAAACATAACAACACGTTCATTCATCATACAGAAACTTTAGAAGTAAATTGATATGGACCAGTTACTGCAAAGCTTCCTATTTTACTACCACTCATACCAGAAAATGTTTTGGCAGCCGCTCCTGATACTGCCACCAAAAGCTTGCACAGCTCCTTCACATCCTCAGGTTGGACAACATCTGCTAGAAGAGACCTTCAGGATGAATGACAGAAGTTAATTCTCACAAAAGCAAGTAAAGAGTACCTTAACGAGAATTTCAACATGAAGTAAAGAGTAGAATAAACTAATTTCCTACCTGTAAGTGACTTTAGAAGACCCTAATGGAGCAGGATTAACAGCACGAGCTACAGGAACGGAAGGAAAAGAGGCAGCAGGTCCTGAAGTCTTGAGATGACTAGCCTGATAGACATGGAAATTTGGTGGAATCAATGAGAATTTGCACTCTTCATCAGTTTCAGGTTAGCGTAAACACATTGATCCTTACAAGCACAGGCAATATGGTGGTGGGGGTAATTGGAGTTAATACTTTTAATATCTTAATCAGGTGGCCACCATAAAAGGCAAGTAATTGTAGCTATTTTACATCCCAAGCCATCTTGTTTGCAAATTTCCAGAGAAGTGGGGTAGAAGATTGCATAAAGGAGAAATGCAAGGTTTTCATCTGCTATTTGTTAAGCTGATCTATCTAATTAACAAATATAAAACTAGCCAGTTACTATGCTGCATATGACACTTCATAAGAGTGCCAAAGGCCAGAATTACCTGTCCAAGCCTGTGCATGGGCTGATCCTTTGATGATGTGCTGAGGAAAAGCTCCGGGTTTTTCCTCTTCTTTGATGTTGAAGGAGAGAGAAATCCAGAGGGTCCTATAGCCCCATTCAAGGCAGCATTGGCAGCATGCTGCATGTACAGAGCATTTCCATGGTCACCACGGAAAAGAGCTCTCCTCTCTTCACTCCCTTCATAATTCTTGCAATCCATACATTTGCAATTTTCAGAACAGAGAATGTTGGCTTGGAAGCATTCACAGTACTTCTTGAGGCACCCTGACTTCTTGCAGTGGCATCCTTTGTTGTGTTTCCCCAACAAAGGGAGGTCACCTGCCTCCTCCTAGCATAAAAAGGCAAATTCATGTTAGTAGGCAAACATGAATAATTTGATAATATATCAATTAGCAAACAACACAGTTTGATTAAAATTGTTATTTTATTATTCTGAAACCCCGGGTCAAAATTATCCAAAGTGGATCTTTTAATGCAGTAAGATCTTGTACAAGAATAACTTGAACTAGTTATAACTATAAAATAGGATTTCTCTTCGAGAAAGAATTTCCTTGGATTGCTAGCAAGAATTTTCATTAGATGCTAGCTTAATCTACTCTGACTAAGTCATTTCCTTTTTTCCTTATCTTCTTGAGAGATTGTGACACAATCAATGCCAGTTCCAAGCCTGGTTGAAAAGATGAAGAGTTGATTTTAGGCTGATCAGGAATCAAAAAAAATGTCAAAATATAATATGCAAAATTAAGAAAGGATTTAGAAAAAGTATGCAATGACAAAGAAGCAGCTTTTAATAGGAGAACAAGATATTTAGAATAAGTCATGGTTATGGTTATGGATATGGTCATCTTGAAAGTGCGTACTTGTGCATACATATTGTATATTTATATGACTTTCTTTCTTTCTGTAACTGATTGGCACATGTTGTACAAGGAAAATGACCCTATGATCAATGCTTTGGCCATGTGATATACATACATATATAGTTATAGTTAAAAAATCACGAGCAAGTTCAACTGAAAAAGTAACTAAATTGGTAACATTGATTTAAAATGTCGCATCAGGCCACATTGCAGAAGTAGTCTGGAAACTGCACTACATTGGGCATATGTGGTCCTCACGCATTATTAGGAGCTTGCAAAGGTTCCAGCAGTCTGCATATGCAACATAAGCCCTAGGTTGGTGACCACATATTCTTCTCCTCCCTCTTCTCCTCATTTGATAATTGATAGATTTGATCATTGTTCTAGCATACATGAAACTTAATCACATGGAATAGTGAAATATTATTATTACTATCCATATGAATTAACATTTTTACGGCCCTATGCCATTTTGTTCTTTACAACTATAATAGGATAAAAAAAATATATCATACCCTCTTTCTTAATAAACCTTTATGGATAGCATGTAGTTAAATTTAAAACTAAAAAAATCACATTCATAATTGTACCCAAGCAGGAATGCACACCAAAGAACTAAAACATGTCTCTACAAGATATGGAAAAAACTGTTAGATTACAGGACATATCAACATGGCTCCAGATCCAGGCCAATCATAGACATCTCAAACGAACAAAATAAATCTGAGCATTGGCCAGCACAAAATACCATGGAAAGATCCTTGATGTGGAATGCTAACCTATGCAGGAAAAGATTGTGTTCGACGTTACACTGTTTGGTTCCAATGTAGATGCACTGTAAATAAATCCAAGATTTCATGATAATAGAAAAACTTGATGGACTCATTCACTGAAAAACATGTAAATTTGGCCATCCAATGCAAATGAAAAAAACATTCAACCATAACTGAATAATCTCATTGATCAATTTATCGTAAATATTTCAGCAGGAATAATTAAAATTGGAAATAAACATCAATAACTCTTTTTCTTAACAACATGAAAAGGCTGTAATCTGGAGAAAACAAAAACCGCCCAAAAATATGGGTCACGTTTTCCTCCCTTAGCAGGGAAATCGGGGCAAGTTTACATGTCCTAATTCATTGATATTACCACTACAAAATCTATTGGATGTGCAAAAATAATACAATTGCAAATATAAAGACAAAGAATGCATTAATTTTGACGAACAATTCATGAAAAATTGATGCATTATATAGCATCAAAGGGCATCCTGAGTTAACACGCTGTTTTGAAAAGCAGTAACCACCAGACCATCAACGTACATGAGTATATGTATGTACATATGTATATACACACATACATGCACCTGTGTGATTTGTGAAATAAACCATAAGGGAACCATTTTGTACTCCAGTCGATAAACAAATGCATACCCTACTATCTCTGGCTGCATGTGGACTACTGCCAATCTTAGGCCTAAAAGCATTAGGGTTGCGCTCTAGAGTAGCTTCAACAGCCTCATGCCTAGCAGTTTCATTCTCGACATTGTTGCAACAGTTTGCACAATTGCACCCATCACAGTACACCCCAGATGCAAAACATTCACAGTACCTAACAATACAAAATGAGAATCAATATCAAATAATGAAAAGGTAAACAAAAGGAGATGATAAAATATCATTTCATTAATACCAGCGAATTATACAGTACAAAAGGCTAAATTATTAGCAGAGCAGTGTAAGAGAGCATGAAGAGAAGTAGATACAGTTAGCATACTTGACCTTTTCAGATTCATTTATTGAAATGTCAAAGAAATTGTTGTAGCTATGTATGAGAAAGTAACAAAATGTTTTAACATTTTATTATTATTGAAGACACTGATTTCAGTCCATACATTACCTTTTCCCAGTTCAGAATTTACACAAAAACTATTAGCAACAAGCATGTAAATCATCAATATCTTTGTTCTGCTATAAGCACTAATTTAGCAGTCTGCAGTCAGCACCCAGCAGGAGACATAATTTTTTTCCTCTTTTAAGTTAAAGAGGAAAAAGACATTTTGCTCTGTGTAATGTTCTTATTCTCCACGTATGAGTATTCTATAACTGATGAAACAAACATGCAGCAGTTTCTTCTTTTTCTTCACTAGCTTTATACCATATAACAAAACAAACTTCAAGAGAAAAAAATGAAGACACATTTTTTCCTCAAAAATTCTTCACAATACAACTACAGCTTAAATGTGAATCCAACAACGATGGCAACCCCAGGAATCACATTTTCCAAGAAAAAACTAAACAGAATATGTTGATGAAACATACTGCTACTTCAAATGTATATATTTGCATGCAAAATATTACTTTTATCTCGACTACATGGATGAACATGCCACATGTATGAGCATCATATGAATTAGTCACATGCTGTTGTTTTTAAATAACAATTATTTCAGGATTAATAATTATATTCATACCAAAGGAGGCAAGATATATTGTGGCGCACATCTCACACCACGACCACCTTAAACATGGTTTAACCAACACATTTATGCATATCTAAATTAGTAACAAGCTAGATGCATAGGTAATAGATAAGCATCAACAATATAAACAAGCATGCTTGTTCCACACATGCAGAATTCCTGTTTGTACAAACTAATAACCATATAAGACAGCACGGTACAACTTGGGTTTTATTAATGGGTCTAATAAGTGACCGTTACAGAATTGCTTGCGTGTCATGCTCACAAAAGCATGAAACTTACTGACTGATGTATGCCTGCATGCATGTTTCACACATGTCGAGTTTGTGTTTTATTAATCTTCATATAAGGCAGCAGAATACAATCTTCATATAAAAGTGTGCAACAAACTAATCTTCATATAAGGCAGCACAGTACAACTTGGGTTTTATTAATGGGTCTAATTACTGACCATTACAGGATTGCTGGCCTGTCATGCTTGCAAAAGTATGAAACTTACTGACCGACGTATGCCATGAGACAATTGTCATATGGAAAGATTATACTGTTCTGAAATATTCAAGGTGGTCAGAGCAGGTGTCTGATTCAAACTGCAGGCAGCTATTAAGCAGACATTAACTGAAAAAGGAACAGACTATTTTATTGCCATAGCATGTTTCATTCACAACATGAGTTTTATGTAACTCTGAAGTAGTAGGCCTAACAGCTTCTATTCCAATAGATTTACCGTAATTTAACGTAAAAAAGTTGTTAGCCATGATGACATGTTCATGGAAACAGCAACTAAAGGCATATCAAAAAAGACATCAAGGTGGAAGTCTAAAGGGTCAAGGAACAACACCTGTCCAGTGAGGAGCACAAATCCTCAAGACAGTCTCAGTTAATGCCCTTGCCATTTCCAAATTACCAGTCCCTGCATACTTCGATTGTGTGCTGACAAAATCCTTTATTTAGATTTTTAGGTGTTCAAAAATAGGAGAAGATTAGTGACTTTAGTTGGCCACTGTTTAATGGCACAAGGTAAAATTCAGGGTTGACAAGACAATCAGCTCGCTTAAGAAATCATCCAACATAATCAGCAACACCAAGAGTCCAAATCAGAAAAAAGAATGGGAGTGGCTGGTCCTAAAAGAAGCTTTCAGGGTGACGTTCATAATAATTTAAAATCCTTACTTGACAGGGTTTACTATTGGAAAGTAATTCTTATTTTAGTTGAAGGCCAAGTTTAGAGTCTAAAAGCCATATGAAATGTATTTTAAAGTGCTTTAGGTAACTTCCTACATGGGACACCAACGAACCCAAAAATTATCTTACCCTTCGCTAGCAAGGAAGTGTCTTGTGTACATGAAAGAAGTCTATCGTATGCAGCAATTTTAGTAATGCACTATCACTTAGTGCTGTAGAAAAACAAGGTTGCCCATTCAAATAAATTTCATACAACTACAGACACACAACTCACCTGATTATTCTAGTATGCTACTAAACTTAAGCATGTGTTTTCTAAGTGTCTGTTTTTACTGTGTCGAGAAGTGTAGGTTTGGACTAAAAACACAACAAACATATGTTACTTGCAAATTGTTTTATACATAAATGGATAACTTACAATATGGGCACTTTTATCATTGGTTTCCAGGATCATGGCACCTATTATAAGCCTCTAATAGTGATGAGTTGAAGCTGGCTTCCTTAATTTTAGTGGATTTCATGCAGGAAGTATCTGTCTTAAGTCGCAGCACACTAAGAGGTCTCTTTCTCATTTCATTTTTAGCCATTTGCAGTGCAAGGATAAGCTTGTCTCATGCCCTTCCATTAAGTCCTTCCCTCACTTTCAGCACAGCCTGCCTTCCCAACTTCTCTTTATCCACTTACTTAAGACATGCTTGCTTTTTCCATCTAAACCTCTTTAACATGTGTCTAGTTTATTCAGGATGCCAACACCAGTATCTTGTCTTGCAATATCTTTCCACAGTATGATAGCATCAATAGTAGTTGGAATTAATGAAAACTACAGACCCACCATAGATGTATAAATGTAAATGTTTTCATGCATAAGGGTAAAATACGTAAGAATCCCTTGTACATCATAATTCAATAGTTTCGTTCATGTTATGAAAAAAGGAACCTCCATTTGCTATTATCTTTGTTAACTAATAAGTACTACATTTAATGAGTACAACAAGCAATATCTAGGAACAGGCCAACCATACCTTTGTTCATTAACCATGCTATCATTTGCTATCAAAAAACAATTTCTTTTGAGCATGATAAGATACAGTCCAAAAGTGCCTTATGTAGAAAACAGAAATTACAACTTAAGCACAACTAGATCAGCTATAAATCCTCAGTATTTATACTTGATGTTGATAATGATTTTATTCTGTCATTTACCATAATACACAATCATGTTAATAAAGTCATGCATGAAGAAATCAATCATGTTAGAAAGTGTAATGCATGAAGTAATCAAATGGTGGCCGAAAACAGTATCCACAACCAATGCCAAAACTAAAATAAATAAATAAATAAAACATTTTCTTTGACCTACAGTTTCAAGCATCTTGAATGTTTGCAGTTGCAGTTCTTTTTTCTTGTAGGGGTACCATCTTTTGCTTCATATAATGGCCGTGGACGTAATTTGGGAGACTCTGGTTTCCTGAAGAGATAAAGGGCTACTATGACATGCTGTCACCAAAGAAATATATATATTGCAGCGACACATCAATAAACTTCCAAAAAAAATTGTGATTATACATAAAATCCTTCCAGTGATCATCACTGTTCTACATGTTAACAACTAAATATTATAAGATGCGGGAGTGCGAAGGGGAAAAAAGGAAAATTTTTACCATGAGTAATTACAAATCTAGCCATCTATAGTAAAGTATCATTTATATGAAAGTTTGCTCCACAACAAAAAATTCCTTTCCTTTGTTTTTTTCTGAGAAAACAAAATATTCCTTTTTCATTCAATTCAATTATGAAGAAACTTCTCCACCGCATCTATAAAACCCGGTATCAAATACTATCTTCAAAACTCAAAAATTGGGCATTCTTTCCTAAAATCCAGAAGGCTTTCAATTCATTATCTATATGAAGATGAGGAAACGAAATAACCCCTTCTTAACCCATCCAAAATTCAAATTGAATTCAAAAATCAGCAAAGGAAAACAGTAAAAATGAGGCAAAGAAGGAACCTTTCACGGTAGAGAGGGGAAAAACAATCAGAGCAAAAATAATCATGCTGTGGGATCGCCAGTTCCCAAAAGACAATCGCGTAGCATAAAAAACCCGAGAAAAGACAAAAAAAAAAAAAAGCCGAAAATAGAAAACCTAAGATTTTTTAAATATCTATACATATCACCCCAAAGAGATCGGAAAATTAGACAGAACCGATGAAAGAGACACTCACACAGCTATCGGAAACGAAGAGCGGGAGATGGGTAGCGGTGGCGGCGGCAGCGACTGCTGCTGCTGCTGCTGCTGTGACGGCTTTTCGAGGGCCTTCGAAACCGCCGCCGCAGCCGCCACCATCGCAGGAGAAGCTCCACCGTACGCCGTCGTGAAATCAAGCTGCCGGACGAGCTTCTTGGGGGGCAAATCAGACGGCGCCGATGCAGCAGGTCCAATGCCTTGCTCCATCGGAGCCATCAAATCCGAGATTCAAGAGCCAAAAACCAATCAGAAAATTTATGTCACAAGAATTCACTACCGCAAGGAAGAATCAAACCCTCCATCGACAAAGATTCCAGAGAATTGAAGCACCCCAAATCGATCACGGTCGCATCGGAAATCGCCGAGAGGGTAGGGTAGATGCCAACGAGCGGCACCAGAGATCCTCGCCAGCGTCGGGAATCGAACCGCGGGGATGCGACGAGCGGAAAGACGGAGACGGAAAAAAGATGGGATTTTTTTTTTCTAGCGCTCCGGGAAATATTTGGGTAAGAGACGAAGGGGAGGAGGGGACGAAGTAGCGAATGTCCTCTCTTTCTTTCTTTCTTTCTCTCTCTCTCCCTCTCTACTTTCAAATCAAATTCTAATATTGGACGGACGGATCCCGTTGACGAGGATATCGGACGGACAATGACTGGCATGTAGATCGTGTGGCTGGAATTCATAGGCATCAGGATGCCAGCTTCCTCGCCGTCAGATTCCGCGATGCTATCTTAGAGTATCGATTTCTTTTTTTTTTCAAATTAGACAAAAAAAGCTCCGGGAGTGGTCATAATATTGCGTAAAGGATAACATCAAACGTGCGTCACATCATAGGGGGAGCAATCTTAAACGTCATGACAGCCGTCGGATGGATTTTAATCATGATTTGGACGGTGGAGATTCTGTGAGCTTCTGAATATCTGTACGGACTGTGTGATTAAAACTTAATAAGCCTTCCCGCTAAAAACTACGTCACAAGTCGTCTAGGCGTGGGTGATGGGTTTGGGACACGCGTAGGGGTGAGATTTGTTTAGACGTCGCTGGCTTAGAGGGCAAGACGAGAGCTTCTAGATTTGTAGAGAGCTAGAGAGGTGAGTGGAGAGAGAATAGTTTGGCCATTTGGGGGCTATAATGGTCAGAAAGTTCATTCGGATTTACCAGAATGCTCCAAAAAGGAGTAGTTTTCGTTGACGCCGAAACGCCGAGGAGGCTGTTTACGGAAAACCATTCTTTGCCGTAAATTTGGGGATCTACGATGTACAATACTAGTTGAACTGTAATAGGAAGACGTTAGATTAACTGATATTTTAACTGCCGGGAAAATCGGAATTTAGGAGCTCTGATATCACCTTCATTTATCATGACCGTTGGATGATAGTTGTGAGACTATTCAATGTTTTAAATCACTTGGAGACGTTGAAAAGATTGCTTAGATCAGAGCCGTCACTTTGGAGAAAATGAGGTTGATATTTATGGGTCAAAAAATAAGTTTGAACTTGAAATTTAAAAGGCGCAACAGTCGGCAGGGTGCTCCATTGCTTAAGATTATGAACCCAATTTAATTAAAGTTTTTAAAAGAGATAAAAAAGTAATATTTTTATGAGAATAAAATTCTCATATTTCATGCAGCTTTTCTAGAAAAGTGATGCTCAACTAAACATGTCATTTTACATGATGAACCAAACATAACAAAACTACAGGTACCATATTCTTAGGAATTATCTTTCTAATAAGTAAAAAAAATTTCTGCGAGTCAAACGAGTTCTATATGACTAAGAGAGATATTCGCTCTCATATTTTTGGTAGTATATTTCTACTTGGCCGGCTTATTGTTATTCAGAGAATTAGGTAGTATCTACTAGATTATTAACTTTGATCTAGATCTAAGGTTTTTTTTTAATACCTTGACATGCATAAGGGATTCAAATATGGGTCTTGACTTTTTTTTTTTTTTGGTAACTAAGTTTGGACTCTTGAGTATGATCAGCTGTAACAAGTTTATTATAATATTTCTCTTCAAGATAGATCACTTTAAATTAATACAAATTATACTAATATTCAGCAAAAAAATCCTGAAATTGATGTAGTACCTTTTTTTGGTGGGTTAACTTTGTGTTGGCCATGCGTCAAAGGTGGCTTTAAATGTCAGATTACCGAAAATTGTATTTTAGATATGCTAGAGGATGCATGATCATTCCAAGTACAAAAAAAGAAAAAAATAATAATGTTTCTTCTAAAAAAAGTAATTAATTTTGGATATTTTGGAAACTTTAAAAACCATACACTTCGATTGTTTGTCTCCTTTACAAATAACCATGCTTGATGGGTATTTATTTTACCATATAAGCCAAGTCTTTTAACACGATTGTGCATGAGAAATGCTTAATTTCCCACCTCATAGATTTCCCAATATCGTTGGTTTTAACACGATAGAATCGGGGCATCAAGGATGTTACTGACTCGGGTATGCGTGTTGCTTGGCCTCAGCACACCCTGTTTGTGGGTTTGAGATTATATTCAAATTTATAATGTATGCATCCAAAAAAAGGGTCAAGTTAAGTAAATATTTAATTTTGGTTGTATTGGTTTACTGTTGATATATGATACAAGAGGTGTACTGATATTCGATACGCCGGATTGGCCTCCATATTAGATGTGAAGCTTGATATTGAGATGGCGTACATTGCTCAAAACAATTCAAATGATGTGAACTCAACATTCCATTGGTAAATTTTATTAAAAATAAAAAAAATATAAATATAAAAATTTTATTCTATATTAGCTAAACTACAGGGTATGTATCATGTTAGTATTCAAGTTGTGTTGTGCCTCCATAAAAATCAATCCAAGACCCTAATGTATATATCATCCTGCAAGGTCAAATAAAATTTTGTTAGTCACGGATTTGGACTTAAACAACTACATGGATTGGTCCCTGGACTCGTATCTAACTTATGTGCATGAGTCCATGCAAGTCGGATCCAAGTCGGATCTGGCAGGGGTGTAATTTGCAAGTCCTATTAATAGTGCTAGGGGCACATGACATCATCCATGGCTGTATACGTTTGCATGTCGTATTATATATCCATGTTATGATGGTTTCAATGTCATTTTGGTTTTTTTTTAGGTTACATATATACAAAGCTATACATATATTGTGAGAACCGGGCCAAGTTGTATTTATTTTGAACTAAAGTCGGCACGCCCAAATGACTTTTGTTTAAAATCAAAAGAAAGAAGATGAAGAAAAATTATAAGGCTCAAAAAAGAAGAATCACGATCATGATTCTCTACCCAAGCTCCCACCATTGGGATGTGACCATTGGGCATAGCTGGTGCGGACTCTGCAAGACCTTTACGAATGGCTATCGGCCCTTGGAGCCAATTCCAATGGACGAACGACAGCTGTTGAGTCGAGCTTATTTTCTGTCCGAAACTCCTTTCTTTAAATCCCCTTCACTTCTTACGACCGTCATAGTACTGTCAACGGGCCGAGCTACTCGAGCTCGACTCAGGCCCAGCTCGGTAAAAGCCCGGCTCGAGCTTGGGTCATTAGTCAAATGAGCCCGAGCCCAAAATGAGACCCGTTTAATTCCGAGCCCGAGCCCGAGCAGCTCGCGAGCCCAAACAAGCCCAAATGAGGACTCAGTCCAATTAACAATTTAATCATGTCCCCATTAAAGTTGGACTCAACCCAATTAAATTTTATATAGCTTAATCAATTTAAATCTCAATCTGATTGAACCTAGTTGGATTTAGATCAGACCCAACCCGAGCTAACCCAAATCCATTTAATTTCTTTAAATCGAATTGGATTGGTTCGGATTTGGACTCAACCCGTTAACCCAAACCCAACCCATTAACCCTTTTTTTTAATGTCTTCTCTTTTCTTTTGGTTTCTCCAGAACCTTCCCTGCTTCCAAGTTCCAACCCCTCCTTTCTTCTTCGTTCTCCTCGCCGGCTCGCCCCCAAGCCCGAAGCCGATGCCCCCCTCCCCTCCGACGACGGCTATGACGAGGATGACGATGATGACGATGCCGTACACCCGATTCTACCTCTCCGAGAAGCTCTGCCTCCGCCTCCTCCTCCTCTCCCTTCTCTGCCCCCGATGACAACACTGTACACGGTACACCCGATCCAGTTCTCCCTTCTCCTCTCTAGACTCCGGCTCTCCCTTCTCCACCCCCGATGACGACAATGTACTCCCTCCCCTGCGGCCGATGCGCGTGCCGGCGGTGCTCGCGGCCGCCCCCTTCTTTCTCCTCTTCTTCTTCTTTTCTTTATTTCTTTCCTTCTCTCCTCCGAGGCTCCGACGAACGATGGGGATGGGGATGGGGCGGGCGCGGGCTCGGGCAAACGAGCCTTACGAGCCCGAGCTCAATACAGGGCTCGATACCGAGCCCGAGCCCGAGCCTGAGCCTGAGCCTGAGCCTGTGCCCGAGCCCAAGCCCGAAATTTTCTAGAACGAGCCGAGCCGAGCCCGAGCCTCCGGAGCTCGTTAACAGCCCTAACGACCGATCACTATCGAGCTTGAATCTTTTCCCCACTCCCTTCTATCTCATCTTCGGTAACTGCCAAGCTACTACAACTAATTTCCACCGCCCAAATTGCCACCCCTATCTCTCTCAAGAACTTATTTAGCCCTATTTTCCTCCATTCCAAGTGTGCTACCACAAATCCCATCAGAATCAGTCTAATTTGGTTTCTATTACATTACATAACCACAAAACTATCCATATATTGCGAGAATAGTTCCAAATTGGGCTTGTTTTGAACTAAAATTGCCTGGTCTAGCTGACTTATGTTTAAAATCAAAAAAAAAAAAGAAGAAGGATAGGGCTCAAAATAAAGAAATTGTGATCGCAATCCTCTGCCTAAGCTCCCATCATTGGGATATGGCTGTGGGGTGTGGCCCATGCAGACTCCGCGAGGTCCATACGAATGACCATCAGTTGTTGGGGTCGTTTCCAACCGGCAAACGATCAACATTGAGTTGATATCCCCTTTCCAAAATCCTTTTCTTTAAATCTCCGTCATTTCATGCAATTGATCATCACCAAGCTCGGATCCTTCCCTCTTCCTTCTTCATCATCTCTGGTGGCCACCAAGCCATCCCAATTAACTTCCATCGCCAAAAATCCCATCCCTATCTCTCTCAAGCGCCCACTTTGCCTTATATGTTTACACGAGTGAACCACCATTGCATATAAAGCCCACAACCACCTCGTTGCATGCCGTGCCACCGTCGGACCACCATCCCTCCTTCACTTCTTCCATCTTCCCTTTTAGATGAAACCCATTCCGGGATATTATTTCTCCTCTTTAAATCGGGTCCAAAATCGAACTAGACCTATACCTTTCCCTGATGATCGACCCGAACCAAATAGATTAGGCCAAGACCGAGAGCTAGATCAAGGTTCTCCCTCCCCCCCCCCCCCCCCCCCCCCCCCCCCCCCGCCCCCCCC